>CM029022.1:28630423-29230423 GCA_016801055.1 Panax notoginseng
AGATGTTCAATTTAGAAATGAAAATCACACCAGAATCAGAGAATTCTTCTTCCACTACAAGAAAAATGTTTATCAGCGACCGCATTTTAGCGATCGTGTATGGTCGCAGATAGGCATCAGCGACCGCCTCCGGTCGCTGATAGTCGTCGCATAAAATCTAGTCGCTGGGATGCACATCTGCGACCACTATTAGCGACCGGCTTATTCGCAACCGATATTAGCGACCGAATGTACTACTTCGGTCGCAAAGCTGAGTCAGCATAGTCCATTGCCAATGCTGACATGGTCAACATGACAGCGACTGCCATCAGCGACCGAATTCGATCGCTGATACCCTCACATGTAAGCCGTCGCTAATAATTATCAGCGACCGCATGCGGTCGCTGATATGAAACAGAATGCAAACAAGATTTTTGCTGTTTTGCAGAATTCCCAAAAACCTGTACCTGTTTTGTACATATTTTGTACCTGCTTTATCCCAACACACAATCACAACAATATAAATAACATTCACAACAATATAAACATCCATCGCCACCAACATACACCAAACTAGTATTTAAACATTTAGAACCCAATATGAATTGAATAAATATAATAACATTTCAAAACTTGTTTAAGTAACATACAGACATTACAAAAATGAATATACAAGTACAAGCTTATACTATAACTACAAAACTGATCTAAAGCAGTTACGTCAAGCATCATCGCCTCCTTGATCACCTTGTAATTAACAAAATAATAAAACAAGTTACAAATATAGTAACTATGTTGATACTGATATATATTACGATAATATATACAACAAAGTGATTTTATACCTCGTCGCCATCCCCATGCTGTCCTGCTGCTGCTGTCGCTACTGCTTCAGCTAACTCCTCAGGATCGAGAGCCCCCCAGATGCCCGCCCAGTATCTTCAAAAGATTTTGATCTCGACATATAGCTCTCACACAGTCAGCCGGAGTGTGAACAGCTGGATGACTCGATGACTGTGAAGACTGGGTAGCAGAGCTGCCTGAGCCACTGAAGGATGGGCATCGTCGTTGTCCTTGACCTTTAATGTAGTTCTTCTTCACAACAGACGCCCTCTCCCACAGCTCTTGATCAATAGTCGGACGTGGAGTGCCTTCAGGATAGCGCTCATTCAATAAACACTTATAAGTATCCTGTCATCATGTTAACAATTAAATAGTTAAAAATAAATTCTGTAAGCATTGATAAACAAGATCAAGTTGTTAAAACTTATTACCGCTATCTGGATAGCATCAGGCAGACCATCACGGGTGGCCACGTACACATCCAGCCAATGGATATGTGTACCTTGAGACTGAGACTCCTATACAAAAAATAACACAATATTATTAAGTAAAAATGTGATATATTTTCTAGAATTCATAATTGTAAACATATTAAAACTTGTAAATACGTACCCTGGCAGTGATATACTGCAACTGTGAAATACTGTCACCCTTGTATGTCCCTTTAGCCTTTTCGCCATCGGGTACACCTGAGGATCTGTTGGTGGAGGCAGTTTTTCGTATTTTCACCCAATTCTCAGCTTTCCATTGGGCACACATCTCAGCCCATATGGACTGGGTGCACCACCAGGGGCTATGCTCGTGCATATGATCCTCTCCCTGGCCTGGATGGTCGATCTCGGCATTGTGATGGGCTTTTTGTCTTTCTTTGTTCAAATTATCTTTGGTGCGGACCGCGCACTTCTGCCAGAATAATGTCTGTATCACTGAAGCCTGCGCGTCCTCCCATCTATATCGTTTCTGTAAATAAAATAACAATAATAACATTACTAAACAATTATCCTTTGAATATTATATTATATGTCATAATTAAAAAAAACATACCTGAAATTCAGCCCAAACAACATCCTTGTGGGCGATAGGTGTGCTCGCCCACGTAATCACAGGTGTAGGCCAATTTTGTAAACACAGCTGTGATATGCACTTTACGATCTTATTATCTGAAAAATCACTATAATAAACAACAATTTACATCAGCGATAAATAGATATATTAAAGCAATTTACATCTTAAATGCTTATATATAAATGATATATGCGGGACGTACGTGCTATTCGGAGGAGGGCGAATCTGAATAAAAATCCGATCATCCAGATTAGTAGGGGCCTTGGGCACATGATTAGGCCCCCTACCCATGCCGCGCTTTTTCTGCGCTGCTTCAGAAGCCATCTGTATATTACAAATTTCAAGATGTATATATGACAATAAACATGACAGTGATATAAACATGTATATGAATATAAAATGACAATAAACAAAAGTTGCATTTAAATAGTTTAGTACATAAACATGACAATGATATAAAAAACATGTAATGCTAAACATACATTTTATTTGTTCATGTGTCAATTAATGTCTGAATCAGAATCATCTTGTATACGTGTTGCAGATTCATAACCATCATCTGCTTCAGATTCAGTGTCAGATTCAGTCAATAACTCTTCCTCCTCAGTATCAATGTCATCTGACATAAGTATTAACTCAGGATCTAATTCATGTGGTTCATCTCCACCATCTAACTGGATTACTTCATTGTCGTCCTCCACATTTATTATAGTTTGACTATGAAGCATCTGCTCTTGGTAAATCTCCCCATCAACTACTTCTACACGACTATGCGCGGGAGTATGAATTACAACTTGCCAATCTGTAGGCGGTCTATCCCTTTTCCTAACAGGACTAGGAGTGTAGTATACTTGTACTGTTTGAGTTGGTAAAATAAATGGTTTGTTAGAGTACGCAGACCTATGAAGGTCAATATCGACGATTCCATGTCTGTCAACACGTATCCCTTTTTCTGAATCAAACCAACGACACTTGAACAAGTGGATATGACCCCCGTACATGCCCTTGTATGACAACTCTACGATTTCCTCCAACTCCCCATAAAAGGCACGACCAAGCTCATTGTAACAATCTCCTTGGACACACACTCCTGAGTTCGTTGTTCTTTTACCGCGCCCATATGCCTTTGTGTGAAATTCATAACCATTTATTTTGTAACCATTGCGGCTGACTTGGTCCCTGTCTGGTCCCATAGCTAGGACTTGTACATTAGCCGAAATTGTTGATCCCTCAGTCAAAGCCTACAAAAACTCCATCTTATTAAATGAAGTCATAGTTAACATGGAGTATATATATTCTACGTGCTTAAAAATTAAACTTACTTTGTCCTTTAGCCAAAGTGCAAATTTTTTATCACGATTGATTTGAATATCTTTATCAGTTATGCCGGGATGCTTCACTTTTAACTCGTCATCGTACAATCTATACCATGTTATAAACATTAACATATTGAAATAAATTTTCAACTGAAAAGATAAAGTATCACGTTTACATGTGTACCTCACAAATTCGTCAATCTCCTCGCAATTGAGAAGAATGTAAGTATGTGCAGCAAGTAATTCTTGCTCAGAGAGGAATATGCGCTTCCCTTTTCCATAAGCGCGGCCCGATAGACCAAATACAGAGAGCCGACCATTTAGTTCAACATTTCCCCCATCATCATGTCTCGAAACTCGATTGGCCTTTGTCAAGACTTCGTCCGGAAAATAGTCTGAGACAAACGTAGATATCTCATCGAAACTGTATGCCTCACATATCGACCCCTCGACATAAGCTCTATTCTTCACCTTCTTCTTAAGGTTTCCCATCACCCTCTCGAAAGGGTACATCCATCTATATTGAACTGGACCCCCAACACGAGCTTCATAGGGAAGATGGATTTACAAATGCTCCATGGAGTCAAAAAAACCAGGTGGGAATATTTTTTCCAGTTTACACGTGATCTCTATGATGTTCTTCTCAAGTTCAGACATGTCCTTCTCATTTAATGATTTTGAACATAAGTCTTTGAAGAAACGACTAAGATCCGTCAAAGCATCCCATATTGGTTTATCAAGCAGATCCCGAAATGCTATAGGCATGAGTCTCTCCATGAACGTATGACAGTCATGACTCTTTATCCCTTGCAATTTCCCACCCGTAACACACCTTGCAATGTTTGACGCATATCCATCTGGTAGTTTCAGAGACTTAACCCATGTGCACACATCTTCAACTTGCTTTTTGGACAATGTGTACCTTGCATGCGGTTTGACAATCTTACCATTAGGAGATTCATAAAGTTCTAATCCAGGACGCTTACAAATATCTTTCATGTCCAAACGTGCCTTATCATTATCTTTTGTCTTCCCCGTAACATTCATCACAGTGTTAAACACATTGTCAAACACATTCTTCTCAATATGCATCACATCTAGATTATGACGAGTCAATTTTATAGACCAATAAGGCAGTTCCCAAAAGATGCTTCTCCGAACCCAGTTATGAGATTCACCAAACCCATTGATTATGTTTGTGGCATCAATATTACCAAATGGGATAACCGGCAATCTCATCACACGATCTTGCATCTCTGTTCCCGACAATCGCGGTGCAGGCATATCATTGTCTACTTTCCCTTTCCTGAAGTTTTCTCTATTTCTTCGAAACGGGTGATCTACCGGCAAGAACTGACGATGACAGTCAAACCAACAAGGCTTTCGACCTTTTGATAGATTAAATGATTTTGTATGCTCCATACAATACGGACAAGCCAACTTTCCGTGTGTACTCCATCCAGCTAACATACCATAAGCAGGGAAGTCACTAATAGTCCACATAACCGCTGCCCTAAGGTTGAAATTTGTTTTTGTTGCAACATCCTAAGTCTGTACTCCATCCTCCCATAACACCTTCAACTCGTCTATAAGTGGTCTCAAGTAAACATCTAAGTTCTTTCCAGGACTCTTAGGACCAGGAACCACGAGTGAAAGAAACAAGTATGGCTGTTTCATACACATCCAAGGAGGCAAGTTGTACGGAGTAACAATCACAGGCCAACATGAGTACGGAACAGCTGAGTGGCCAAACGGATTGAAACCATCGGTGGACAATCCAAGCCTCACATTTCTAGGTTCCAATGCAAACCCAAGATGTGCTAAGTTGAAATCTTTCCAAGCCTGCCCATCTGCGGGATGATTTAGTTCTCCATCTTTAGCTGGAGATTTCGCATGCCAACTCATATGTTCAGCTGTTCTTGAAGACATGTACAATCTTTTTAGCCGATGTGTTTTGGAAAATACCTTAGAATCTTAAACGGTATACTTGATTTTTTTGTAGTCACACCCTCTTTATTAGGCCTAAACCAATCATGACTGCAAAACGTGCACCTTGTCATCTGTTCATTTTCCTTATAAAATAACATGCAATCGTTGGGACATACATCAATCTTTTGGTATCCAAGACCCAACTTCTTCACCATTTTTTTACAAAAGTAATAGTTACCAGGCAATTTCTCACCGTTAGGCAACATACTCTTAATGGCCTTCAAGAGCGACTCAAAACACTCATGGCTCATGTTGTGATCAGCCTTGATGTTAAGTAATGTCGCCACTGCAGACAATATAGTGTGTTTGGTGCAACCATGCCACAATGGCTCGCTACCCTCGTCTAACAACTTAAAAAAGTCTTTGGCATCAGAATTCATAGGTTGCTCTCTGCCTTGTTCCCAATCAAAATCTGGCCCTGCAATATCATGAACCATTTCATTCATACGATGAGTACTACTGCCCAAATTTTGTACTTGTGTGATGTCACCATCTCTTCTCTGCCCATGTGCCCACCAACATTCTTCGTAATTTCTCATGAACCCAGAAACAAGTAAATGATAGTTCATCATGTCTCTGTCCATATAATTTATATTCTTACACTTCAAACATGGACATCGTATCTGCGACTTACCATTCATACATTCTGGGTGACTATACGTATACTCCAAAAACACCTGGCAACCAGCTCTAAATTCAGCTGTAGCACCTATCTGGGCACTTGACTTTCGTCGTGCCATCCAACTACGGTCTGAATAGAGGTCCATGATTCCACGGTACCTACTACAGACAACATGAGCTTATTAATCATATGACTTGAGCATACTTGTAAGCATATGATTAACATTTTAGCATACTTGTAAGCATATGACTTGAACATACTTGTAACCATATGAATACGTAAGGTATGAGAAACTTCACGCCAAGAATTGAATAGTTCATCTAAGGCCTCGGCTAACATGTTTTAAGAGCATACCCCTCACGGTCCCTTTCTATAATCTTTTATGTTTTGGGATAGTCACAATTTGTCGGCGAAATTTATAGCTTCTATAATATTTTGTAGCTTTATTCTTGTGGCCTCGCGGCCCCAAGCCCAGCCCATTAGCTCCAACATCCCCTTAATAGGCTCTAGTGGATCACCAATAGGCTCGTTAATACTATAAATGTTCGCAACAATAGCGACCAATAAAAAAATTTCGCCAGAGTCTCCCCTATAATAAGGACTAGCCACATGCACGACGACATGTATATAAAGTCATTTCTAGGCACCCAAGACACAAACCAAGAGTCCACATATACGATCTTGCATAAGTATAAGTAATGTGAAGATATACAACAAAATCTTATTTAAAATTATTACAAATTTGAGGACAAATTTAAGTATACACTGTTTTGTTCCATGTTTGTCTATAATTTTGTTGGATGCTTAGTAGTCTGACACGTCAAGGGTTCGATCTTTGGTTCAAATTTTAACTATATTTTTTAATTCTAATTTTAAATTTGGAGTTCATGAGTCGTCATTGGGTACTTAATTAATTATGCATGCCGTGAATAATAATTGAGAATTAAAATAAAGGAAGAATTCCAGGAATTGTATATACCTATTTATTATTCCAAACAAATACTATGAGAAAACCAAAAAGAAATAGAGAAAGAAAATGGGAGACACATGAGGAACTAGGAACATCCTGCGTGACAGGACAACCCATTTCCAAACCCGTGATATTCACAGAGTGTCACAGTTATATAAATCACATATATATATAAATTTAAAACTAAATAAGCATGTCTTAAAATAAAATTAGAAATTAGTTGGAATCTTTTGCATTGAAAAGAAGAGCAACCTCAAAAAGAAAAAAAGCATCTCTCATTTGATATGGTATGAAACTACGAATATCACACAAACAAACAATGAATCGTAACAATTTGGAATTAATTTGTAAAAAGCATCCTACAAAATTAAATGGGTCATTTATCAAGAATTGAATAACAAAAAAGTTCCTCAATCAATTAATGGGTACTTGTACAAATATCCCCAAAACCCAAAGAAATAAACTTTATAATCAAACTGTGATTAATTAGAGCAACCACAGTTCATATCTAAGTCAAACAAACCAAAAGTTTAAGCACCAATAATAACAAAAATAAAAAAAAAGTTAGGGTTTGTCTAACAACAAATTACCTTTGTAGAGGCGGTGGCAGGTGGGTGGCAGGTGGGCGGCAGGTGGGCGGCGTGAACTTCTTCTCCTTCTTCTCTTCTCCCCCCTTTCTCCCTCTTCTCTCTATTTCGGATCTCCCTCTTCTCTTTTCCCTTCTGTGTTCTGTGTCGAGCGAACTGACTACTGATTTCATTTAGTAAGATCAGCGACGGCTATTTGCGACCACTTGCGGTCGCTACATTTTAATGACATGGACTTATCAGTGACCGAATGCGGTCGCTGATTATAAGTGGTCGCAAAAAAGTATGCGCCAACTTTTCGTACCAATTTTTACGAGGCAAATTTGTTCTAGCGACCACTCAGCGACCGTATGCGGTCGCTGATATTAACTAGCGACGAGCTTAAAATGTGGTCGCTACTAGTGGTCGCTATTACTATTATCAGCGACCAGATATGCGGTCGCTGATAATATTGGTCGCTGATAGGCATTTTTCTTGTAGTGTTCTATAATATTGATCGTATTTCTTTTGAGTTTAAGGAAACTTTGAGTGAAGTAAATAGTGCAAGTTTTCTTCAAGAATATATCCACTATACCAGTCAGAAGTACTCTCATTTTAAGGTAAGGGATATTATTTATTTCATATTTGCTTACGATATTATTTTTCGTATTCGTAAGGAATTTTATTTTTGTTCAATATTCGTAAGGAATATTTTTTTCGTTCAATATTCGAAAGGAATATTAATGTGACAACCCTAAAATAGGTCCACACAACCCATTCTGAGTCGTCAAATACCTGGTACAGAAATAACTATAACTTCAATATTACAATTATTGTGTAAAATACGACAACACATAAACTGTGAGTTAAAATACAAATATTGTCTTCTAGACAATATCCACACTCAAATAAGTCCTCATTATAATTATTGATACACTATTTTACAAAATAGTGAGGACTGCTAAAATAACTGACTAGAACCATCATTCCATACCCCGACTAATTTCCGCTATATTCTCGCCTCCTGAGAAGAAACATAGAACAAAAAAGAAAAGGGTGAGCTTGACTAGCCCAGTAAAGAATATTATGACTAAGATAATGTAGAATAAATTATCGTTAGACTTCAATAAATCAGATAAAATATAATGGAAAACCAGTTTTAGATTAATATTCGCAGCGAAAATAACAATTCATTAGAAGAGTTAAGTATAGAATAAAATCTACTATCATCTTATGAATTTAAAAGTCCATCATCAATATTTCATCCCTGTAACATCAATCAATATACTTCTTGAATCTAATATTCATCTTTTCACTACAGGCCAAAGATATCTATTTGTATCACCAGTTGGTCATGTTCATGTCAACACCTGTCTATCTTTGCACTACGAGCCAAATATAGGGTCCTTAACACTAATATACAACAATTAGAAAGTATTTACAAAAATAATACATACACAAAATAATTACAAAAATAACGCAATTCACATTAATAAGAAAACCTAAAATCAAGGAGAAATAACTGTCATAATGTGACGCCCCCAAAATAGGTATACAACACCCATTCTGAGTCGCCAAATACATGGTACAGAAAACAAACTACAACTTCAATAATACAATTGTCGTGCAAAATACGACAACACATACTGTGAGTTTAAATACAAATATTGTCTTCTAGACAATATCCACACTCAAATAAGTCCTCATTACAATTATTCAAACACTATTTTACAGAAATAGTGAGGACTGCTAAAACATCTTTCTAGAACCATCACTCCATACCCCGACTAGATCCTGCTATGTTCTCACCTCCTGAGAAGAAAAATGGAACAAAAAGGAAAAGGGTGAGCTCAACTAGCCCAGTAAAGAATATTATGACTAAGATAATATACAAACAAATTATCGTTAGTCTTCAACAGGGAAAAATCTGATAGAATATAATCGACAACAAGTTTTAGATCAACAACTGCAGCGGAAACAGCAAACCATTAGAAGAGTCAAGTAGAGAAAGAATTCTACTATCTTCTAAGATTTAAAAGTCCATCATCAATATTTTATCCCTGTAACATCAATTAATAATCATCTTTATCCAAATATTCATCTTTGCACTACAGGCCAAAGATATTCATTTGTATCACCTGTCGGTCATGTTCATCTCAACACCTGTTCATCTTTGCACTACAGGCCAAAGATATTCATCAAGTAATCATACATCTTTGCACTACAGGCCAAAGATATTCAGTAATATCATCATTTAGGACTGAGGATGATGAAAAATATCTTAAAGAGAACGAATCCAGTGAGACAGAAGGACAAATAGTAGGGATTCGTATAACAGTTTATCCAAGATCAATAATACTTCATAATAATCAATTGTGAAGCAGAATTCAAAAATAAAGATCAAAACATGGATACAATCAAAGATAGTAACCATAATAGACATCTTGGACAAAAAGGGAAAATTTTATTTTTCGGTGAATAGTGCCGTATTCGTGAATAGTACCGTATACGTGAATAGTGCCGTATACGTGAATAGTAACCCCGACACAAAAAGTTCCAAATTTGATAAAAACTCATATCAATATTTCAGCATAATGATATTGAAGAAAATAATATCATTAAGAAGAAAATAATATCCCTTACCTCAAAATATCAGTACTTCTGGTCGGAATACCGGTATAAGGCTGAAAGAAACTTGCTCTGATGAATAGAAACTCTCAAAGTATCTAAATACTCACAAAATACACTCAATAATCTAGAGAGAGAAAGAGAGAAAACTTGTTTCTGGTGTGATTTTCAATTCTAACTTAGCCCTCTATTTATAGGAAAATTTTGGTAGGTTTGACCTGCAACCTGATGGCTTTACCTGCTACTATTCCCACCCACCACATTTGAAATATAATTCAGCACATTTCTTCACCAACCACAAGTGGGGCCCACCAATTCTAGAATTTTCCATCAAAATGATAAACTCCGAAAATTCAACAATTTCTGAACCAGTCATCTTGTAAAATTCATAATAAATCATACGTTCATTTTTAACGGTTCAAAATTTGTGGACATATACTCAACTTATATATGTATAACATATCCAAAAATTACCACGATCCAACGGTCGGATTAAAAATTATAACCCCCGCAAAATATCTCAAAAACCCTGATTTTTAATACCTCCATTCCGACAAAAATACTGACAAAAACCTCAACATTAACTCCTTCATTTTTAACCACAAAAATATATCCCTCATTTATATCCACATAAAATAAATATTTCCTTATCATATGAATCAATAATTAATTATTCACAAATAATATTACAGAATCACATTTATGACAACCAGGCCGTTCCCAGGAAAGAGGGGGCTTTCCAATAAGGATTTCTCCTTACTGGCGCGCAATTAGATGACCAAACCTCTCCTTAGACAGAACTTTCTAGACATTGCCAATAATGTTATCTAATAATATTATTCAAATAATATGAATTATTGATCTGATAAATGAAAATACTGTGCAGCAACAATTATTGAAACAACAATAATATAAAATATCAACGCAGCAATTATTGAATCAATAAAATAAAATATTGAATAATAACTACTGTAACAATTATTGAGTAGTGCCTTCTTACGTAAGAATCAATAATTGGTGCAATACCGTGTGCTACTGTATTTTAACCACCGGGTATTCCAACAGTATTAACGGTAACAACTACGCCGTTATTTATAAACAACTTATACTTGTCGTTTTCTTCATCCAATCGCTTTCCGTTATGGGGCCCACACAAGGCTGCGTCGTCGTACGAATATTCCCCGACAGCAAGAATATTCCACGACCAACCGAATATTCACCGACCAAAAATAAATATTTTATAACCACTTGCTTATTTTGCAAAATTTGCACATTTCACCCATAACCAAAGTATTATATCAAATTAACCCCTTATTATTCACAATAATATTTAGAGAAAATTTGATTTTATTCATTAATAAGTTGGGGTCTTACAACCTCCCCTCCTTATGAAATTTCGTCCTCGAAATTGACGTACGTACCTGATGTTTCAAAAAGGTGAGGATACCTCGCTTTCATTTCTGATTCCAACTCCCAGGTCATTTCTTCAATAGCATGGTTTCTCCACAAAACCTTAACTTGTGGTATAACCTTCGTGCGTAGGACATGCTCTTTCCTATCCAAGATCTTAACAGGTACCTCCTCGTACGTTAAATCTTCAGCTATCTCGTCTGGTTCTAACTCAATAATGTGGTTCGGGTCTTTAACATATTTACGAAGCATAGATATGTGAAAAACATTATGAACACGAGACATGCTTGGAGGTAATGCGAGTCTATATGCCACATTTCCTATTCGCTCAAGAATCTCAAATGGACCAACAAATCTTGGATTGAGCTTTCCTCTCTTCCCAAATCTTGTAACTCCCTTCCATGGTGCAACACGTAACAATACATGATCCCCAATATTAAATTCCACGTCCTTCCGATGAAGATCCGCATAACTCTTTTGTCGATCCTGTGCCGTTTGTATACGTTGTCGAATCGTTTGGATCTTCTCTGTAGTAATGCGTACCAATTCTGGTCCCAACAATGTTGCTTCACCCACCTCGTCCCAGCATACTGGAGAACGACATTTTCTTCCATACAACGCCTCAAATGGAGCCATACCTATGCTCGCCTGATAACTGTTGTTGTAGGAGAATTCCACCAATGGTAGGTACTTATCCCAACTCCCTTTGAGATCTAAGACACAAAGTCTTAATAGATCTTCAAGAGTTTGAATAGTCCTCTCTGATTGTCCGTCCGTTTGAGGATGGTATGCTGAACTGAATCGTAAATCCGTGCCCATAGCTTTCTGCAAGCTAACCCAAAATCGTGAAGTGAATCTTGGGTCACGATCCGAAACTATGGATACTGGCATGCCATGCAATCTCACAATCTCGTTCACGTACATACTAGCAAGACGTTCAAGGGAATAAGTCTCACGTATCGGCAAGAAATGAGCGGACTTGGTTAATCTATCAACAATAACCCAAATCGCATCTATGCCTTGAGAAACCTTGGGAAGACCCGTAACAAAATCCATAGTAATGTGTTCCCACTTCCATTTCGGGATCTCAAGTGGTTGCAATGGACCCTTTGGCACTTGATGCTCCGCCTTTACACGTTGACAAGTTAAACACCTCGAGATAAACTCCGCGATCTCTCTTTTCATATTGCTCCACCAAAATGTATGTCGAAGATCGTGATACATTTTGGTACTCCCAGGATGGATTGCAAACGGTGTGTTGTGTGCCTCCATCATTATTCTATGCTTCAAGTCAAAATCGTTAGGAACACAAAGTCTGGAGTTGACTCGAAGTATTCCTTCTTCATCGATTCTTGCTTCTGGAATAGCACCTTCTTGCACTTTCTTCTTCATACGCATCAGCTCCATGTCCGTAGCTTGAGCAGCTTTAACTTTATCGATTAAAGTCGGTTCTACTCGTATATTTGATATCATCATGTGGGTACTTGGAGCCTTCATCTCTATCTCCATCCTTTGCAAGTCATACAAAATGGGCCTTTGTGTTAAAAACATTGCACTCGTACCCGCATATGATCTTCTACTCAATGCGTCAGCTACTACGTTTGCTTTTCCAGGATGATATTGGATGGTATGATCGTAATCTTTCAACAGCTCGAGCCAACGTCGCTGCCGCATGTTGAGTTCCTTTTGGGTGAAGAAATATTTGAGGCTTTTATGATCTGTATAGATCTCCACTTTCTCCCCATACAGGTAGTGTCTCCAGATCTTCAACGCAAAAACGACTGCTGCCAACTCCAAATCATGAGTAGGATAATTCCTCTCATATTCTTTGAGTTGTCGTGAGGCATAGGCTATGACTTTCCCATGTTGCATGAGAACACATCCTAACCCTTTGCCTGAAGCATCGCTGTAGATAACAAATCCATCCGAACCAGATGGTATTGTCAAAACAGGTGCCGAAATGAGTCTCCTCTTGAGTTCTTGGAAACTCTTCTCGCATTCCTCACTCCATACGAATTTTGTATCTTTCCGAGTCAGCTGAGTTAACGGAGTAGCGATTCGAGAAAATCCTTCCACAAATCTCCGATAATAACCAGCTAAGCCCAGAAAGCTACGTACTTCGGTTACCGACTTCGGTTGCTCCCAACTTTGTATGGCTTCAATCTTCGCCGGGTCGACAGATACTCCATGTTTTGACACCACGTGCCCAAGGAATGCTACTTCCTCAAGCCAGAACTCGCATTTCTTCAGTTTGGCATATAGCTTGTTTTCACGAAGCCTTTGCAGTACCAGCTTCAAATGGCGCTCATGATCTTCACGGCTTTTGGAATAGATGAGGATGTCATCAATAAAGACAACAACGAACTGATCCAAATATTCTTTGAATACACGGTTCATCATATCCATGAAGGCAGCAGGAGCATTAGTCAATCCAAAAGACATTACTAAGAATTCATAATGCCCGTACCGAGTTCTGAAGGCAGTCTTTGGAATATCCTCAGTTTTAATCTTCAGCTGATGATATCCAGAACGAAGATCGATCTTTGAAAAGAATTGTGCTCCTTGCAACTGGTCAAACAGGTCATCAATGCGAGGTAGCGGATACCTATTCTTGATAGTGACATGATTCAATTCTCGATAGTCGATACAAAGTCGCATACTCCCGTCTTTCTTCTTTACGAATAAAACAGGAGCACCCCAAGGAGACGTACTAGGACGAATAAAACCGATGTCCAACAACTCCTGTAGTTGGACTTTTAACTCCTGAAGTTCAATAGGAGCCATTCGATATGAGGTTTTAGAAATGGGCTTTGTACCGGGTTCAAGGTCAATAAAGAATTCAACTTCATGTTCTGGGGGTAGACCAGGAAGTTCTTCAGGAAATACATTGAGAAATTCTCTAACAATAGAAATATTATTCAAATCTGACTTGTCTTTGTTCAAATCCATAACATGGGCTAAGAAAGCTTGACATCCGTTTTTCAATAAACGAATAGCTTTGTGGCTTGATATGACAGTGACTGATTTTAGTGGTTTAGTAGTTTGAATTCGTATGACAGGTTGGTTAGGAATATGAAAACTAACAACCTTACGAAAACAATCAATTTTAGCATGATGAGTGGTTAACCAATCAATTCCTAAAATCACATCAAAAGCAAGTATCTTTAAAGAGATAAGATCAACAGGTAATGTGATAGTGCCAACTTGGATCATGCAAGATTTATAAACTGTAGATGTAACGAAGGTTTCACCCAACGGAGTTTCAACAGATAAGTTAAAGTCCAATTTCTCCGGAGTCAAGTTTAAACGTTGAGCACAAGCAGGAGAGATAAAAGAATGGGTAGAACCGGTATCTAGTAAAGTATAAACTTCGCAAGAATTCAAGATTAGCTTACCCGTGATCACCTCGTTCGGGTTTCTCGCGTTTTGGCCAGTAACGACAAACGCCCTTCCAGGAACCGCTGATTTCGACTTATCCGGGATAACTTTTGGAGTCACCATCCCCGCTGAACTTGGTTTTACTACAGAACACTCTCGAGCTATATGACCTTCCTTTCCACAGTTATAACATACCTTGGATTGTTGTGGGCAGTTTGGGCTGATATGTCCCTCTTTCCCACATTTGTAACATACGACCGGTGGTCGTTCTCCTCCCCTAGAAACAGTTGATGTTTGTGCTGACGTCTTCACGTTATCATTGTTGTACCTTCTCTTCTTGAAATCTCCTCCCGACTCGCTCCTTCTATTATCACGACCACGATTACCACCAGAGTGGTTACCGCTTTTGTCCGAATGTTTTCCTCCCTGCTGGTTTTCATTGCTTCGATGACTGCCGCCACCGGTATGACCCTGGTTGTGGTCCCTCGGTTGCACATACTCATTATCTCGCTCTAATAATTGAGCCCTGTTTACAACATCTGAATATAAAGAAAATTTATGAGAGATAAGATATTGCCGAATCTCGGGTTTTAGACCTCTCAGAAACATCCTTGTCATTCGTTCCTCATTTTCGACCAAATGAGGTGCAAACCTGGATAACTCTGCAAACTTCGCCTCGTACTGGGACACCGTCATGTTGTTTTGTTCCAGTCTAATAAACTCAACCTCCTTCATATGACGAATACTTTCAGGAAAGTACTTGTCATTGAACAGTTTTTGAAATGTTTCCCAGGACATGTTGAGTGCGTCAGGCTGGGTACGCTTCACAGACTCCCACCAGTAGTCTGCCTCACCGCGGAACATAAATGTGGCGAATGGAACCTTCTGTTCCTCCGTGCATCCCAAGACATCAAATATCTTGGTAATTTGCTTGACCCACGTTTCCGCCATGATCGGATCCGGCTTTCCCTTAAATTCTGGTGGTCCCAATTCTTTGAACTGCTTAGCTGTGACAAACCGCGCGTTGTTATCATTTCCACCCGTATTCTGCACACGAGTCTCCCTCGTCTGATTTTGCATGAACTGCAAAAAGCTCCTAAACATTCCATCATTCATCGTTTGCTCGGTAACGTTGTTTACAGGAGGAATATTGCCTTCCTGTTGCACGTTCCCCTGGGTAGTGATCAAAGGTGTCTCCACGGTCTGATTTACTCCATTATTAACGTTCTCAGCTGCCATTCTTAAATACTGCCATAAAACAAGGGTTAATAGTCATGTCATATATTATCCCTATACTCTGACCGACCAAATAAACACCAAATAAACTTAGTCAGGTCATACTAGCGAAGGAATTCCCCGTCTCTCCCCTCCTAGTTCTTGTCTCACATCTCAGCCAGGGATCATATCCCTAAGCTCTGATACCAACTGTGACGCCCCCAAAATAGGTATACAACACCCATTCTGAGTCGCCAAATACATGGTACAGAAAGCAAACTACAACTTCAATAATACAATTGTCGTGCAAAATACGACAACACATACTGTGAGTTTAAATACAAATATTGTCTTCTAGACAATATCCACACTCAAATAAGTCCTCATTACAATTATTCAAACACTATTTTACAGAAATAGTGAGGACTGCTAAAACATCTTTCTAGAACCATCACTCCATACCCCGACTAGATCCTGCTATGTTCTCACCTCCTGAGAAGAAAAATGGAACAAAAAGGAAAAGGGTGAGCTCAACTAGCCCAGTAAAGAATATTATGACTAAGATAATATACAACAAATTATCGTTAGTCTTCAACAGGGAAAAATCTGATAGAATATAATCGACAACAAGTTTTAGATCAACAACTGCAGCGGAAACAGCAAACCATTAGAAGAGTCAAGTAGAGAAAGAATTCTACTATCTTCTAAGATTTAAAAGTCCATCATCAATATTTTATCCCTGTAACATCAATTAATAATCATCTTTATCCAAATATTCATCTTTGCACTACAGGCCAAAGATATTCATTTGTATCACCTGTCGGTCATGTTCATCTCAACACCTGTTCATCTTTGCACTACAGGCCAAAGATATTCATCAAGTAATCATACATCTTTGCACTACAGGCCAAAGATATTCAGTAATATCATCATTTAGGACTGAGGATGATGAAAAATATCTTAAAGAGAACGAATCCAGTGAGACAGAAGGACAAATAGTAGGGATTCGTATAACAGTTTATCCAAGATCAATAATACTTCATAATAATCAATTGTGAAGCAGAATTCAAAAATAAAGATCAAAACATGGATACAATCAAAGATAGTAACCATAATAGACATCTTGGACAAAAAGGGAAAATTTTATTTTTCGGTGAATAGTGCCGTATTCGTGAATAGTACCGTATACGTGAATAGTGCCGTATACGTAAATAGTAACCCCGACACAAAAAGTTCCAAATTTGATAAAAACTCATATCAATATTTCAGCATAATGATATTGAAGAAAATAATATCATTAAGAAGAAAATAATATCCCTTACCTCAAAATATCAGTACTTCTGGTCGGAATACCGGTATAAGGCTGAAAGAAACTTGCTCTGATGAATAGAAACTCTCAAAGTATCTAAATACTCACAAAATACACTCAATAATCTAGAGAGAGAAAGAGAGAAAACTTGTTTCTGGTGTGATTTTCAATTCTAACTTAGCCCTCTATTTATAGGAAAATTTTGGTAGGTTTGACCTGCAACCTGATGGCTTTACCTGCTACTATTCCCACCCACCACATTTGAAATATAATTCAGCACATTTCTTCACCAACCACAAGTGGGGCCCACCAATTCTAGAATTTTCCATCAAAATGATAAACTCCGAAAATTCAACAATTTCTGAACCAGTCATCTTGTAAAATTCATAATAAATCATACGTTCATTTTTAACGGTTCAAAATTTGTGGGCATATACTCAACTTATATATGTATAACATATCCAAAAATTACCACGATCCAACGGTCGGATTAAAAATTATAACCCCCGCAAAATATCTCAAAAACCCTGATTTTTAATACCTTCATTCCGACAAAAATACTGACAAAAACCTCAACATTAACTCCTTCATTTTTAACCACAAAAATATATCCCTCATTTATATCCACATAAATAAATATTTCCTTATCATATGAATCAATAATTAATTATTCACAAATAATATTACAGAATCACATTTATGACAACCAGGCCGTTCCCAGGAAAGAGGGGGCTTTCCAATAAGGATTTCTCCTTACTGGCGCGCAATTAGATGACCAAACCTCTCCTTAGACAGAACTTTCTAGACATTGCCAATAATGTTATCTAATAATATTATTCAAATAATATGAATTATTGATCTGATAAATGAAAATACTGTGCAGCAACAATTATTGAAACAACAATAAATAAAATATCAACGCAGCAATTATTGAATCAATAAAATAAAATATTGAATAATAACTACTGTAACAATTATTGAGTAGTGCCTTCTTACGTAAGAATCAATAATTGGTGCAATACCGTGTGCTACTGTATTTTAACCACCGGGTATTCCAACAGTATTAACGGTAACAACTACGCCGTTATTTATAAACAACTTATACTTGTCGTTTTCTTCATCCAATCGCTTTCCGTTATGGGGCCCACACAAGGCTGCGTCGTCGTACGAATATTCTCCGACAGCAAGAATATTCCACGACCAACCGAATATTCACCGACCAAAAATAAATATTTTATAACCACTTGCTTATTTTGCAAAATTTGCACATTTCACCCATAACCAAAGTATTATATCAAATTAACCCCTTATTATTCACAATAATATTTAGAGAAAATTTGATTTTATTCATTAATAAGTTGGGGTCTTACACATAACTAATAATTCAAATTCAAATATCTAGAATCTAACAATAAAAATAAATTCAAATTCAAGATAATAATTCAAATTTAAATCTTCATCTCCCTAATAGTAGCCATCTCATCCGCTACTCTGCTGCTACTCTGCCGCGAAATTCCAATTTCTTCATGTCCGGAAATTCCAATTCTAATTTCATGTCCAAAGGAAAATAAGAACACTGCATAGGAAAGAGAAAGATAAGAGAGTGATGTGTAATGTAATGTTGATAACCAACCCTTCGTACCAAGGTAACCAAACTTTTACACCAAGGTAACCAAACCTTTATACCAAAGTAACCACTCTACCTCCACACCTGCAGTATAAATTGGTTACCTTGGTCTGAAAGTTTGGCAACCAACTACATAAATGTTTGGCTACCAACTGCATCACATTCAAAATAAATTGGTAACTTAATAAAACTGATTTAGTTACCTTAGTATGAAGGTTTGGCTACCAACTGCATCACATTCAAAATAAATTGGTAACCTAATAACACTGAATTGGTTACCTTGGTATGAATATTTGGCTACCCACTACACTATGAAAAAGTTACAGATGTGGATTGGTTACCTTGGTATGAAGGTTTGGTTACCTTGGTGTGAAGGTTTGGTTACCAACTGTACTATGAAAAAATCGAAGGTGTTGACGTGGATTTGTTACCTTGGTATGACGGTCTGGTTACCTTGGTATGAAGGTTTGGTTACCAACTACACTATGAAAAAATTGCAGGTGTCGAGGTGGATTGATAACCTTGGTACGAAGGTTTGGTTACCTTGGTATGAATGTTTGGTTACCAATCTTTTCTATCAGTTGCTGATTTTAGATCAAATCCAATAATCAAGATAAACATTGGGACGAATATGCCACCACCACCAACACTCCTATGGGTTCAGGACGAGATGGTGCTTCCTTTCTTTTTGGCCTTAATTAGAGATTTTTGAAGTCATTTGATATTCTTGCTTGAACACCAGAGTTATCTAAGAAAGAAACCAAAGTAGACCCCTGAAAATGTGTGGGTCTCTCTTTCTTCCTGTAAAAGTCGGAGTCTTTAGAAAACCATGGTCTTGTAGACTCAATTCAACTGCAATTTCCATAAGAACATTCATAAAGTGTACGTGCCATGAATTCAAAGCACCACATATCCACTCTGTAATATTAAAAAATCAAGATTGGTACCACATAAAGATTGGCACCACATGAATTCATACACAATGATGGTGGCTGCTGTTTCTAAAGCAGCTTCAACTAACCCACCAGCGAGAAACCCCAAAACAATTTCAATAGATGAGAACCCAAAAAGACCTCCATTGTTACCCTCTGAGAGAGACAAAACCCTAAAAAATCAAGACAAGTTTCTTCAAAATGTGTAGATGTGGTTGAAGTATAAAAGGAAGAGGATAGAGAGATAAGCGAAGAGGATGACGTGAATTATATGGGAAAAAAGAGAGAGAAACAGAGATAAGGGTGATAATAATTAACGGGAAGAGATAATGGAGATAATCATGTGCCACGATTAAAGGAATCCTAATTGCACTAATATTGTAACTAAATATGGGAAAGTGTATTACTTTTGTAATTATTTTATGGATGCACCATTATTGTAATTATTTCTAAAAATGTACTAAAATATGTAATTAATCCGCCAAATATATTCATCAGATAATCATTCATCTTTGCACTACAGACCAAAGATATTCTGTTATATTATCATTTAGGACTAAGGATGATGAAAACTATTTAAAAGAAACGAATCCAGTGAGATAAAAGGACAAATATTTGGGATTCATACTTTAGATAATCCAAGTTCAAAAATACTCCATAATAAATCATAGTGGAGTAAAATTCAAAAATAAAGATCAAAACATGGATATAATCAAAGATAGTAACCATAATAGACATCTTGGACAAAGAAGAGAAAATTTTATTTTTCTGTGAATAGTGTCGTATACATGAATAGTGCCGTATACGTGAATAGTAATCCCGACACGAAAAAGTAGAAATTCCACAAGAAAAATCATACTTCGTGAATAATACTCGTGAATAATACTGTATTCGTGAATAATGCCATATACGTGAATAGTGCCGTAACGTAAATAGTAACCTCGACATGAAAAGGTAAAAATTTCATAATAAAATTCATACCAATATTTCGGTATAATGATATTGAAAGAAATAACATCATTTACGAAAAAAATAACATCCCTTACCTCAAAAGAACAGTACTTCTGACTGAAATATCAGATATAGTGCTGAAAAAAACGTGCACTAAATAGCAACTCTCAAAGTATTTAAATACTCACAAAAATACGCTCAATATAATAGAGAGAGAAAACTTCTGATTCTAGTGTGATTTTCAATTCTAACTAAGCATCCTATTTATAGGAAAATGATATAACGCCAAAACAGACTAAATTTAATAAAATAATTTTTTCAAAATTTCTATGCACATCTCCTTGACCAAATTATCAGCACACCACTAGTGGGGCCCATAAAATTCAAAATTTTCTACAACAACCAAAAGTGGGGCCCACCCATATTTTTAATAAAAATATTTATTTTTGAAACTTTAATAATTCATAATAAATAACCCTTTTATCAGAAAAATACGAATTTTATGTCCATTCCATAGGAGATTTAATTCTCAACAACTTTGTAGAATAAATTTTTTCCAAATTATAAACAGAAAATACGAAAATGATCCTTACTAGCGCGCAATTAGGTGACCAAACCCCTTTCCTAGGCAGAACTTCCTTAGACATTGCCAATAATGTTATCTAATAATATTATTCAAATAATATGAATTATTAATCTGATAATAGGAAATACTGTGCAGTGACAATTATTAAAATAATAATAATATAAAATATCAACGTAGCAATTATTGAATCAATAAAATAAAATATTGAACAGTAATTACTGTAACAATTATTGAGTAGTATCGTCTTATGTAAGAATCAATAATCCAAAAATACAATGCAATACCGTGTGCTAATGTGCAACCACGCGTATTACTGTACTTTAACCACCGGGTATTCCAACAGTGTTAACGGTAACACTACGCCGTTATTTGTAAAAAAACTCAAACTTGTCGTTTTCTTCAACCGACTATTTTTCGTTATGGGAGCCACAAATGGCTGCGCCGTCGTACGAATATTCCCCGACAACAAGAATATTTCACGACCAAACGAATATTCCCCGACAACAATGAATATTTTATAACCACTTACTTATTTTGTAAAATTTGCTTATTTCACCCATAACCAAAATATTATATCAAATTAACACTTTATTATTCAAAATAATTATTAGATGAAATTAAATTTTATTTATAAAAAGTTGGGGTCTTACAATTATCTTCGTTCAATATTCGTAAGGAATATTATTTTTGTTCAACAGTTGTAAGGGATATTATTTATTTTCAATATTCGTAAGAAATAATATTTTCTTCCATACTCTGTAGTATGTAAGTAATATTATTTTATTTTATATTCCTAATTCTACACTTATGTTGATACGTATTGCTTCTAATATATACTCCTTGAAATTAGTAGAATATCCTTAAAATTTGCGTTTCATCTAGAATCGTTCCACGGAAATATTTTTCTGAACATTCTTGTTAAATTTTAATCTTTTCATGCCGGGATACTATTCACGAAGTACTATTCACATAGTAATATTCACTCGAGTACTATTCACCTAGGGTACTATTCACGATAAAAATTAATTTCTTTTCTCTGTCCAAATTATTTTTGATACGTGAATATTATTCTTAAATTTTACTCCACAAAGCAGTTATCATGTTGACAATTTGGACAATTTTAAACTCTGGATAAATTAAAAAATCTTTAATATTTATCCTTGATTTCATTTGATTGATGCTTATATCATTGTCATCATCCTCATGCTTATATTATGATGAAAGTCATCTATGGCCCGTAGTGCATAGATGGACTGTTGATTGGTATGATTATGACCAAGAATTATGTATCGATATAATCATGACCTGTAATGTTACAAATGATGTTGTAAAAGTTCTCATTGGCCCGTAGTGCATTGATGGATAGTTGTTGGTATGATCATGACCATGAGTTCTCTTCGACCAAGGGTACAAAGATGAATTGTTGTTTGGCATGATCATGACCACTGGTGATAATAACAAATATCCTTAACCTATAATGCATGAATAATTCGTGGATGTGATAATAACGAATATCTTTGGCCCGTCGTGCATGGATAATTCATGGATGTGATAATAACGAATATCCTTGGCCTGTAATGCATGGTTAATTCATGGATGTGATACTAAAGAATATCCTTGGCCCGTAGTGCATGGATAATTCGGTGATGTTGATTATTTATTTTACAAATAAATGATGTGGTAAAATCCTCTTTGGCTTACGTGCATAGATGGATTGTTGATTATTGGTTTTATAATTGTATATCTTTGGCTTACGTGCAAAGATGAACTGTTGATTATTGATTTTACAGTTGTATGTCTTTGGCTCGTAGTGCAAAGATGGACTATTGATTTACCTGATTATAAATATGAATTGTGAATTTAACTATAACCTTTGGTGGTTCAGGTGAAGACATGTGATGAGAGTTCTCTTTGTCTTGGGTACAACAAAGAACTGTTGATGAGTATTACAAGAATGAAATATTAACGATAGACTTTTAATTTGGAGGAGATAGTAGACATTATGTTCTACTTGACTCTTCTAATGGATTGTTGATTCCGTTGTAATTATGGTTGAAAACTTTTATCATCTACCATATATTTTAAATATCTTATTTATTACTAATGAAGACTATTGATAGATTAATTATCTTAGTCATAATATACTTTACTGGGCTATTTGTGCTTATCCTTTTACTTCACAATTCCTTTCAGGTATTAAGAGTGTAGCTGGGTTGAGCGGGGATAAAAGGGGAATAGTGTGATGGTTCGACACTGTGAAAGTTTATCAATACATTATAAAACTGCATGACATGCAATATATAATTGTATTGAGGACCTAAGATGGGTGTGTCGTAAATTATATGTCACTAAATAATTGATTTTGGTGAACAACAATAGGGTGATGAGAACCCGACTTTGAAAGTGTCAAGCGTGTACCTCATTAGAATGAACATGATAGTAATCTTCTCGTTCTTCTTTGGGGTCTTGAAATATTTGTTGCTGTATTTTTTATGGCATTTTAATAATTTGAGTTTGGATACTGTCTACGAGACAATATTTGTATGAAAACTCACAGCTTATGTGTTATCATATTTTGCACGACAGTTCAACAATTGTATCAATGAAGTTTGTATTTGAATTCTGTACCGTGTATCTGGCGACTCAGAATGAGTTGTGTATACCTATTTTGGGGGCGTCACAACGACATCATGGTGTCCCTCTCTACCATTAGCAGTTAGCTTAAATGTTAGCACAACTATTTTGTCTTAATTTTTTTGCCCTAATTTTTCCCTTATTTTTGTTACTAAATTTGATTAGCAGCTTAAGGAAATTTTATTTTGTTATGTTTCCTTTCGAATTAATCTCAAATTTTGTTAATGATTTTGTTAATTGATGAAAAGTTAAATTATTATGAATTGGGATTTCCTTATGAGTTGGGACTGTAAGATTTTGGGACTGATTTTGTGTTTTCTCAATCCATTGATATCATGAGATTTCATTGATGATGAGGTTTCATTTCATTATAATTCATGATATATAGTATTTAGTTGATATTATTTAGCTCAATTGGGATTAATTTTTGGATTGCCTTAGTTTTGTTGATATGGATTTTTTTTTGCATTTTCTGTTTTCATCTTACCTTATGATTCTTACTGTTCATCGAAAGGTTTTGTTGATATATTATTGAATTGGTTGTGATTTTATTTCTTACAAAATTTCCCATAAAATTTTCTGTGGGAACTGTAGAATAAATAATAAATAAATAAATCAATGTTGAACCAATTAAGTTATCTAATACTAGCATAAATATACTAACTAAACCAAAATAATACAAAATATATACCAAATACAAAAGGAAAAAAATAAAAATAAATTCGGACATAATTTTTCAGTATTATAATATATTAATTAAGTAGCATTTACTTACTTTGTTACAACTAAATTAAAATATAATAACATAATAATATATATAATATAATATAATATAATATAATATAATAAAGCTTTAAAAAACAAAATTTGATAAGAGTGAAATTAACTAAGTAACATTTACTTGGTTTCTAACTATTAAATAAATTTAATATAATATAATATATATAATACAATATATACTATAACATAGTATAATAAACTAAGTATCATTTACTTAGTTTTTCACTATTAAAATCTACTAATTATGTAGCTTTTACTTAATTAGTTTCCCACTTCTAAATAAAAAAAATATAATAACATAATATAATATAATTAAATAAAGGAATATAATTTTATATAATAATTTAAAACAAAATATTAAACTAAACTAAAATAATATAATATTAAATAAATAAGAATTTTTTTAATAATATAATAATTTAAAATAAAATAAAATAATATATTAAATTAAAATAGTTTAAAGTAATATAATATTATAAAATAAAATAATAAAATAAAAAATAAATAAATTATAATTAAATAATATTGTTATAATATAATAAAATAATATAAAACAAAGTAAACTAAGTAGTATTTTGTTTAGTTTTTCATCGCTAAAATAAGCTGAATACTGTGAGCCTAAGTGCAAATTAGGGTTTACATGACCTAATTGAATGTATAAATTAGGGTTCACATGACCTAATTTAATGAAGACGAAAAAGCCGAAAATAAATGTGCTAGACCCGAGAGAAGCCTCCACGAGTCCCGGGGCAGAAGGCTCGTGGAGGCGGCTCATTTTGGGAATTGATTGAGGGATTAGATTGGTGGCTAGAAGGACATGACGATATGGACATTATTCTAATGACTAAAGGGTATTTCTGGTATTTCCTTGGAAACATGTGCCTGACATGCGACCACTTAAGTTCCAGGAAACTTTATAAATACCTCTTCCATTCTATGAAGGGGGACCTTTCTTTGGGACTTTGGACTGGACATTCTCCCAACTCGAAGCACTCAGGACTTGGACATTCTCCCAACTCGATGCCTTTAAGAAGGCTCTTGGAATCCCTGCTACCCTAACAAGGTTTTCGGATTCTGAGAGTTCTTCCACGTGTCACTGGAGTAACTGCTCGCCTTTTCTCCCCTCTTCAATCAATCAATTCCATACTCTTCGTGAATTTCTCTCCTCCTCAGCCAACACGAAACCCTAACCCTAAACATAGCAAGACACGATTTCCCCACAAATACTTGTGCATGTAATATACTTAAGAGCTTTGAAACCTATTCGACATTCATTCATTAGGAGTAAATGTCGAATAATTCCCAGTTTGTGATTGTTTTTGGATGTTATGTCTCTCATTTAGGTCTGTGCTAATAGTTTAAATACCTTTTTTAAGGATTTTTCGTTTAGTATCTCTACATGTTCTCTGAGTGCAAACTTAGACTAAATTGTCTTGGTCTATTTCGTGTACTTGGAGACCATGGGGAGGTGCTGCCGAGAGTACATGTATCTGGAGAAGTTCGTCGCGATACGCGACGAAGTGGTACGGATGGTGGTTACCATACTGTTGGAGGCTTTTGGGCTGATGTTGAGTCAGTCCCTGACTACTTATGTATTTTATTCATTTTAAGTTATATATTTTGCATATTACTTAATTATCATTTAATTGTTTCTTTAATTCTCATTTATGTTTAATTACAAGTAGTTTATATTTTTAATTGTATCAACAGGATGATGATTCCGAGCGGGGTGACAATGACGAGCGGGAAGATGCTGTCAATGATTTTCAAACATCGGAGTAGTATTGTCAACCCCGCCTGATTATAGCGATAAATAGTTATAGTTATACTTAGTAATATTATCAATTGTAATTAGGTTTACTTTACATTACATCATTGCTGATTATGATTTTTGTGGCGCCCCCAAATTTGGGTCTACTCCACCCAATTAATTTGAGTTGTCAAAATACAAATAACATACATAAATTCTCATATTTAAAATTATTACAATGTCGTGTATAGTACGACAGCACACAGTAAATCCTCACTACAATTATTGTTATACTATTCTACAACTTGGTGAGAACTACAACAACTATTAACTCGAACCATCATTCCATTATTTTATTCTCCCCATTAGCACCAACTACATACTCTCATTTCCTAAAAAGATTTATGAAACAAAAGGGTAAGTTCAAATAACACAATGAAGAATATCATAACTAAGATAATGAATAATAAGTTATCCTTAACCTTCAACAGTGATAAATTAGAGATTGAAAAAATGATAGACAACATAAGTTTTCAACAAAAATTTGCAGCGGAATGAAAAATCTATTCGAAGAGTCAAATAGGCCATAATGTCTACTATCTTCTCTAATTTAAAAATTCACAATTAAATTTAATCAATTGTAACACCAATGGTCATGATCATGTCATTCAACAGTTCATCTTTGCACCCAGGCCAAAAAAAACTTTCACCACGTGTCCTTGACACAAAAGCTTAAGACACTTAACAATTATACTGTCGACCAAAGACATTCACAATAATTTAAGTCCTAATGATTAATTTAAATAAAAATGATATAAAGGATAAACAAAAAAAATAAGAATAATAAGATAACAGATAAACATTAAAGATTTATAATTTAATTTGTTCAGAGTCCAATAATATCCAATTTTTCAACACGATATCCAGAATATCTATTCAAGTTCAACAATAATATTTAAGGTTCACAGTTCAAATATAATAGTTAAAATTCAATAGGAAGGTTCAGGTCAAAAGGTATCAGACGAAGTACTAATTATTAAGAAAATTCTAATCATTTTAGGAATTTTCACCGTTTACTGTTAAGGAGTGTAGAAACAAACACTATTTTCTTATCATAATAAGTTTAAATTTAGGAGTATGAAAAAAATATTATCCCTTATCTTAGTATGTGACTAGTACTGCTTTCTATGTAGTTGATCAACCTATATATATATATATATATATATATATATATATATATATATATATATATATATATAATTAACTAGTAAATACCACATATAAGTTTCATGTACACTAACTCGTATATTATGAAATTAATTGTTAAAAGTGACTTGATAGTATAAATTTGTGTGTTGTACAAAATAAAGCAGAATAAGCTTCAAAATAGTTTTTGAATGAATTATATTTCAAAACAATCTTCAAGAAGAAGCTTTTCAAAATGAATATTCTAAAGGAAAAGTTGTAAACACTATGTGATGTGTGTGAGTGCTTGTGCAACTTTTGTAGAAAAAGTCACCCGAACAATTCTTGTACTTTTACTAATATTCACCTGTACTTCAGGTAGCCTTAGCACACTCAGTGAGACACTTAACTAAGCATTTTTTAGAGAGTGGAAGGAAGAATTAACCAACATCTACCACACATCAATTAACCACACTTTTCATATTTCAAGATTAATTTTAATCTACACAATTCATCAATTATCCACACTATTCACATTTCAAGATTATCTATAATCAACCACATATTAATTATTCACATTTCAAGATTACCTTTAGTCTACCACATATTACACTACAAAAAAGGTCATTGTCAGCGGTCAGTGTCGTCGCCAATGACCCTCTTTCCGTCGGCAATGAGGTCATTGACAAAGGCACTAACAGTCGCCCCTCCCGTCGCCCTACAGGTCGTCGCCTCTGGCTCCCGTCGCTCGCCGTCGACAATTAGTTCATTTTTGACGGGGTCATTAACGACGGCACGCCGTCGGCAATGTGTCATTAGTGACGGCACCAACGACGGACAGTTCGTTAGTAATAAACATTAAATTTTTTTAATAATGTAGTTATTACCGACGACCTAGCCGTCGCCAATGACTTAATCCCCCCGTCACTAATGACCTTTATTTATGATATTTTTGGAACCGTCGCTATAGGCCATTCCCGACGGGCAGCCGTCGCCAATGCCCCCATCACCAACAACAATGCTTTAAAAAAAATTTAAAAAAAATTGCAAAATTCCCCTATTCATTTACATATACGTAATTGTACCTGTTATAAACTAAAGAAAAATAAATAATTCTTCACGAACGCATATCAATAACAATCATATCTTTTGCTATCAACCATTAAATATGTAGACAACGTAATCACATATAGATAAAAGTCGTACGATGTAGATAAAAAATATAATCATAAACAATCAATATAGCTAGATACATAAACCATCAACCTAACAAGATATAAAACTCAAGTCTGTACAACTTAAAAGCTGTATAAATACATACATGAAAGTCAAAATATAAACATAAACTAACTACAGCCCAAGATCAGGAATGTCAGTATCATCATCGCTGCCATCTATCGTACGACTGCCGGTCCCAACTACTGTCCCATCACCGATCCCACCTCCGGTCCGACTGTCTGTCCCACCCTCTATAGTTTCATCAGCATCTGCCCTGCGGTCATCACCATCTCCTCCACGAGCATCGCCTGTGTCGCAGCCTCCACCTGCACGAGTCTCATCAACAAAACCCTACAAAATCAAAACATTAATAACGAAGTCGAAAATAAAGCATATTTAAATTATTTTTGTTTGTGTTCTTCAAGTTTTGGCAAGTAATTAGGCAAACAGGCTGATAACTCGGCCTCCGTATATCAGAATCGAGTCCCGTAAGTTGTAACACGTGTCTAATACCTATGCGGTGCTATGTATGTATTTGTGTGTCGTTTCGACGACCGAGGCGGGTTTTGATCTATTTTTTAACTTTTTGCCTAAGTGTTGGCAAGTTAGGCAAACAAGCTAATAACTCAGCCTCCGTATATCGGAATCGAGTCCCATAAGTGGTAACGCGTGCCTAATACCTATGCAGTGCTATGTATGTGTTTGCGTGTCGGTTCGATGATCGAAGCGAGTTTTGGTCTCTTTTTCGATTTTTTTCATATCTCAAGGCAAGTTAGGCAAACGAGCTGATAACTCGGCCTCCGTATGTCAGAATTGAGTCCCATAAGTTGTAACACGTGCCTAATACCTATGCAATACTATGTATGTGTTTACGTGTCATTTCAACGATCAAGGTGAGTTTTGGTCTATTTTTTGACTTTTTTCTTACGTTTTGGCAAGTTAGGCATACATGCTGATAACTCGGCCTCCGTATATCGGGATTGAGTTCCGTAAGTTGTAATGCGTTTCTAATATCTATGTGATACTATGTATGTATTTGTGTGTTGTTTCGATGACCGAGGCGAGTTTTGGTCTCTTTTTTGACTTTTTTCCTACGTTTTGGCAAGTTAGGCAAACGGGCTGATAACTCGGCCTTCATATATCGGAATCGAGTCTCATAAGTTGTAACGCATGCCTAATACTTATGCGGTGCTATGTATGTGTTTGCGTATCATTTCGACCATCTAGGCAAATTTTGGTCTCTTTTTTAACTTTTTTCCTACGTTTTGGCAAGTTAGGCAAACGGATTGATAACTCAGCCTCCGTATATCGGAATTGAGTTCTGTAAGTTGTAATACGTGCCTAATATCTATGCGGTTTTATGGATGTGTTTGCGTGTTATTTCGATGATCGAGACGGATTTTGGTCTCTTTTGTGACTTTTTGCCTAAGTGTTAGCAAGTTAGGCAAATGGGCTGATAACTCGGCCTCCGTATATCAGAATTGAGTCCCATAAGTTGTAACACGTGCCTAATACCTATGCGGTGCTATATATGTGTCTGCATATTGTTTCGACTAACGAGACAGGTTTTGGTCTCTTTTTTGACTTTTTACCTACGTTTTGGCAAGTTAGGCAAACAGGCTGATAACTCGGCCTCCGTATATCGGAATCGAGTCCCGTAAGTTATAACACATACCTAATATCTATGCGGTGCTATGTATGTGTTTGTGTGTCATTTTGATAACAGATGCGGGTTTTGGTCTCTTTTTCGACTTTTTTCTAACGGAATTATTTTGCTTATTCTTAAGGGTTTTAGTATTATTTTATTGCAGTTTAGTAAGCTTACGTTAATAATGGGTTTCAGGGTTTTCATAATGGATTTCAGGGTTTTATCTTAAGTTTATCTTAAGGGTTTTCATATCTGTCGAATAATTATTTGTTTGAAAGTTTATATAAGCAATATAATTACAAATTACATAAAGTAAATAAGAAAATACATCAATAATTGTTTTTACCTGTCGAATATGTTGTGGGAAGATGTTGTCCAAGACAACCGCACATACACGGATGGCTTCCTCCCGTACTACACCTATGAGGTCGTCAGCGGCAACTGTAGGATCTATGGAGCAGTGGACAACCTCCTGAGCCAGCTGGTAGATCCGCTCGCGTGATGGTGCGCCTGACTGCACAACACTACTCGCCATGCACCCCTCTATGATCCGTCGGAAGAAATCGTCAGATAATGAAGGGTCGACGCCCAATCCACTCGCACCACTACCTCCAGTGGGTAGGCGCCGCCGAGATCTCGCAGTAGGGACTAGGGTGTAGGCTGGGACATTGGGAATGCCCATAACTTTACCCTTCTTCGGTCCCCCTGTAGCTTGTAGCCAGTCCTCCATCTTCTCATCCACGCGCTTAGAATCATCTACTGGAGTGTCACCTCTTTGGCTGCTCCAGGCCACAACAAAGTCCTCGAACCATCGCTGAAAAAAACACATTAATAGATGATACACAAAGTATAAAACAAAAAAATACAAAAGAATATCCGAATTTTAAATGCATACTAAATAAGAGAATTAAATAACTTACAACAATGCGTTCTGCCTCATGTGAGATATAACCACCTTCACCTTTCTTCTGGTGGGCATGCCACCAAAACTCCAAGCGGAAGGGTGCATGCTTTAGACTCACCTCGAGTCTCTCCTGGTAGAGGTCGTACGACTGAGACCCCGTACAGTGTGGGAGATGACTCTGCTGTCGGGCAGCTGTACACTGTGCCAACATCTTCTTGTAGGTCTCATCGTCCCAAATACTGCACATCTGGTCTCACACCGCAGCCGAGATGAAATCTGGCCGGACATCATTAAGTGTCTGTCCATCAGCCATCTTCGTCTGGGCCTTCTTCTTCCAGTCATATACCCACTTGTGCCAATTCATCTCCAAGTATTTATGTAGAACAATCATGCCATGGACTTCCTCCCCATCCTCAAAGCGGTAATATCTCTACACATTATACATTAAGAAGCTTAGTAGACAACATAAATCAAAGAGGTAAAAACATATTCAAGTGGAATATAAAACTAACATATGAATGAATGACATCTTACCCTAAACTCAGCAATAATCAGCTAACGTGTGCGGTCCACATCTACCCACCTCATCCACGGGCTTGAGAATCGGTTGCAGACGATCCCAAGCAACGTGTTCCTTGGCATCGCGTCAAGGATACTACAATTGAAATTAATACATTTGCAAATTACAAAGAATATATAAGAACTAAATACTTATGTCAAACTATATAGGACTATGAAATTACTTATTAGTCCCAATACGACAAATAAGCGGCGCCTGGGGGGGATTCCCTAGCAAGCCACGTGCTAGTCCCCGCGGAGGCCTACGTCGATCACCTATGTAGTGAAATACATCAATATTTATATAAATGAATATAATGTCAATACTATATAAAATAAAAAATAATAAGATGTATCCCAACAAAATATATAATTATATCCGATGATCCGGCCTAATCATCACGCCCACTACCTCCATGGCCCCCACGACCTGCACGCCCACCACGATCGTCGTGTGGTGTACGCGCCATATGTATATATACTGTCAAATCATCAAAAAAATAGTATTAGACATTCGTAAGCATAATATTTTTGAACAGTAACAAAGAGGATAACATACAGATACAACTAAAAGAATATAACATAAATAGTAACCTAAAAGGATACAACATAAATAGTAACCTAAAATAACTAACACATTATTTAGTAGATTAATATAAGTTGAAGATAATGATTGCACTAATACAAACTATTACATTTGAATACAACTAAAAGGACACAAAGAGTACATACTCCTAATCATTTATATCGTCAAAGCCATTAATATCAGAATCGTTATTTTCGAGCAGTAGATCTTCAATATCGTTGCCATCACCATCTTTGTCATCCTCAACGATTTCTTCAATTATATTTACCTCCTCAAGAACATTGTCTTCACTTTTGACAGCGACGACATCATCCTCTTCTTCACTAGACTCACTAATAATTGTCACATCAACAGGTGTGACATTAGTAGACTCGATTTGTAAAGGTTCATCGTCTGGACGAGGAGCTGTGCCTTGAAAACCACGGGCTTTGGTGGCTATAACAACATACCATGGGCTTGCAGGAGTCTTAACACTCCGCGCGTAGTACACCTGTGGTGCTTGACTTGCTAAAATAAAAGGCTCGTTTGAGTTTATTTTTGACATAACATTAACAGTCACCAGTATTGAATTTTTATCTATTCTAACTCCATTCTCAACATCAAATCAATGACAGTTGAAGCAAACTAACTCTTTATGACCTCAATATTTGAGAACGACAACTTCTAGAAATCGTCCATACCAGTCATCCCAAAGATAATCGCAGCAGCAACCTTTAACCACAACACCAGAATCAGAAGAAGCGACTTCCCTAATATCGCATCACTTAAATATGTAACCGTTGACAATGCAGCATGTATAAGTATCTACAGATCTTTCAGGGCTGTTGGCTATAAGCTTTAGCCGAATGTCAGCTAACTCATCTGTGAGGACCTAATGTACATGAACACAATATATTCTAAAGTTAATTACGCCATAAGATTATGTCTATAATGGAAGATTCATTGAACTTCAAATCGATTAGACTTACATGATCTTTAACCTATTGCACAAATTCTCTATTCCTTAAATTTTGCAAATCCTCGTCCGATATAATCGAATTCACTTCATGTATCTCAGCATCATATTGACTGCAATACAGTTATATACTTAACATGTATGGAAAGAACTTATAGCAGTAACACAAGACATATATAGTTATGACTACTTACTTAATGTATGACGCTACTTCATTTATGTTGGCAAGTGCATACAAAGTGGCAGCTACATACTCATTATCGGTCAAGAATCACCTTTTTTCCCGCTAAATGGTTGTACAAGATGACTAAAGGTCGTTAATTCTTCATTTTCCTTGTGTGTGACAGCCTCATTCTGACGTAAGCGATTGTGTGCCTTGTCTGAACATTCGGCTCAAAGTACAACGAGCAAAAATTAACAAGTTCCTCAATAACATAACTCTCAGTAATTGACCCCTCTACACAAGCTATGTTCTTCACCTTTTGTTTTAGATGTCGCATATACTTATGTGTTATATATGCATGTATACATTAGTAAACAAGAATGTACATTTCAGCGTATTAAAAACATCACAATCATTACCTCTCGAATGGATACATCCATCTATATTGCACGGGACCGCCAAACTTAGCTTTGTATGGCAAGTGAATAGGCAAATGCTCCATTGAATCAAAAAACGATGGAGGGAAGATCATTTCTAACTTGCATACTATTTCCACTATTTGCATTTTCATTTTATCTATGTATTTGAGTTGGAGCTCCGTTAAGCATAGATCTCTGAAGAAATTAGAAAGCTTCGTCAGTGCTTCAACCACGCATTTTGGTAACAAGTCAATAAATGCCACAGGGATCAACTTCTGCATGAATACATGACAATCATGACTTTTGAGACCTTGTAACTTTAGATTTTTGACTTTACAACACCTTGCTATATTCGAGGAATATCCATATGAGAGCTTCAGTCCACTGATTCAATTACATATCAATCGCAACTGTTCCCTGGTCAAAGTATAATCAACTTTAGGCGTTACCGTCTTACTACCCTCCTGATATAGCCACAGATGTTTCCTAATGTTCATTTCTACCAAATCAAGCCTCGACATGTTGTTGTCCTTTGTTCTACCACATACATCTAGGACTGTATAAAAAATATTATCAAATATGTTCTTCTCAGTATGCATCGGATCTAAACAATGACGGATGCATAGTGTAGCCCAATAAGGCATGTCAAAGAATATGGATCTGTGTGTCTAGTTGTGAACCTTGCTGTAACCATAAGCTCGCTCTAATATGTGATTCTTCCCTGGAGGTGGAAATTTCAAGTGAGTAATCCAACTCAACACTGATGTCCCAAAAAGATGGCCAGGTACTTGACGTTTCTCTGTTTTTCTATTGAATTATTTACTCATCCGTCAATAACGATGTTTAATCGACAAAAACTGTCTGGATGTTGCAAAGAAACTCATTTCACCCCATGTTTGAGCCGCATAGCTTTAAATGACCCCATGCACACGAGAGATGACAAGCCCTCGTGAGTCGACCATCTACTGATCATTCCTAACGCCGGGAAGTCATTTATGGTCCACGGTAAAGCTGCCCTCATGTCAAAATTCTATTTAAGAGATACATCATAAGTTTGAACCCCTTTATCCCACAACATCTTCAACTCATCAACTAATGACCTGAGGTATACATTGATGTCTTTACTCGGACTCTTATCACCCGGAATCAGTAAAGGCATGAACATGTAGGGATATTTCATGCACATTGAAGGCGCGAGGTTATACACAACAATAATCACCGGCCAAGTTTAGTAGGGATTGGTGTAAATCCCATTAAACGGATTAAACCCATCCGTAGCAAGACCAAGCCTAACATTGCGAACCTCTTCAGCAAACGTGGGATGATTTTTATCAAAATTTCTCCACTCAAGCCCATCTGCCTGATGCGTCAGTTGACCTTCGACTATGTCCCGTGTAGAGTGCCACCTCATATACTCGGCGGTATGTGTTGACATGAACAACCACTGAAGCCTCGGCGCAATGGAAAAGTAACGTAATATCTTTCTCGGCACATGTTTTCCCTTTTTCTTGTGCTGTTCGCAGTATCTACTTGTACCGCAAATATCACATGACCTCTTATCTTTATTGACATCACCGTAATACAACATACAATCATTCTCACAAGCATCAATCTTATTATACCAAAGATTGAGCCTTTTGACCATTTTCTTCACATCATAGTACGACTCTGGTAACTTATTACCTGCAGGTAAGCACTCCTTCACAATGTTTAGCAAGTCGTTAAAACCTCTCTCGCTACAGTCATGCTCGTTCTTGAAGTGTAAAAACTTAGTCACGACAGAAAAGACAGTGCATTTTTCGTGCCTGTCATATAGTGGTGTCGCTGCTTTATGCAATAACTCATAGAAACCCTTAGCCCCGTCATTCGCCTCTTGCTCGACGCTACTGCCATCCCTGTCTATATTCCACTAGAAATATGAACCAACGGCTTCGACTATCATGTTAGTACAGTCAAAGGTTTTGTCACCTCTAGATTTTGGTTCTGATTCATGTTCATCCAACCAGATTTCCCCATGATAGATCCATGTCGTATAACCCTGTTTGAACCCATACACAAATAAGTTGCACATGACATCACTCCTTTCCTTCCACACTTCATTCACATACCTCTTACAAGGACATCTGATCTCATCGCCGCTGACTTGCTCAAAAGCAAAATTGAGAAACTGTTCAACCCCACTACGGTACTCAGAGCTAAGCCCACTCTTATCAGTGGCTACCCTACATTCCATCCAACTTCGATTAACAGACATCTTGGACAACTGTCTGCTATATATGGAAAGTTAGACAAACACAATTAAGTCTCCAAGTTAATGTATATGCAAGCTTATGAGTTTCCTAACTTCATCTCCCACTTTAACGGGTCAGGCTTCTATCCCATTCCTGGATGTGTCGCCTCACTGATGCCAACAACTTGAAAACATCTTTAAATTTTTCTAAAATTTCGGTAGCACCTCCCCATGGTCTTCAAGTACACAAAATAGACTAACACATCGTAATCTAAATATGCACCCAAAGAACATCAAGAGATATATACTGACCAAAAATTCAAAAAATATAAAGACGTGCTCAAGTTGTTAACACTAACCTAAGTGAGATCGAAACATACAAGAACAGTCCCAAAACGGGGACTATTTGAGATTCACTCATACTAAGTGAATCTCAAATGGGTTTCTAAGCTTCCTAAACTATATGAAAATATGCACATGTGAAAGTATAATGACAAAATTTCTTGACCCACCAAAGGTATTTCTTATGTACAACTGGTTGAATTACTACATCATTTAGCTAGGTTTCATAATTTAAGTGAATTTACCTGTTCTCTTTCTTCTAGGCCTGTAGTTACTTTCAATGTTTGAGTTCAATTAAGGTATATACCTTTTAGGTGTAGGAACCTTATTGATCAATTAAATGACAAAGATGATTATATCTAAATTGCTAAGAAACTTGTATTGAAAGTAGATGAGATCTGCATTTTAACATTTCTTGTATTTTTAAACAATCTAATAATTCTTTAGTAACTGTAATATTCATTTCAATATATGATCTTGACCCCAATAGTTATCATTTTGATTATAAATTATCCATTTAAATGTTGACGGTCTTATCCTTTTGGTTATCATGGAGCGAAGGGAACCATGGACTTGTTTAATAAAGTTCCAAACTGGAACAATCTTTTCAAATGGGTTGAGAAGCTTTATTGAATCGACCAAATAAATCTCAAAATCAGGGAATATTTAAGTAAACTATTAGGGAATATTCCATGAAATTAAATTCTTTATCTGGTATAAAGTCATTCTGTGATATATTACATATTCGCAGTTCAAAATTTATTTTTTAGGTAAGTTTTGTTCAATATTGTCAAAGATTCACTATTCAACCATTTTATGCTTATATGTCAAAAACAATATGTTGGACCATGGCAATCAAATATGAAATAACACTAAAATTCTCTATTTATAGATTTATAAACTAATGTATTATATGTCAAAAGCAATATGTTGATATGTTATAGATTTATTCATATAAACTAATGTATTATAACTAACATGCCTTAACATCATGTCAAAATAGCCTCCTCAATGCCTTTACCTTTAAAATGTTATCCTATATACTATCAATTTAATTATATTAAATTGTGGATTTGTTACGGATTCTATATACTTGTTTATTTGATAAATTACCGCAACATCTTTAGGGCTAAGCTATTAGACTAAGCCTCGAAAAGAAAGATGGCTTTTCTACGCTACTGTAGTAGCTTTTAACTGCTATTTGGGCCAATTGCTGCTGCCAATGGGCAACATCCCTTACCTCTTGATGCTTGTGTTGATAGTTTCTTATCTCCCATAAATTTAACCCGTTTATGCTACATTTTGGGACACTAAATAGGTGATACATCACTTATAATAGAGAACTACTAGCTGAGCATCAAAAACAACTTAAGTGTGCTGATTGAGAGCCCAAAAGGAAGCCCCTAGCCATAGCCCAATTACCACCACTGCTGCTGTCGTAGGTAGTAACCCTGTTCCCAACCTACCCATTTCGCAACTTAATTACTTTCAGCTCACAAATCGGATTATAACAAATTTTAAGTATGTTATATATAGTTTATGAGACTATATTTAAAAATTATAAACTTTCTATTTCAAACTCTTTAGGCTGCTCAAAATAGTGGTTAAGAATAGCTTGACACACTTATTTCCAACTTTTCATTTTAGTTTGAAATTACCTATTGTTCTAATCTAACACGCTCAAAATGTATGCTGCCTTTACTGGCCAACCACTTAAGAAAGAGAAACAGTATACTGAGACAATAGAAACAAATTGCTTTACCAATGTATAGATAATAGAAGGAAAAAAATAAGAAAATATATACAGAAAGCTTTACAGAAGCAACAAAATCAAATCAAAGACATTAGAATTATATATATATAGGATATGAACTATAACAGTGATCCACCAAATATTTACTAAAAAGCCAAAACAAGTTATATGTATATCTTACGATAAAATTAGTCTAACATTCAAAAAGCATAAATTAATTATTCCCGAATGAAATCACAAATTAGATAAAACACAATTTAAACCCTAACCTAACAACATTGGAACTTATAAATTAAAGCCTAAGAATATGTAAATTTAACTTATTGATTGAAAGCTTATCTGGAAGAACCAGAGAGGAAAGAGATCGTGGGAGAGAACAGTAGCCAGGAAGGGAAGGAAGAAAGGGGAAGGCCAAATGGTGGATGAGCTAGAAGGTCGGATAGTGAGGGGGAGGGACTCCGACGAGGAGATCGACGATGATGGAGATGGTGACGACGAGGTTGATCACGTGCGACGGCAAGAGAAAGAGAGGGAAGGAACAGACGAGCGGGAGAAATATAGAAAGGAGAGGAAGATCAGAAACTAAAATTTAGGGATTAAATAAAACGTCATTCTCGATGGCAGTGTTCGTCGATATTGCGCCCGTCGAGAATGACTTAATATCGACATCACTATCTGTTTCCAATGTTCTTTTCCCCCATCGACCTTTACTTTCGCCTCGCGCGCGAAATGGAAACTTGGCGCGACTGAGGTTTAAGGGGCCATTGCCGACGGGTATCTTTAACGATGGCAATGTCGTCACCATTGATGTTATTATCGATGGCGTGATGCCCGTCGAGAATGGTCCCGTCGGCTATGACATGTTTTTTTGTAGTGTTAATTACTCACATTTTCACATTTGAAGATTATCTTTAATCTATCACATATTAATTATCCACATTTTTCACATTTCAAGATTGCATTTTTCTTTACTATTCACAATTATTATTATATTATTCATCTTCTGCATTATTGAGTTAATGTATTAATATCACAGATGGTTAAGTATACAGTATTATTCAAATAATGAGTCTGTCTAACTATTTAATGCACGTGACATTTAATTACGTCACTTTCCATTAATACCTTTGCTACAATGATAATTATTTGTTTAATAATGCGAAATGTTGTGCTTTTGCTACTATGACAATTATTGGTTCGATAATATGAAATATTATGCATTTGCTATTGTGACAATTATTGGTTCAATAGTGTGAAATATTGTGCATTTTCTACTGTGACAATTATTTGTTAAATAATATGAAATATTGTGGAATACCGTGTGTTATTGTGAAACACCGTGTGCTACTGTGTAAAACGACGTGCTACTATTCCTTTATCAGCATGTATTTTAACAGTTAAAGGTAACTGTGCCGACACTTTTTATTAAAAAAGTTATTTCTATTGTTTAATTTCTATATCTAATAATTATTTCGTTGTGGAGCCCACTAATGATTGGTTGTTTTGGCGCTGTCATACTTTATCGAATAGTTTCCGACATTATTTTTGTTTCTTATATCATATATTCCTGACATTTTTTTTTGTTTCTTATGATTTGCACATATCATCTTAATACCTTACTGTTTAAAATAATATTTATAAAGAAAATTCAACTTTATTTATTAAAAATCGGGGTCTTGTAGTTTTAGTTTAACTTATATTTATTATACATCATAATTTAGTTTATATATATTTGTTTTCTTTCTTAACTTATCTACTGTTGTTGAAATATGTATTTATGTGTTGTTTGGAGGATTAGCCATTTTGAGGTGTAAAAAGATAGTTACATTTATATGTATGTGTTATTGTTGAGAATTGTTTGAAGGATTAGTAATTTTGGCATGTATGTTGGTCGTTGCTATTTATGTGCATGTATTTTCGACGGTACTTATCCCGACCGATGTATATTCGACGGAATATTCCGTCAAAAATAATCGTATTCTAACGGAAGAAGACTAGTTCTAACGAAATATTCCGTCAAAACTGAGTCTTTTTTCTTGTAGTATCGCACATGATTTAAGAGTCGGTCAAAATTCAAATTCGTTGCTATTCAATTATTTCCCACACTGTCAATTTAATTTTTAACACTCGAAAGGTAAAAGTAAACAAAATCAAAGCTTTGGATATTTGGAAGTATAACAAAAATATTAGATTGAGGAAAAATCTAGGTTGGACAAATCAAGTTCAAAGCCGTTGTATTCATTGCCAATGTTGTCTAATCCGAAAAGTTTGAAAAAATTGTTAGAATCGGTGAGATAGACAAAAAGAGGGAGAGGAAAAATTAGTCTTCCGTGCGGCAGGGACGAGATTAAAGTGACGAAGCATCGAGAGGAGGATATGAATTATAACGTTCCTTTTTATCAGACGAAACTCGGGGTGTAAACCAAAACTCGTCCTAGTTAAACAGGACGAAAACATAGTGTTGGTACTTTTAATATTTTATATTAATTTTGAGTTTACACATGCATGCATGAAAAAAGTTGTACCTAAACATACACTTTCTTTTTAGCTAGAGTTATGTCTCTTAAATAGTTGACAAAATGCAAACGAATATCACATTCTGGCCCGTCCTTGGTTTTGCATATTTGGTCTTGGATTTGACAGATTATAGGGCTTTAAATTTTTGAGAATTCATGTGTAATCTTCTTAGTATTTTTACAATTATGCTCTGAAACTTATTTACTATTTATGTGATAGATCTTATGAAAATATAAGAAAAAAAATTGTGAAAATATCAATCCCTTTATTATCATTCACTTGTTTTGTTTTTCCCTAAACGAATGAAGAGTATCTAAATTACTACCTCAATTCCATAATAATTGATTTTTTAGAATAAAAAATTTGTTTCAATTTATTTGTCGTTTATAATATTCTAGGAGAATAAATTATTTAGTTTCTTATATCACTTCTAACTTCACTCATTATCCCAACAAAATTTCTCTTTTGTATTAATAGTTTTCAACTTTCCATAAAGGAATAGTGATGGAATTTCATACAAATTTTAATTCTTAAATGATAGTATTAAATGACTTTTTTAATTCATGTGCATGTAATTAAAACGATAATTATTATGAAATGGAGATGGTAATAAATTGCTGCAAACATGAGAAGGCAATAACATCTGTCACACAAAACTTGAATTGAGAAGTCAATTCGATTGTCAAAATACATAAATTAAGTAGCAAAGTCTCAAATAAAGATAAATATAGGGAATTAAAAAAATTGATGATCACAATATTTAATTTTTAAAAAATTAATCGGTATAAATAATCTTACAATAATTTTACGTGGTTGTACAGTTAAGATTAAAAAAATCCGTGCACTTTGTTAAAGTAGCGGCCATGGACGGAGCCACATGTATGTTGGAGGGGGCCACGACCCCCCCAAGGTTTGAAATTTTTGTAAAATTCACCCCGAAAGTTTGAAAATTTTATAAAACTCACTTGTACATTTAGTTTGGTTTGAAAATTTTGCAAGGTTACAGCCCCCCAAGTTTTGACGAAGTTTTGATATGTTTTAAAAGACTTTTTTTTTCTATGTTTTATTATCTTTGTCAAAGCAAATTCTATTACTATATTATTTTTGTTTTAGTAAAAATATGTCTTATAATAGTGAAATTTTACTTTTTAGTGATGAGTATATTTTATGCTGTTAAAATTTTTTTTGGCCCCCCCGAAAGAACAAATCCTGGCTCCGTCCCTGGTAGCGGCAAGAGTATGGCTCTCTTTCCACTCTTCTTCTCAGCAACCAAAGAAGACAAAGTCTACCAGCAACCGATTGCTACCCCGATCAAATATGATATAACCAACCTGTCGTTAATTAGAGGCTCTAACGACAGTAATAATTAAATGGAAGGCATCGTAGTAATTTCTCGGGCCGCAAAAAAAAAAGGTATGTTAACGTTGCTCCTCTTTCTAGCGACAGGGTTGAAATCCAATTCAATCCAAGCCCTGAATATCATGGTGAACGACCATAGATGTGGTTGCTAGAATATTAATTTTAGCATCTGGTTACTACGGATGAGTGATCCATAGCAAATGTTTGCTATGGACACTATTCCAACAAATAGAAATATCTTTCACCGTACAATTGAAGATCTAAGGGCCAATAAGAATTAGGGCATGGGCATACACCAATCTCTATCGACCATTTTAAATATCAACAGATGAGATTAAAAAAGCCAAAACTTTCGTCCGTACTAATAGTAACTGTAAGACCCCAATTTTTTATTAATAAAGATTATTTTTCTTTAAATATCATTTTCAAATATTATGGAATGAATTTGATATAATGTTATAGTTGTGGGTAATATTTATAAATTTTGTAAATTACGCAAGTTGTTATATAATATTCGATTGGTCGGGGAATATTCATTTTAACAGAGAATATTCGTACAACGGCACAATCATTGGTGGACCCCACAACGGAATTATTGACGAATTGAGAAAACGACAAAAATATTTTATGAAAATAACGGCGGAAGTTGTACCGTTAACTGTTGAAACACCCGGTGTTAAAAGTACAGTAATACGCGTGGTTGTATAGTAGCACACGGTATTGATTATTGATGCTTATGTGAAAAATCACTCAGTTTTGTTCAATTATTGTTACAGTAATTGTTGCATAGTATCTCACGTTATTTGATTTAATTATTGTCAATATTTTATTAAATCAATAATTGAGACGAAAAAATTATTAATATTATTATTTGCAATATTAACGATGTCTAGAAGTTCTGTCATGGAGAGGTTTGGTCACCTAATTGCGCGCCAATAGGGAGAAATCCATATTGAAAAGCCCCCTCTTTCCTGGGAACGACCTGGTCGATTAATATCGTGAATTATAATAAAGGTGATAAATTTTGTTTTATTAATATTATTTATGTAATAAAACAGAAAAGCTTTTTATATAAAACAGAATACTTTTATAAAGTTATTTGTTTTATTAGACTATAAATAGAATATATTATATTCTATTATGCATAGTATTTTGCATAGTAAAATCTTTTTATATAAAACAGAATACTTTTATAAAGTTATTTCTTTTATTCGACTATAAATAGAATATATCCCTCCGTTCCTTAATATAGGTCGTTTTAGAGAAATATTTTTGTTCCTTAATATAAGTAGTTTTATAATTTCAAGTAAGCATTAATTGCTTAGTTTCCAATATTACCCCAAATATTAAATGTAACTTTGGTTCTCTCACTATTTTCTGTCCAATAAATAACAATATCTTATTTCAATACAAGGGTAATATAAACAATTGATATTATAGTTAATGCTATACAATCATTACCTTAATGCTTTTGCATAACCCTAAAATGACCTATATTAAGGAACGGAATGAGTATATTTTATTATGCATAGTATTTGCATAGTGCCTGCATAGTGTTTGCATAGTAAAATCTTTTTATATAAAACAAAATACTTTTTGTAAGACCCCGAATTTTATGAAATAAAAGTATTCAATTTTTCTTATAATTACTATTCAGTAAATGGTTAAATTGATAAATGTTAAAGTTAAGGATGATTATAAAATATTCGTTGTTGTCGGGGAATATTCGTTTGGTCGTTGAATATTTTTTCCGTCGGAGAATATTCGTACGACGACACAGCTATTTGTGGGCCCCATAACAGAATAACTGTCGGATGAAGATAACGACAAAAATTGAGTTTTTATAATTAACGGCGTAGTTGTTACCGTTAACACTGTTGGAATACCCGGTGGTTAAAATACAGTAATACGCGTTATTGTACAATAGCACACGGTATTGCACAGTATTTTTAAAATTATTGATTCTTACGTAAGAAGGCACTACTGAATAATTGTCACAGTAATTATTGTTCAATATTTTATTTTATTGATTCAATAATTGCTGCATTGATATTTTATATTATTGTTGTTCAATAATTGTCACTGCACAATATTTCCCATTATCAGATCAATAATTCATATTATTTAAATAATATTATTAGATAGCATTATTGGCAATGTCTAGAAAGTTCTGTCTAAGGAGAGGTTTGGTCATCTAATTGCGCGCCATTAAGGAGAAATCTATATTGGAAAGCCCCCTCTTTCCTGGGAACGGCCTGGTTGCCATAAATGTGATTATGTAATATTATTTGTGAATAATTAATTATTGATTCATATGATAAGGAAATATTTATTTTATGTGGATATAAATGAGGGATATATTTTTGCGGTTAAAAATGAAGGAATTAATGTTGAGGTATTTTATCTGTATTTTTGTCGGAACAGAGGTATTGAAAATCAAATTAGGGTTTTTGAGATATTTTGCGGGGGTTATAATTTTTAATCCGACCGTTGGATCGTGGTAATATTTGGATATGTTATACATATATAAGTTGAGTATATGTCCACAAATTTTAAACCGTTAAAAATGAACGTATGATTTGTTATGAATTTTACGAGATGACTGGTTCAGAAATTGTTAAATTTTCGGAGTTAATCATTTTGGTGAAAAATTCTAGAATTGGTGGGCCCCACTCTTGATTGGTGAAGAAATGTGCTGAGATTTTTATTCAAATGTGGTGGGTGGGAATAGTAGCAGGTAAAGCCATCAGGTAGCAAGTCAAGTCTGCTTCGGCGTGCTAACATTTTCCTATAAATAGAGGGCTAAGTTAGAATTGAAAATCACACCAGAATTCATAAGCTTTCTCTCTCTTTCTCTTTCTATATTATGAAGCATATTTTGTGAGTATTTAGATACTTTGAGAGTTGATATTCAGTGCAAGTTTCCTTCGGCTTTGCATTCCAGTCAGAAATACTGCACTTTTGAGGTAAGGGATAGTAAGGGATTTTAAGGGTTATTATGTTTTTTTTCAGTTCGTAATTCTTCTTACCTTCAGCAAATTCTGGAAAAAATTGAAATGATATTTTGATGAGTTTTATTAATTGTGTCCAAAAATGGTGATTTTTGGATGTATAGATTAAGAGTTATGAATTTTATGAGAAAAGACTAATTTAAAAGTAACCGCTTATAACTCCTTGTGGTTAACTCTAAAATTGATGAAATTTTTATTGGAAGTATATCTATATAATATCAGTGTACTCTGTAAATTTTAGAATTTTTGGATAAAAATACAATTTATGATAAATATCTAAATATTCGACGGTTTTGGCCATATGAAAAATAGTAAATGAGTTTTAAAAATTCTGAGAAAAATATATGTTCAATATGGGACTATATTCTGTTAAATCTCAGAAAAGAAATATTTTTAGAACTGATTTGGTATTTTTTATGAAAATGGACTAGTTATGAGTAAATGAATTAAATATGTTATGTGAAGTAAGAAAATTGGAAAATATGATTTTATGGCTTGAGAATCCTATATGAGGTATATGCAGATTTTTGATGAGGGATTTTGGTTATTGGTGATGAAATCTTAAGAGTTGGCATTTTATGATGATTAAATGCATTAATTAGTAAAGTGTAAACAATTTAAATAAATTGTTTATAAGCTTAAGAAATATATATTCTTTCAATATCATTATACCGAAATATTGGTATGAATTTTATTGTAGAATTTCTAACTTTTTATGTCGAGTTACTATTCATGAGTTACTATTCACGAGTTACTATTCTCGACAAAATTGATTTCTTTTTCTGACCAAATTATAGTTGATTTATGAATATTACTCTTGAGATTAAATCTATATGTTGATTATATTGATTTTATTATCATATATAACATTTTTATAACCCTAATGATGATATTTCTCTTTGACTTTAATGTAAAGATTGGTAGATTTTTGGTATGATCATGACTATGGGTTCCCTTTGGCCAGTAGTGCAAAGTTAAATTGTTGACTGGTATGATCATGACCATTGAATTTATAATTGAATATCTTTAGCTTAAGTGCAAAGGTGAATTAATCAACATGGTTATAATTATTGTTTATATAAATTATGAAATGATTATATATTTCTTTGAGATATTAATATATTTGGCCTGTGGTGCAAATATGAATTATTGATGAATATCTTTGGCCTGTAGTGCAAAGATGACTTGTTGTTGAATATCTTTGGCCTGTAGTGCAAAGATGAATTGTTGATGAATATCTTTGGCCTGTAGTGCAAAGATGAAATGTTGATGAATATCTTTGGCCAGTAGTGCAAAGATGAACAGGTATTGAGATGAACATGACCAACTGGTGATACAAATGAATATCTTTGGCCATAGTGCAAAGATGAAGTTATTTGTATGATTATGAACATGAACTGTGATTTGGTATAACCATGATCTTTGATGTTTCAGGTAAAGACAGGTGTTGAAAATATTCTTCGTCCTAGGTGCGAAGAAAAAATTTAGAATCACAATTATGATTATGAGTTATTCATATGATTGTGGAAAGAAACTGTTGAGTGATGTTACAGGGATAAAACATTGTTGGTGGATTTTTAACATAGAGAAGATAATAGACTTTATGGTCTATTTGACTCTTCTAATGGATTGCTCGTTCCGCTACAACTATGGTTGAAATTTTTATCATCTACCATATGTTTTAAATCTCTGATTTATTACTGATGAAGACTATTGATAATTTATTTATCTTTAGTCATGATATTCTTTACTGGGCTAGTTGTGCTCACCCTTTTGTTTCACAATTCCTTTCAGATAATAATAATGTAGCTGGGTCGAGCGGGGGTAACAATGGAATAGAACGGTGGTCATCATTTAGTAGTTATATATGGTGAAGAAAATAGGGTGAGGCGAACCCAATGTTGGAAGGGTGTTTTGTCACTATCATACAAGATGTCTAATGACATACAACCTCGTGTCATCATAAGACAGGGTTGTGCTCATCCACTTGTTGAGTATCTTTACGAGCACTACCTATATAATCTTGGTGTTTGTTTGAAGTATAATTTTCAATTAGAGACAGTGGAGATAATGATATGTCAAGAGAAGACTCACCATTGGGAAGAATATGATAGTAAACTTTTCGTTTTTCTTTGGGGTCTATTGGGTCAACCAAGGATAATTATGTGGCCATATGATATCTATCATAACCTAGACGCATGGCCTCCCATGTACGAAGGTTTCCTTGAGCACTTCCCAAATATTCTAATTTTTAAAATAGTTTTTGACTATACCTTTATGTAAGGTGTCATTGTGACGTGCTATCCAAGGTTAGGACATGAGTCACAGTTGGTATATATTTGTATCCAAACTCACAGTATATGTGTTGTCGTATTTTACACGACAAATGAATTAATAAAGTTGTATTTGTTTCTGTACCATGTATTTGGCGACTTAGAATGGGTTGGGTGGAATGGACCTATTTTGGGGGCGTCACACTTTTTATAAAGTTTTATTTTATTTGATTATAAATAGAATATATTATATTTTATTGCATAGTGCAGCATAGTATCCTTTCTATTTTCCTATAAATAGGATGCTTATTTAGAATTGAAAACCACACCAGAAGTTCAGAGAATTCTTCTATAATCTTGAACGTATTTCTTTAGAGTTTTCAGAAGCTTTGAGCGTAGAAAAACAGTATAAGTTTTCTTCAAGGATATCCTCGCCCTACCAGTCGGAATACTCTTCTTTTACGATAAGGGATATTATTTGTTGTACTCGTAAGGGGTATTATTCTTTCATATTCATGAAGAAAATTATTTTCTTTCCAATACTCGTAAGAGCTGTTATTCCATTCTTTATTATTATGTTGAAATAACCTGTCTATGCGAAGTACCGCATACATGGTGAAATTCTGTTGTTATTCCATTCTTTATTATTCTGTCGGAATATCCTGTCTGTGCGTTTACGCATGACCTGGTTCCATTATTTATTATTCTGTTGGAATATCCTATTGGTGCGGATTACGCATGACCTGGTTCCGTTATTTATTATTCTGTTGGAATAACCTGTCGGTGCGGTCTATCGCATGCCTTGTGATTTCTTTTGTTATTCCATTCTTTATTGTACTCAGTTGGTTAAAGTTTTGACTTTTATACTCCATGAAATTAGTGGAATATCCTTGATATTTGCGCTTCATCCAGTATCCTTTCGTGAAAATATTCTTCTGAGCATTCTTGAATTTTACTCCACAAAACAGTATCATGTTGACAATTTGGACGTTATTGGTTCCTGGATAAATTAATTCTTGAACTTATTTTATTGAATTCTTATATCATTGTCATCATCCTCATGTTTATATTATATTGAAAGTCATCTGTGACCTGTAGTGCATAGATGGACTTGGTATGATTATGACCAGAGATTATTCGATATAATCATGACCGTAATGTTACAAATGATGTGGTAAAGTCCTCATTGGCCCGTAGTGCATTGATGGACAGTTGTTGGCATGATCATGACCATTGATGAATACACGAATATCCTTGACCCGTAGTGCATGGATAATTTATGATCGTGACAATAATGAATATCCTTGGCCGTAGTGCAAGGATGATGTTATTTATTTAGCTGAGTCTCAGCGATAAAAGTGATGAAAAACCTTTTTAAATCATAAAAGATAGTAGATTTTATTCTCTACTTAATTGACTCTTTTAATGGATTGCTTGTTCCGCTACAGTTAAACTTGATGTCTATTATATTTTATCAGTTTAACACTGTTGAAGGCTAACGATAATTTATTCTGCATTATCTTAGTCATAATATTTTTTACTGGGCTAGTTGAGCTCACCCTTTTGCTTTCATTGTTCTCTTCAGGAAATGAGAACGTAGCGGGGATTAGTCGGAAAACGGAGTGACGGTTCAGATGATAGCATTAGTAGTCCACACTATTCTGTGAAATAGTGTGAAAATAAATGTATTGAGAACTTATTTTGAGTTTGAATACTGTGTTAGAAGACAATGTTGTATTAAAACTCACAGCTTATGTTTTGTCGTATTTTTCACGACAGTTGTATAATTAAGTTTTTATTTGTATTTTGTACCATGTATTTGACGACTCAGAATAGGTGATGTATACCTATTTTAGGGGCATCACAGTAACAGACGGTGAAAAAACACAATCTATTCGCTACTAATAGTAGCGGGCGCTAATCAGAATTCTTCACCCCTCTTCACGTGCAGAGGCGAAACTAGGGGGGCATCTAACCCAGGTTGATCGGCGGTTCAGGCGAAACTAGGGGTGGGGATGGGGGCGGGGGGGGGGGGGGGCAGCCAACCAGGCGCCAGCGGCCAGCCACAGAGCTTCTGCAGTCTGTTTGCCGCTCCGGTCTTCTTCTTCTTCGCTGCAGGTTTGGGTTTGTTTTTGTTTTTATTTTTTTTTTAAACATGAAACGACGTCGTTTCATTAAAAAAATAAAAAAAATAATTTTTTTTATCATTTAGGAATTAGGGTCTCTCTTTCAATCTTAAGTCTTCCGCCTCTCTAGTGTCTGCTCCTGCGGTTCGCCGGCTCCTCCTGCTGTCCTGCACATTTACAGAGTCCCGGAATGGGAATGCCCATTACGCCGCTTTTCATAATCTCAAGTAGACAGCTACGTTGACTCCTTCACTCCTGATCAGGTAATTTCATATATCTGTATACATTATACTCATCTTTTGGAAGAAAATTTTCATTTCTTTTGGTGTGGTGATTGCATCTATGTGGATTTAGCAAATACCCAGTTATTTTGTTGTCCAAGTTTAATTGATCCGATTAAGAAACTTTACTGTTTTTGGTTGGTGATGAATTTTGAATTTGCAAACATTACTATTTGTGTGCAAATACCCAGATTTATTGTTTGTGTGCAAATACCCAAATTTTGAAATTTAGAAAACTACATTCAAAATATTTGAACTTGGGAGTGCTGATTGCTAAATATTACATTTACACCAAACTAACTATTGATGAATAACAGAAGAAAACATAGAACCATTTTTGGTTCAAACACAACCAATCAATAAATAAATTTTTTTATTGATGTATTTTGACCCCTCTATAAACATATTCTGGTTCCGCCACTGTTCACGTAAGTAATGGTTTAACTTTATTAACTAGGGTTTAAGATTTCTTAACCCGAGTTAGGAGTTTATAAATCATGGTTTAGGCTTTAATAACCAAGGTTTAGGGTTTATCAACCTTATTAACCCTTAGTTAATAAATCTTTAACCCTAATTAATAAATCCTAAACTATAGTTAATAAACCCTAAAACCCAGTGAGTAAACTCTAAACCCTGATTAATAAAAGCTTAATCCTTGTTAACAAACCCTTAACCCTAGTTTATAAACCCTAAACTCTAGTTAATAAGGCTAAACTCTTTTTCGTTTGGAAGTTGATTAGCGTCTACTACTATTAGTAGCAGATAAATTTTGTTTTTTAACCGTCCGCTACTATTAGTAGCGGGCGACTGATTTGACTTTTTTATTCTCGTCTGTTGTTGTTTAAAATAGACGATAGAGATGAATCCATAGCAAGTACGTACTATGGATCCCTAACAAATATGTGCTATGAATTCAAATAACTATTATATCTGGCTGATAAAACATACTACTGAATATGTGGGAACAACTTTAATGACAAGTTGATCACTAATCGTGATTTGTTCAAAAATTTTCACTAATTTCCCAAGATAACGCATGTGGACTACAGACAGAAGATTCTTAAGGATTAGCTACTTAATCCGGTGCAACTTGGCGATACAATTTGAAGATTTGAAGAACAATTCTGAACAACTTTAAATCAAACCTGAACCCTTTTACTTACTATTTCCTATTGTGTCGGTCCATTGATCATGACCTTGACAATTAACCTTTATTCTTAATTATCTTCAGAATCTTGATCTGTATTTATCTTTGATGAAACAAGAACCTCTATAAAGTGATGATGATAATGATGATCATCTTTTACTTGCTGTGATTTCGTCAGTTTTGTATAGATACCAGCCTACCTTCACCAGCAAGTACCCACCAAAACTTTATAACACACTTAGCCTCTACATCCATGCACATACAAAAGCAGCTGCAGTGCAATTGAAGTTATAAGTATTAAAGTTCTTGATCTTTCCTTCGTATAAAATAAAATTTGTAACGATTAAATTTTCTACTATTTTTTCAGCTTTTATTTATTCTGGTATTTAGACTAACTTATGTGTAATTACAATGACTTCATTTTATTTCCTCGAGGTATTTGATACCCATAAACACACCATTCTAATCTTCAGCCATTTGGGTGATTAGGTCTTTATCTTAGGTCTTTATCTTCTTCCATGCTTATATTTTCAATTTTCGTTTGTGTGTACATTATTAAGTATAAATTAATATTTCATCTCCACATCTTTGTATTTTTGAAAATTGGTTAAAAGTTTATATATATACACATACACACACATGCACAAATATTACATAAAAGTTGACCCCCATACATTAACATGTTTACATTGTTTCCTACTCACACAACACACCATGAAACATATTAAATAATAATGACTGTTTCTATATCTAACCAAGTACTAGACCATTTCAACCTGAGAATTGAATGGAATCTAATACAGCTTTGAAAACACCCAAAAATATTACAAAAATGGAGTCCCTTACATAAATGTTCCGTTTCGCTTCATGGAAGAAAAGAAACATTTTTGGTCGGATTTTGATTCCAAGCAGTTTGAAATGGGGAGTCTGGGCATGCAGTTTATAGAAAAGAGTTGCATTGATATAGCAAAGAGTTGCATTTCGAATGATCTTTGTTATACAAGTATTATTTAATTGCAACTCTCAGCTATATATTCAAATGCAACTTATTTCTGTAGCACTGTGCTAATGGACTGTCCAATTTGAACTATCTGAAATCCAAATCGTTTTCCATCATTCACTTCATTTTTCATAAGCAGAAACTCAAAAGGATATAATTAGTTAGGGTGCAAAAGGAAAAAGGAAAAAGGAAAAAGGAAAAAGGAAAAAGAAGAAGAAGAAGAAGAAGAAGAAGCAGCATGCAGCTACCGTTTGTATATCAATATTTGTTTGCTTTCTTCTTTTCTTCGGATTCAAGAAGCTCCTCCAAAACACTATCATCCAAATATTCAAACTCAATAACTTGTCTCTCTTTCTCATTTGATGAACTACCTTTAGCAACATTAGAAGAAGATGATGAATATGATGATGGTGGATAAGGACAATCTGCCAATTGAGAATAATACTCATTAGGGAAATTTAAAATAGCAAGATGACCCCTTAAGCTAAATGCCGCTTTATCATAAGCCCTAGCGGCCTCCTCCGCCGTTTCAAATGTTCCGAGCCACAGCCGCTGCCCGTTCCGAGATGGATCCCGTATCTCCGCCGCATACTTCCCCCACGGCCTCCGTCGAACGCCCCGGTGCCGAACCTCTTCCTTCCCTTTCCCTTCCTTATCTTGCATGTCTTTTCCTTTAGAAGTATTTTCCATGCTTTGTTTTAACGTTGCTTTTGATTTCAAATTTGGTGCCATAAATTTATGAGACTCTTATTTGTTGACTATACACACATATATATAGGAGTAAGCAAAGGTGGCTAAGAGACATGAATAATTTTATGTATCTTGTAACAAGCATGTCATTTCCCCGAAGTTTCTATATTGTTGTATCAAAATAAAATTTGGATTGAATTTGTGATATTCAAAAGAACTTTTGAAATTTGAACCCCTTTTTACTGTTCGAGGGCAAAGATTGTAACTTTAACTCAAAGTATTACTCTTACCGTTTCAAATTATAAGATTATTGTTAACATTTTAAAGTCAACCAAAGATATTTTTAAGCACAAAATTAACATGAATTTATATACTTTTAGTCAATACATGAATACTGTAAATTATGTCAAAAATACTATTCTTTGTAAGATTTATATTTTTATAATGTTTAATAAATCATCTCAATTTTAAATTTAAAAGTATTTTAAATTGATTTTTAAAAGTCAATCATCATCTTATAATTTGGAAATGAGGAATTAGTTAAATCTAGATTGTACTACTTATTTTTAAGTATTGGATTCTATGTGGTGGAGCATCCATCGGATACCCATATCATAGAGATTAGGATATATAATGACCCCACTAATTTTGGATTAGATTAGTATCAGATTTTTTTTCTTTTCTAAAACTGATTATATAATTTGTATGTAGGTCAGAATAGGTACGATGAAAAAAAAACTATAAGAAATTGATATTTCTACAAAGAAATTTGATAATTCTACATGTCTTCTCTTATATGAATAATAAATGAGACTTGAGTAACCCCTTGTATAAATATCAAAATTCTCTTGTGGAAATAACAATTCCCAAAAAATATTCTTGGAGTGAGAAGTCTTGATGTGTGATCAAATTCATGAAATCTTCCTAAGATACACCTGAGAAATCGTGGCTAATGCTGCTTTGGTATTTTTACTTAGTTTTGGACTTTGCACGCTGCACGCATATATACTACTCCTATATAAAAAGACATTAAAATCACCACGTACGCTGCGATTTGATTCTTGGGATTTTTGATAGATTAAATTTACATTTTATTCTCATAATTAAGGACACACTTAGAATATTATTGAAAACATATTACCTTAATCAAAATTCATTGGAAGGTTTTTTATGAATTACAGTCTATGTAATACATAGAAGTTTGGATCATGGAGGAGGCCTTACAGCAATGGTCTCCATTTTCTATAGATCCATCTTTAAACATTTGAGCGTCTCATTTTAAAAGTACAAAAATTAATATTTAAACAAAAGTAACAATTTGTTCAAATATAATGAATATGATCATGAAATCATACTCATTTTAAAACATTAATGTACTTGGTCATTAAGCCATTACATTGTTAATAAGCCATTACATTGTTAAAGGTGCTGTCATGCTGATATTTGCAAAATTATATTTTAATTTCTGTTGTGCGAATATGCATTCAGTGACTTTGACACGTATCTCAACAATATTCGGAGGCGGAACTAGGGGGGCAGGGGGTGCATCTGACCCCGGTAGGGTGGCAGCCCAGGCGGAATAGGGGGGGCGGGGGCGGGGGCGGGGGGAAGCCGCCAACGCCGGCGAGCAGTAACAGATCTGAAGCGCCTCTGCTTCCGACTTCTTCTCCGACTAGATCTGAAGGTGCAACAGGTTTTTTTTTAATAACATGAAACGACGTCGTTTCATTAAATATTTTTTTTATTAGGGCTTTACTCTTCGCCTCTACTTGATTGCTTCCCTCTTGCGCCTCCACGGCTCCACTGCGGCACTGCCTCCAGTGCTCCCGCCACTGCTCACTGCTCCAACCGCCTGCCATCGCCTGCCGCCCGCCGTCGCTGACTTCTCCATCGGACCACCGCTCTAGCCGGCAGCCTCCACTTTGGTATTTTGACTAATTTCTAAATTCTAATTTAGCCTAAATATTTTTCAAATTTGGCAATTTGATTCTTATGGTCTAATTTGATTGGGGTCTAAATGGGTCTTAGGTTAGTGGTTTACTGGTTTTACAGGTTTTGTGATATTCATTGTTATTGTTGTGATTTTTCCCCTTTTTATTTATTTTTTAATTCTGTGGTCAGAGTGTAGTAACATGGACTACTTATTCTTTATATTGGTTAAACTTTGGTGGATAATTTCTTAGACCAAATTAACTGTTTAGTAATTTAGTTTTCAAAATTATTATTGTTGGAGTAATCTTAAATTATTGTTTAATTTATGTTTGCTGAATATATTAATTATGTTTATTTATCAGAATAAAGTAACAATTTTATAAGTTAACGTACTAGCTCGCTTTTAATTCCCTTTCATATTTTAGGCTAAGGCCTAAGCGAATGCTTCTGCTATTGAATTTTTCAACAATCAAACACCCACGGCCCACCTACTAGCTAGCTCTTCCAATGCAGTTTACCAGTTTAGTTTGAACAAAATAATTAAAAGCTCATTTTAGACTTATATTTTAGAACAAATAGAATATCATATATATTTAACAATTAACAAGTTCCGCAAGTACTTGATTAAACGACAAAAAACTGTTAATTCTTCTAATAATCAGTTACTAAGTTCCGAAGCAAGTGGTGATATTCATAATTTCGGTCCGCTTGGTTTAAAATTTTTGACCCTCTTTCAATAAGGTTCCGGTTCCGCCACTGACAACATTTATTGATATTATGGTAGAAATATAAATTAAAAACTCACCAACTAAATGGAATAATATGTACACTTGGTGGTATAAATAAACTGAGTCGAGTCGAATATTGAATTGTTAAGATTTAATTTATAAAATTTATTGAGTATATATGAAATAAGATTTGATTAAGACTCATTTAACTATCGAGTCGAGCATGTTCTCGAATCGTGCCTTTGCAGTTTGAATTTTTCGAACGAATATGATTCAAGTATCTATATATAGAAACTTGCAATTAGAAGATGTTCGAGTTATTTATCAAATTTTAAAATTTACTGATATTTAAATCGTTTATATTTTAAATTAAATTTGAATCGAACTTTTATTTGAGTGAATAAGAATATTAAATAATAACCTTATGTACATTTTCAAATATTGCTTACCTCCATAAATTTTCCGTACGCCGTATTTAATCGTAGGGTGAAATTAACAATAGTTTCATTCACTAGTCCATGCCAATATGCCATGACCATATTTGATCTTCCTATCCAATTTTTGTCACGTGTTTCGAATAGTGAATCTAAAATTCATATGCCAAGTCAGGAGTATAGTCTGGTTGTAGACCAGCGTGCACGTGTTTTGTATACTTTTTCCCCTTGACCAGTTGACCTAATCAAAGAAAGTTGAACTCTTCCAGTGAACATGAAAATTATATTTAAATTTTATTCGTATATATTTTGATTTACTATTGGGGATTAAAATATAAATAATTAAAATTTAAATATATTTATGTCTAATTTTCATATCTAATTTTTATTTTCACACAGAGTTTTTAAAGAAAGCTATATATATATATATATATATATATATATATATATATATATATATATATATATATATATATATATATATATATATATATATTATGCCATTGGCCGGCAAGAATTCAAAGAATCTGCATGAATGGAAAGAATCCAGAATGCTCTAGTAACTAAATTACTATAGGCTGCGCGGGAGATATCCATGCACCTTACTTAATCTCATGATTTTTTTTAATAAAATCTTAGAGAATGCAAATTTTTATTTAGATATATATAGATTGTAATTAAAACACCATTATTATATCCTATAAAATAAGTATATTTTTCCGGACGATATCCATACATCATACATGCACCTTAGGTCTTGCTGTATGCTATCAAAGAACAACTTTTTTTTACATATATTCATATACTTTTTTATATTCTTTGCATCAAATCGGTACACTTGAATTTATTTTAAAAATCTAAGAACGAATAATTTTAACCCTACGACGTATATATGTAAGATACGGCCACTAAGGTATCTTCCATTTTTTACTATCAATAATAACAAAAGGACTTATAAATGAAGTAGCTTATTACTGCCTTCCCGAAAAAGTCATGGTCTTTTCTTTACAACTGCAAGTGGTCACTCTATTGTCAAGGAATATATATGCATGACGAAAGCATTGCAATGGCAGCCCACAGAATTCTGAAACACATTGTTTTATATATGAATAATGCTAGAGACACAAACTATTCTACAAATATTTTATAAACGGCAGATGTAGTATACTCCACCTCAGCATATAGTGTGGAGCCGAAGACTACATTGAAACAATTTGTTGATCAATATACTGAGGTAGGATATACCATATCAATAGTTTGTAAAATATTTATAGAATAATTTGTGTCCGTAACATATTCATTCATTCATTCATTAATTCATTCATTCATTCATTCATTCATGCATTCAATCTTCAGGTATTGATGAGCTCTGATTCTAAAATATTTTTGTTCAACATCCACGCGCGGCAGTTGACATCACTATCCATATATAGAAAGCAGCCACAAACTCTGCTTTGTTAAGACTGTTGATAATTCTAGAATAATATTTATATTGTCATAATAAATACTATGAGTTTAGCTACACTTATATCACACTTATTGTTTTAATAATATAAATATTATATGAAATTTAATTATGGAGTTTTCTTTTAATTGTGTTGTCATATCTTTACCCTCATCCTAATTTTCTATCTACAAAAATTATGCAATTTTTTCTTTCTAATTGTGTCGTCATATCTTTACCATGGTCCTAACTTTCCATCTAAAAAAATTAATATCATACCTAATGGTCTGATAAAATATGGTTATAGATTGATTTTAATTTAAAATTTTGGTTATGGTTTCATTTAAGAACTAAAACCGCATTGCCTATTTTTATTATGGGTTGTGTGGATTGAAACCATATAGTTATGAGTCAAATATAGGTCAACTCATATTTTAAATTTCAAACATATTATTATTATGATCCAATTAAATAAATTATTTATGATATTTAATTTCTATATTCTTTCACCTTCCATTTCTAATATTTTATGCATTCTTCTTTCTCTAAACTTTTTTATTTTAGATTTTCTCTATAAAATTTTTGTCTGCGGCTACTTTCACCCAATCCCTTGAGCTCATTTCCCCATAAAAAATATAACTACTATACAAATTTATAATAATTAAACATATATTATCCAAATTTATAAACTATCAAAAGTATCCAAATTTATAAATTTATTAAAATTTGAAATTATATCAAATCACATGATCAATTGTATTAATAATATATGTAAATTTTTTAAAACATAACAACGGTAAAATTAATTTAAAAATTATAGTAAATTCATTACTAACTAATTGTCATAACAAAATTAAAACTTATTAGAGCTTAAATTTCATATTTCTATTCGGATTAAAATTTCAAGTAAATTTTGGAAATATAAAAATTAATATAAATTCTATTAAACTTAAATAAAATTAAAATAATTATTTTTCATAAAAGCATAACTAAATAAAAATACACTCTATTCAAATGTTATCGAAGTAACCTATAACATATAATTCAATATTTATTATTTAAATAAATATTTAATAATTATAATCATCTTCTCAAAATTTTAATTATTATTTATCTATTTAATAATATAATAAATCATTATCTTCAATCATTTTATATTTCTTTTAAATTTTAAAATGAAAAAGAAAATAGTAAAAGTAGCTCACCGTTCAGTTGGTTTTTAATTTCTTTATTTATGATTAAATTAAAAAATTAAGAAAAACGGCTAATTAATATTTACTTTGTAGTCATGTCTATGTTATCTTTATATAAAAAAAACATGTTTGTATTATTTGAACAATCCATGTCAAATCTTGAATTTAGAATAAATCTCGGATCAAATCTCAAGTCCGAATCGAATCAAATCCGTCTAAATAATGGCACAATAGTATCTTTTTGGGTTATCTTAACTCACAACAAGCTCACCCAAAAGGTCATGACTTAAAGGTATTATTACACTATAAGGAAAACGGCTAATTCCGACGGATTGAATATTCCGTCAAAAAAAAGGTTATTCCGTCAAGAATACCTTATTTCCAACTGAATATTCCGTCGAAAGTTCAGACGAATATGTTGCCGTCAAGCTTATTTTCGTCGCAAATTTGGTCGAAAAAACGTATTTACGACGGACTTATTCCCGACAAACTATCCATCAGAAATAAACTATGCTCGACATAATTTATCCCATCGAAAAAAAATCGTCGGATACAATCCAATATGAAAGTGAACTATTTTTAATTTTGACGGAATTTACGTCGGAAATAGCCTCTATTCCATCGGAAATAATATTTCATAAAATAAATTAAATTCATTATGTCCGACTGAAATTCCGTCGGTTTTAACTTATTCCATCGAAAATAGTAATTTTTTTACTATTTCTTTTGATTTTGCATTTTCCAAGGTTTTAAACCCCTTTTTTGTACATGTAACATATTTATCACAACAATACATACAATAATATTTAATGTAAGACCCCAATTTTTATAAATAAAGATTAACTGTTCTCGAAATATATTTTTAAATATTATGGTGTGGATTTAATATAATGTTATAAGTTGTGGGTATATTTACAAATTTTGCATAGTATGCAAGTTGTCGTAAAATATTCGCTTGGTCAGAGAATATTCGTTTTAACAGAAAATATTCGTACGACGGCACAATCATTAGTGGACCCCACAACGGAATTATTGTTGGAGTTAGAAAACGACAGATATATCTTTTTATCAAAATAACGGCGGAAGTTTTACAGTTAACTATTAAAATACCCGGTAATAAAAAGTACAGTAATACACGTGGTTGCATAGTAGCACACGGTATTGATTATTACGTGAGAAGTCACTCAGTTTTATTCAATTATTGCTATAGTAATTGTTGCATAGTATCTCACGTTATTTGATTCAATTATTATCAATATTTTATATATTATAAAATCAATAATTGATACGACAAAGTTATTCATATTATTATTTGTAATATTGACGATGTCTAAAAAGTTCTGTCGATGAGAGGTTTGGTTACCTAATTACGCGCCAATAGGGAGAAATCCTTATCGAAAAGCCTCCTATTTCCTGGGAACGATCTGGTTGTTAAATATTGTGAATTATAATAATGGTGATAAATGTTGTTAAAAATATTGAGGGGATTTTTATGAAGTATTTGTGATAATTTTGCTTATTATTCGAACCCCCATTTATCCATTTTTCAAAATAATCGGTATAAAATTATTATATATATATATATATATATATATATATATATAATATGTATGTGAAAGTGACATGTGGGGTGGGGCCCACATGTGGGATGAAATGAAAATGGGGTGGGGAGGAAACGTGTATGGGAGGGAGTTTTAGTATTATAGATATATATTAAATAAAGGTTACTGGAGGATGGTGGGTGTAGTGTGTGAATATTTGTGTGTGTTGTCCGTTTATATATATATGATAGTGATGTATGGGTGTGTGTTTATATATGTAATGTGGGTGGTGCTGGATGCCTTTACTGTAAGGGTAAATGTGTGTATATATATATTATAAAATTTATTTTATTTGAATATTATATTATTATTTTAAAAAAAATCAGACGTTTGAGAATTCGTTGAATTGTCCGTGAATTTTTAAAACTGTGCGTTCGTGATAAAATCTAAATAGTACCCCTTCCATTCTCCTATAAATAGGATGCTTAGTTAGAATTGAAAATCACACAAGAATCAGAGAATTCTTCTTCTATAATATTGAGCGTATTTCTTTAGAGTTTTAAGAAGTTTCGAGCGTAGAAAACAGTGAAAGTTTTCTTCAAGAATATCCCCCTTCTTTTTAAGGTAAGGGATATTATTTTTGTTCAATATTCGTAAGAAATAATATTTTCTTCCATACTCTGTAGTATGTAAGTAATATTATTTCGTTTCAGATTTCAAATTCTACACTCTTTTTATTAAGTTTTGGCTTCTATACTTCATGAAATTAGTAGAATATCCTTGATATTTGCGCTTCATCCAGTATCTTTTTATGAAAATATTATTCTGAGCATTTTTGATAAGTTTTAATTTTTTCATGCCGAAATACTATTCACGGGATTACTAATCCTGAAGTACTATTCACGGGATACTATTCACTCGATTACTGTGACGACCCCAAAATAGGTCCATTCCACCCAACCCATTCTGAGTCGCCAAATACATAGTACAAAAAATAACTACAACTTTATTACAACAATTGTCGTGTAAAATACAACAACACATATGCTGTGAGTTTGGATACAAATATATACCAAATGTGACTCATGTTCCAACCGTGGACATCACCTCACAATGACACCTTACATAAAGGTATAGTCAAAAACTATTTTAGAAATTAGAATATTTGGGAAGTGCTCAAGGAAACCTTCGTACATGGGAGGCCATGCGTCTAGGTTATGATAGATATCATATGGCCACAGAATTATCCTTGGTTGACCCAATAGACCCCAAAGAAAAACGAGAAGATTATTATCATATTCTTCTCAATGGTGTGTCTTCTCTTGACATATCATTATCTCCACAGTCTCTAATTGAGAATTATACTTCAAACAAACACCAAGATTATATAGGTAGTGCTCGTAAAGATACTCAGCAAGTGGATGAGCACAACCCTGTCTTATGATGACACGAGGTTGTATGTCATTAGACATCTTGTATGATAGTGACAAAACACCCTTCCAACGTTGGGTTCGCCTCACCTTATTTTCTTCACCAAATATAACTACTAAATGATGACCACCGTTCTATTCCCTTGTTACCCCCGCTCGACCCAGCTACACTCTTATTACCTGAAAGGAATTGTGAAGCAAAAAGGTGAACACAACTAGCTCAGTAAAGAATATCATGACTAAAGATAATTAAATTATCAATAGCCTTCATCAATAATAAATCAGAGATTTAGAACATATGGTAAATGATAAAAATTTTAACCATAGTTGCAGCGGAACGAGCAATCCATTAGAAGAGTTAAATAGACCATAAAGTCTATTATCTTCTCCATGTTAAAAATCCACCAATAATATTTTATCCCTGTAACATTAATCAACAGTTCCTTTCCACAATTATATGAATAACTCATAATCATAATTGTAATTCTAAATTCCTCTTCGCAGTCAGGACGAAGGTAATTTTCATCACATGTTTTTACCTGAAACATCAAAGATCATGGTTATACCAAATCACAGTTCCTGTTTATAATCATACTAACAATTTTATCTTTGCACTACGGCCAAAGATATTCATCAACAAACCATCTTTGCACTATGGGCAAAAGATATTCAACAACAGTTCATCTTCGCACTACAGGCCAAAGATATTCATCAACAGACCATCTTTGAACTACAGACCAAAGATATTCAACAACAGTTCATCTTTGCACTACGAGCCAAAGATATTCATCAACAATTAATATTTGCACTACAGGCCAAATATATTCATATCTCAAAGAAATATATAATCATTTCAGAATTTATATAAACAATAATTATAACCATGTTGATCAATTCACCTTTGCACTTAAGCTTAAGATATTCAATTATAAATTCAATGGTAATGATCATACCAGTCACAATTCAACTTTGCACTACAGGCCAAAGAGAACCCTAGTCATGATCATACCAATAATCTAACTATCTTTACACTCAAGTGAAAGAGAATTTCAACATCAGGGTTATAAAAATGTTATATATGATGATAAAAATAATATGATCAACATATAGTTTTAATCTCAAGAGTAATATTCGTAACTCATGAATAGTAAATCGTGAATAGTAACCCCGACACAAAAGATAGAAATTCTACAATAAAATACATACCAATATTTTGGTATAATGATATTGAAAGAATAACATTTCTTAAATTTATAAACAATTTGTTTTAATTGTTTACACTTTACTAAAATAATGCACTTAATCATTCCAAAATGCCAAACTCATAAGATTTCATCACCAATAACCAAAACCCTCATCAAAATCTGCATATACCTCATATAGGATTCTCAAGTCATAAAATCCTATTTTTCAATTTTCTTACTTCACATAACATATTTAATTCATTTACTCATAACTAGACCATTTTTATGAAAAATACCAAATCAGTTCCAAAAATATTTCTTTTCTGGGATTTAGCATAATATAGTCCCATAGTGAACATATATTTTTCTCAGAATTTTTAAAAGTCATTTACTATTTTTCATATGGCCAAAACAGCCGAATATTTAGACATTTATCAAAAATTGTACTTTTGTCCAAAAATTCTGAAATTTACAAAGTACACTCCTATCATATACATGTACTCCCAATAAAAATTTCATCAGTTTTGGAGTTAACAACAAGGAATTATAAGCGGTTACTTTTAAAATAGTATTTTCTCATAAAATTCATAACTCTTAATCTATACATCCAAAAATCACCATTTTTGGACACAATCAAGAAAACTCATCAAAATATCATTTCAAATTTTTCTAGAATTTTTTTGAAGGTCAGAAAAATTACGAAACTGAAAAACATAACAACCCTTAAAATCCCTTACTATCCCTTACCTCAAAAGAGCAGCACTTCTGACTGGATATCGGATATGACGCTGAAGAAAACTTGCACTGATAAATATCAACTCACCAAGTATCTAAATACTCACAAAATAAACTCAATAATCTAGAGAGAGAAAGAGAGAGAGCTTATGTTTCTGGTGTGATTTTCAATTCTAACTTAGCCCTCTATTTATAGGAAAATTTTAGTAGGCTTGACCTGCAACCTGATGGCTTTACCTGCTACTATTCCCACCCACCACATTTGAAATATAATTCAGCACATTTCTTCACCAACCACAAGTGGGGCCCACCAATTCTAAAATTTTCCATCAAAATGATAAACTCCGAAAATTTAACAATTTCTGAACCAGTCATCTCGTAAAATTCATAGCAAATCATTCGTTCATTTTTAACGGTTCAAAATTTGTGGACATATACTCAACTTATATATGTATAACATATCCAAAAATTACCACGATCCAACGGTCGGATTAAAAATTATAACCCCCGCAAAATATCTCAAAAACCCTAATTTGATTTTTTATACCTCCATTCCGACTAAAATACAGATAAAACACCTCAACATTAACTCCTTCATTTTTAACTACAAAAATATATCCCTCATTTATACCCACATAAAATAAATATTTCCTTATCATATGAATCAATAATTAATTATTCACAAATAATATTACAGAATCACAATTATGACAACCAGGCCGTTCCCAGGAAAGAGGGGGCTTTCCAATAAGAATTTCTCCTTACTGGCGCGCAATTAAATGACCAAACCTCTCCTTAGCCAGAACTTTCTAGACATTGTCAATAATGTTATCTAATAATATTATTTAAATAATATAAATTATTGATCTGATAATAAAAAATGTTGTGCAGTAACAATTATTGAAACAACAATAATATAAAATATCAACGCAGCAATTATTGAATCAATAAAATAAAATATTGAACAGTAATTACTGTAACAATTATTGAGTAGTGCCTTCTTACGTAAGAATCAATAATTTCAAAAATACTATGCAATACCGTGTGCTACTGTGCAAACACGCGTATTACTGTATTTTAACCACCGGGTATTCCAACAGTATTAACGGTAACAACTACGCCGTTATTTATAAAAACTCAATTTTTGTCGTTTTCTTCACCCGACAGTTATTCGTTATGGGGCCCACAAATAGTTGCGCCGTCGTACGAATATTCCCCGACAGAAAGAATATTCCACGACCAAACGAATATTCTCCGACAACAATGATTATTTTATAACCACTTGTTTATTTTGAAAAATTTTCACATTTCACCCATAACTTTAACTTTTTATCAATTTAACCATTTACTAAATTGTAACTATAAGAAAAATTGAATACTTTTATTTCATAAAATTCGGGGTCTTACAATTACTATTCACCCGGGATATTATTCATGACAAAAATTGATTTCTTTTCGATCCAAATCATTTTTGATACAATATTATTCTTAAATTTTACTCCATGAAGCAGTATCATGTTGACAATTTGGACATTATTGAATTCTAGATAAATTAAATTATAAATCTTTAAAAATTTATCCTTTGCTTTCTTTTAATTGAATCCTTATATCATTGTCATCATCCTCATACTTATATTGTGATGAAATTCATATGTGGCTTATGTGCATAGATGGACTGTTGATTTGTATGATTATGACCAGGGATCATTCGGTATAATCATCACCGTAATGTTATAAATGATGTGATAAAAGTCCTCATTGGCCCGTAGTGCATTGATGGACAGTTGTTGGCATGATCATGACCATTGGTGAAAACACGAATATCCTTAGCCCGTAGTGCATGGATAATTTGTGGTCGTGATACTAATGAATATCCTTGGCCTGTAGTGCAAGAATGATTCGATGATGTGGTTTATTTATTAAGCTGAGTCTCAGCGATAAAATTTATGATAAACTCTTAAATTATAGAAGATAGTAGATTTCATGCTCTACTTGACTCTTCTAATGGATTGCTTGTTCCGCTGCAGTTAAACTTGATGTTTATTATATTTTATCAGTTTAACACTGTTGAAGGCTAACGATAATTTATTCTGCATTATCTTAGTCATAATATTTCTTACTGGGCTAGTTGAGCTCACCCTTTTGCTTTCATTGTTCTCTTCAGAAAATGTGAACGTAGTCGGGACTAGTCGGAGAATGGAGTGACGGTCCGAGATAGTTGTTTAATAGTACTCACTATTTAGTGTGATAATAAATGTAATGAGGATTGAATTTGAGTTTGGATATTGTCTATGAGACAATATTCGTGTAAAAAACTCTCGGCTACGTTTTTGTCGTATTGTATAATTAAGTTTGTATTTAAATTTTGTACCACGTATTTGGCGACTCAAGATGGGTGATGTATACCTATTTTGGGGGCGTCACATTTAACCCATAATACAACTGCATCCAACAACCATCAACAACATATATATCATAATTAACCCATAATACAACGTTGTATATACTTTTCTTCGAATACATTCTAACGTTAAATAACAATGCCAATTAAAAACTAAGATATAAAGAATAACAAAACAACTAAACTAAACTTATAAACTACAATGATGTATCTTATAAACTTCAAAACTAAACTGCAAAATAAAACTACAAAATATGAACAATATGGTCCTGTACAAATAACAATGATGTTTATATGTAGAGTGTACTTTAATATAGTATAACTTATAAACTAAAACGAACAATGAAATGGCACCGAATTATCACTACGTGCCTGTACAATGTTCTACAAAACATTTAGACAGATATATATATATATATACGGTCCGGATCTTTCGCTCACCCCTTATCTAACATACCTTACATACCCCCCTTTAGCGACAGACCGGGCGACGATTCGGTCCGTCGCTATATTTTGTCCATCGCTAAAAGCTAAGACGACGGTTCTATATATAGCGACGGACTGAATCGTTGCCCGGTCCGTCGTTAAAGGGGGGTATACAAGGTATGTTAGATAAGGGATGAGCTTAAGATCCAGACCGTATATATATATATATATATATATATCAATCTAAACTAGAACTACCACAAGTAGGAGCAGAGTCACCTGGCGGGGGTCGACGATGCTGCTCGGGTGTTTGGAAATCCTGCTCGTCATCACCATCGATAGTATCGTCACCCTGTTGATACAATTAAAAATAAAACGCATTAGTCCGTATGAGAGAATCAAAATAGGCAATATGAAAATTAAATAACATACAAATTAATAAGCTTAAAATAAATATAATACCTGAGTAGGTGGGGCTGACTCCCTATCAGGCCAAAATCCTTAGAGAATAAGGTAACCACCAATCGGAGCACCTCGTCACGTATCTCGACAAATTGCTCCTGCAAGATACCCGTACTCTCGACAGTCGCCCCTGCTGCAATATCCTACACTAGCTGATAAAGGCGAGCTCAACTGGGCAACTCCTGATGACAGATAATCGGATCCGTACGAAATGTCTCCGACACAGCCGCCATGACCCTCTAGAAAATCTAGTCATACAAGCCAGCACCTGTATGAGATGGTCCAACAGGTGCTCTCGGATGTTGGCGCTGGCTAGAGCCTGCGAAAATAAATATATCATTACTAATAATATGTGCAATTAAATTATATTAACTTATATAATAGAAATAATATTACCTCTAGGTAATGTATACGCCGGTATCCTCGGCAAGCCCAACACTCGATACCTGCTGGTAATACTACTAGGGGATCCTGAGACGCGACCCATAGTCTCAACTCGTCATCCCGAGATAATACAATCTCGGGCGGATGAATGGTGGAATCTAACGGATCAGAACCCCCCTAGCAGCCTCTAACTCAGCTATACGTTGGTCCCGAAACTTCTGAAATCGGTCCTGTAATTTATTTTGCGACATTGAACCTTAATTAAATCATTATATCAACTACCTAATATTAATAATTATATACATTAATTTCTATTAGTCTTTACCATATAGCTAATGTTGCGGGAGACATGCTAGAATCCTTTGGCGTGTGGGCTCTATCCCAAAACTCTAGCATGGTAGGAGGTCGACCCAAGCTATCCCGCATGGCCTAATGAATACATGAAAATAACATTTAATAATTATGATAATGACAATTGAGTAACTAAAGAACTAAATTAAGATACTTGCCGACTTCACTTCCTCAAATGACCATGAACCAGCAGTGTGTACAACTCGGAGCTGGCCACGATTCTTTTTTGCCTGCTCAGACTTTTTCATGAAGTCATCAGTGTCCCAGTGTGCACACATAGCCGCCCATGTTGCATCGGAGACTATGTGAGACTGATGATTGTGTATGGTAGTCCCAGGCTGCTCAATAACTGCTCGGGCAGCCCGCTATCTCATCTTATACAGCCAGCTGGAATAGTTCTTTGTGACATGCACAGTAATAACACTGTCGCCGACTGCCTGTGAGACCCCCTCTTCATATCTAAAATAAATATATACAAATAATGTTAAAATATAAGAAAATGATGATAATACATAGAATCTTACTTAATTTAAGTTATGTAATTTGACTTACATGGAACTCTCGCAACACAGTAGTCATATAGTGTGCATTATAATGCGGGAACTAAGTGAATTACATACATCCTGTAGGCAGGTGTGTCAAGCAAATGGTGTGTATCGTATGCTTAACGACCGGGTCCAGGATACTGCAATAAATTGAAATATATATGTTACTTTAATTCATGCAATCATATAAAGTAATTTATATACGTGAGTTATATTATAGTTGACACGTACTGCGCCGAGTCGACATCAACTATAGCAATCTCTGGCTGGGCCGACGGACGCCCAAATAATCCGAGGTTAGTCCCTCACTGACGTCGATGAACAGTATCTGTAAGTGTAAGTGGTGAAATTATATATATATATAATATTTCCGTATGCGTTAAATAATTATTTAGAAAAAAGTTAAATTACAAAACGATAGAAACTTACTAGATGATGACGACGTCCCACCTTGGGAACCATCGCTATATCCTGTACGGCCACCCCCGGGCGACCTCTACCGCTGTTTCTAGCCATAATTATACTACTATAATTAGAAAGAATGAGAACATTAATTTATATTAAATTTGTCTTAATAAATATATTTTTTTAGTAAATTATTTAAAAACAACAATAAGTTGAAGTTAAGACTTAATATGTCATCAAACCCGTCAAAATCAATTTCCTTCTCAGATTCAGTCTCTTCCTCTTCCATATCAATTAATATTTCTTCGTTATCATCTTGTACAACGACATAGTCACTAAAAACAATGTTATCATCGACTTCTTCATCATCGAGTACGTTAACGACATCTTCTGCCAATACATCGTCATCATATGGCAGTACGTGGTTGGGATTGCTTATTTGTTCTTGTAACGGGTCATCCATTCCAAACAAATCAGTACCATCAAAAGCCTTGGTTTTTGTTGCGACAACTGTATACTAGGGGCTTCTAGAATTTACTACATTAGGGGCATAGTACACTTGAGTCGCTTGACTGGCTAATACGAACACGTCACCAGACTATATCTTTGACTTGATATCTACTATGATGATTCTATGACGATCAACTTTAATACCCTTTTCATTATCAAACCACTGACACTTAAATGTAATAACCTTTTTACCTCCAGGAAAATTGAGCACAACCACGTCCTCTAATCGTCCATAGTAATTGGACTCAGAATTTTGATAACAGCTTCCCAACACGACAACGCCAGAATTGATTGATGTCAGTTCATTCAAGTCATCAACCTTGAATCTGTACCCATTAATTAACGATGCAGCCGAGATATGAACTAATAAGTTTGTACGAACCAGAAATAACATCTCTAAAATGCTCATAAGTGTTATCTTCTTCAACCATTCTCTTAAACCACTATTTAAAATTTTCAGTGGTGAATGCTTCCAACTATGCTGTAGTTAGCCCCGGGTTAGAAGCATACGCTTCGTCTTCGAATGAACTGAAATAATAATAACATGGATTAATTTACGATATTACGCTTCAAAATATTTTAGACTCGACAAAAAATAATACATACTTGATATATGTCGATACTTCGGGCATATTTAGAAGCACGTATATGGATACAATTTTCAAATCTTTATCAGTTAGGTAAGTCATCGTGTTTGCGCCAAATGGTTTAGCCGGATAAGAGAATACAACTAACTCATTAGCATGAGATTGGGGTCCGACAACCTCATTCTGACTTAAACGATTGTGTTTTGTTGAGACTACATCCTCAAAGTACAAGGAACAGAAGTTGACAAGCTCTTCCTCTGTATAACTTTCAGCAATAGAACCTTCTACACGAGCTTTGTTTTTCATTTTCTACTTTAATCGTCCCATGTACCTGTGGGTAAAATGATTGAAAGACATTAATTCAGAGTATTAAGTATAAATGTCATCAAAATTGTACAATGTAAATGATATTACATCTCAAAAGGATACATCCAAGGATATTGTATCGGTCCTCCAAGCTTGATCTCATATGGTAGATGAATGGGAACATGCTTCATCGAGTCAAAGAACCCTAGAAGCAAGATCATTTCAAGCTTGCACATTGTCAGTATTATATTTTTCTCCATCTGATCCACATCACTGTACCTTATAACCATTAAGCAAAGATCCCGAAAGAAATTTGAAAGTTCGGTCAAGGCTTCAACAATTTTTTTGGGTAGCATCTCATGAATAATAATTGACATCAACTTCTACATGAATACATGACAATCGTGACTCTTGAACCTAGTAATTTTTAACTGCTGAATCTCACTACAACGAGATATGTTAGAAGCATAATCATCTGGGAGCTGCAATGCACTTACTCACTTGCAAATGTCTTTAACCTGTTGCTTGGTAAGACAAAATGGAGCTTTTGGTTTTGAGTTGTTAGGACGGAGCCACAATTCCCGTCTGATATTCATAGCCTCCAAATCTTTACGTGATTTATCATTGTCTTTTGTTTTATCACTTACATCTAGCACGTTGTAGAACACGTTCTCGAATACATTCTTTTCCGTATGTATGACATCTATACAATGACGGAATGATAGTGTGACCCAGTATGGCAACTCTAACCAAATAGGCAAGTGAGTCCAGTTATGAGTTTTCTCGTACCCTATTGCTCTCAACTTACCATGCTCCTTCCCTGGCGGTGGAAATTTCAGATCATTGAGCCAGCCCAAGACCTCATTCCCAGATAATCGACCAACTACACCTTTCTTCTCCGTCTATCTATTGAACTGTGCAAATATCTTTCTGTAACTATGTCCAGTAGGCAAGAATCTATAAGCAGTTCCAAAGAAACTAGTTTTCCGCCCATGAAGTAGAACTGACAAGACAACTTCCCGTGACTCGACAAACCACTAATCATCCCAAGTGCTAGATAGTCAGTGATACTCCACAACATGGCAGCCTTCATCATAAAATTTTGCTTAACCGATTTATCATAAGTTTAAACCCCCGTCTCCCACAGTATCTAAAGTTCATCAACTAATGGTCTGAGGTACACGTTTATGTCTTTTGTAGGACTCTTATCCCCTGGTATGAGTAAAGTCAAGAACATATACAGATCCTTTATGCACATTAATGGTGGAAGATTGTAAGCTACCATGATCACTAGCCAAACAATGTAGGGCTAACTAAAATTATTAAATGGGCAAAAGCCATCCGTAGCCATGCCAAGCCTGACATTCCTAACTTCATCAGCAAATTCTAGAAAATGTTCATCAAATTTCTTCCATTTATCTCCATCTGCAGGGTGAGCCAACTGACCTAGCACAACGACCCTTCTTTTGTGCCAACACATATGTTCAGCAGTGTGCGACGACATGAATAGACGCTTCAATCTGGGCACAAGAGGAAAGTACCGTAAGATCTTATTAAGCACTTGTTTCTCCCCCCACGTTTTGTCGTTTTGTATTGAGACAAGTTGCATATATCACACTGCACCTTATCTCTGTCCTCCCCATAATATAACATGCAATCCTTCTCACAAGCTTCGATCTTCTCATACCCCATATTTAACCCTTTTACCATCTTCTTTGCTACATAATAATTCGCGGGCAGAATATGATCAGCCGGTAAGAACTCACTGATAATATATAGCAAGCAAGTTATTGAACCCTTGCTCACTATAATCATGATTATTCTTGAAGTGTAAAAGTTTAGTCGCTACAGATAGCCTGATGTGCTTAACATTTCCAGGATACAATGGGACCCCTGATTTAGATAATATCTTGTAAAAGGCAATAGCTGTATCATTTGGCACATGTTGAGCACTACTTGACGAATGCTCATTTTTAGCCCAGTCAATATTGGTAGGGTCATAAGCATCGACCAACATCTCCACGACATTATAGTTATCAGTGTATGAATCCCGTTTAATTAGTTGGTATACAATAGTGTCGGTCACTTCTATCAACTCAATTGATTCCCCGTGATGAATCCATACCGAATACCCATCCACAAACCCACGTGAATACAAGTCAAATTTAATTTCATCGGTTTTCTTCCATATCATGTTTTTACACTTAACACATGGGCATCTCATCTTTCCGTTCAGATCATTAACATGTTCTATTGTTTTGTTCATAAAATTACATATTCCATCACGGTACGCATCAACTAATCGCCTTCCATCAACCCGTATCCTACGATACATCCAACTCCAGTCGGCTGACATCTTTAATTGAAGATAAAACACCTGTATTAGAAAGGGAATATTCATGTATGTGGTTCATGCATCAATTATATTTTCCTAGTATACATCTCCACTCTACAGAGGTTAGGCTTCTATCCTGTTCCTGGATTTGTCTCCTCACTAGTGCCAATCTTGAGCTCCTTTATTCTATTTTAAGAAAATTTCAGCAGCACCTCCCCATGGTCTCCAAGTACACGAAATAGACTAAGATAACTTAGTCTAAGTATACACTTGGAGAACTTGTAGAGATAACCAGCTGAAAAATCCTCAAAACAAATAAACATGTACTCTGTGAATTAGCACCGGCCTAGCTAAGTGAGAGATATAACATCCAATAACAGTCCCAAATTGGGGACTATTCAACATTCACTCTTAATGAGTGAATGTCAAACGGGTTTCTAAGTTCCAAAGTATTATTAAGTTTATTGAAGATTGTGACAAACTAAGAAAATGTTACATAGTTTATTTTACCAATGAAAAACTAAGTAAATGCTACTTAGTTTATTAGAATTGTTATTTGAATATATATGGTGACTACTATTCGACATTCAGTCCTACTTGACAAACGGATTTTTAAGTTCCAAAGTATAGTACATTTATATATGTATGAATACAGAGAGAGCATTATTAAAGATTGTGACAAACTAAGCAAATGTTACTTAGTTTATTTTCATTAAATACTTTTTTATTAATTAATTTATTTTAGTACTAATAAACTAAGTAAATGTGGTACTTAGTTTATTTTAATATTGGGAAACATAAGAAATATATAAATATGGAGGAGGGGCCTCCAAATTTTGGAATTGAATTGAATTTTATTTATTTTTATTATATTATTTATATTAATTAATTAAATATAATTTATTTTATTTTATTTTATTAAATTTAATTAAATATTATATTATTTATTAGGGCTGAGCAAGTAACCAAATTAGAACCGAAACCGCACCAAAAATCGCACGAACCACGCTAATTAAATCCGTACCAATGGTTCTGGCGTATGTGGCGGGTTTAGATGAGTTAAATAACCAAAATTACCAAAACCGCACGCATAAAATCAAAACCGCACCATGTGTGTGTATTTATGTATTATCTTTAGTAAATTTTAAAGTTACTTTCACTTGAACACGCTTAGAGAAAACCTCAGTCTTGCATTGTCATTTTTTCTCCAATTGAAAGAAGATGGTTAGAGGTTATAGAGTCAAAAATTAAGCATTTGAGTTTTAGAATTTTAAATTTGTTTGATGCGTTACTGGAGGGTCTTAAAGTTGAGGGGCCAAATTCGTTGGTTCGAGCACTTGATGCGTTGGGTAATGTCTATGTTATAGTAGTAATAGTCTAATAGATTATTTTTTTAAATTAGGTACAGTTAGGATAATATTTTATAAGTCCTCCATGCAATATATAAGATAAAGTTTCATTCTATCTCCAGTATATAATTTTAATTTTTGGAAAACTAGATAAACCTTCTTGCTTGTTATCGAATATATAGTCTCCGTTGTTTTATATAGCGTATATTTTAGTTTTAAAGCATCATTCTTTTATTATAAACTAAAACTATTATATGTGTCTCACTGTTCTATGATTTGTTGGTGAATTTGACATGTTTGGCAGAAGGAGCTTTGTTTTATTCTTAATATAATTCTCATTGCCGATTCTGTCACTAAGTTAATTGCTCGATGTGAGCTCTGTGTTAAATTTTATTGAAGGCTTAGACCTTTTTGTTGTTTCAATTGGTTTTGGAACCGAAACCGCACCAATTGAAACTGTACCGCACCAATCACAAGTGGAGTTTTGGATTTGTCAAACCGCACCTAAGCGGTTTAGGGTGGAGTTTGGACTTCAAACCGCACAATGCTCACTCCTATTATTTATAATATTAAATTTATTTTATTTTATTTTATTTTATTATTATTTTTTATTTATTTTATTTTATTTGTATTATATTATATTACTTAATATAATATAATATAATTTATTTTATTTTATTTTATTTTATTTATTTATTAGATCTGATCTAAGTTATTTCATTTAGTTTTATTTAATTTAATTTAATTTATTTTGTATTACATTATATTATATTATCAAATTTATTATAATTTATTTTCATTAAATAATTTTTTATTTTCATTAATTTCTTCTAGTACTAATAAACTAAGTAAATGGTACTTAGTTTATTTTAATATTAGAAAACATAAGAAATATATAAACACAGAGGAGGGCCTCCAAATTTTTGAATTAAATTTTATTTTATTTATTTTTATTATATTAATTAATTAAATATAATTTATTTTATTTTATTTTATTAAATTTAATTAAATATTATATTATTTATAATATTACATTTATTTTGTTTTATTTTATTTTGTTATTAGATTAGATCTAATTTAAGTTTGTTTCATTTAGTTTTATTTTATTTTCTTTAAATAATTTCTTATTAAATTGTATTATATTATTTATTTTCATTAAATTATTTATTTTTATTTAAATTATTTTATATCAAATAATTTATTTTACTACTAATTAAGAAACTAAGTAAATGGTGCTAGTTTCTTTTAATATTGGGAAACATAAGAAATATATAAACATGCAAGTCCCACAAAATTTTGGAATTGAATAATTCTAACAAAAAATTCTGTCGAGAATTCCTTCTGAAATAGCAAATATCTACAATTCAATGAATGCATATGTAATCCTAATTTCAATTATGTAATCCCAATTCCAATTCCAATTCCAATTCCATACCTTAACTAACCAATTTCTAACCAATTTCAGACCAATTTCATAGAAATTTCAAACTAATTTCAACAATTCTAAACAATATCCTATCAATTTCAGACCAATTTCACATACAACATCAATTAAGACCCAAATACACATACAAAATCAAACAAATTTACACATACAAAATCAATTTTCGGACCCAAATACACATACACAAATCTAATCCTAATATACATAATCAAATTAAAGAATAAAATGTACCTGTGAAGCTTGAATTTTAGGTTTAATTGAAGATTTAATAGCTAACCCAACAACCCAACAGCGACCGGCGAACGACGACTGACGATCCTTAGGTCCGACAGAAATCGTCACTATGCAGGGGAGAGTGGCAAGAGAGATGACGGCCAGAGAGGAGCGATGACACCGGGAGATGCGAGTGGGCGAGTGAGGGAGTGAGAGGGTTAAAGAGTGCAGAGAGTGAGAGAGTAAGAGATGTGAGGAGAAAGAGAGAGAGAGAGAGAGTAAAAATGAAATGAGGTGGCTGAAGAAGACGAACATGTTTTTATTAGTTAATTCCAACAAAATTTCCGTCGGCCTTAATTCCCTCGGAATTAGTATAATTGTTAGAGTTTATGCCCTAGAGGCCAATTATTTGATATAATTGCTTAACATTTTGATATTATATTTGATTGAATAAATAAATAATTTTATTATGGTTTTATTTACTGCGTAATATAATTGTTAACATAATAAAATTCCTTAGAATAGTGATACAAATTATATAGTTTCAAGTATGTGACTTGAACATGAGATTATATAATTACAATTAGTATCATTGTTCTTAAATGTCCCTAGTCGAGTATCATTGTTGATGGGACAACAATGATGCATTGAGACTAGTATGTTGATTGACTGATGACCAAATCTCATTGGTCATAAATATATGGGATATTAAGTCAATGCATATGTACATGTTAGAGAACGATGTACTGGACAGACCCACCATGAGAATTCTATATGGAGCATTATGCGAAGTGTCATTAGCAATTCTCATAGTGACAATGATGTAATGGTCCTCCGACCTGAAATCGCTATATTACTACACGAGAATTTATGTACTTTGATATCATCAAATGTCACCTTTAATAGGGTGGACTATAAAGGTGATTATTGGGTTCATTGTGAATCGTGTGAGAAATATGAGTGATCTAGATGGAATTTAACCATCCTATATTTTATAGGTGATATCCATAGGCCTCTTGATTGAGTAGAACTATGAAATGCATGGTCATGCTCAAATAGTAATTTGTTTCATATAGTCTACTCATTGATCAAGAAAACTCAGATTAAATTATAAAGAGTATGACACATTCCATGACTCGAGTTTAATCTAGGATATTAAGGTTAAAAGGATTAAATTACATTGAAACATTGGTCACGAAAAGGTTGCATCAAATCATCGATCTTATTATTACTTGGGTAGCAGTGATGCATTACTACATGCCGCTCACCGTTTATAACTTTATAATATGATTTTAAAGTTATTGCCAACGTAATAATAACCTATAGGGTCACACACAAAGAACGTAATTAAAAGGAAATTAATTTAAATTGTAAAGATTTAAATATGTCAATATGATTGATATAATTTTAAATTACGAATTTAAATTAATAGGATAATTTATATATAGGTATATTAATTAAGTAAGACTTAATTAAGATATATATAAATTCGGATTTTAATAACATTAAGTTTTGATTAATTCCTCCTAACTGCTATATATATGATATATATCAGTCACTTTAGGTTTTACGTCAAAAAAAAAACCCTAGCCGCTCTTAGAGAGAGACTAGAGAAAATAGTTCAAAAATTCTCATCCTTGGTGGCTAGTACCGCGTTTCCTTCTTCTGCAGATCGTAGGACGATTCGTGTGGAGCGTTCGTGTGGATACCGTAGAGACGCAGTCCGTTTAAATTGCGTTGGAGATTCGACCGCATCGATTCTAGCTTTTACAATCGGTATAATTTCTTACCACTAAATTAATTATTTTTCGCATGGATCCTATTTTAGGGTTTCGAAATTGCTTTAAATTTTAATTTCAGCTGTGCGTTTCTGTATCGAAATCCCAACAATAATGTCGACGGTCGAAAATAACCAATGTTTCGTCGAGCATAAGTTTCGCGCTGGAGGGAAACTTGGCGCCAATGGGACCCTTCTATTTTCGACGGAAATCGTCTTATTTTCAACGAAATTATACTCGACGGACTATTCAGTCAGAAATAATATAATTTCGACGGACTACATTCTATCGAGATTAAACATTTTTCTTGTAGTGTTATGTCACTATAAGAACATGGCCCAACAGCGACCAAAAGTATCTGTGACTGACCAATGCGGTCACTAATTCTATGAATAACGAATGGTATTAGCGACCACAATTAGTATTAGTCGCGGTTGATATTAGCAACCGATCTACAGTCGCTGATACAAATTTCCCTCCACAAATTTGGAGCAAATATTGGCAGGGAGGCTTTTTGCGACCAATAAATGTTAGCGACCGCACAATGGTGGCTAATACATCCACGTCAATAAATTCAGTGACACGTGCGGTCGTAGAAATTGGTCAATTTTTTAATATAATTAGATCCAGTCAGTCGAGCAAACCAAAAATGGGGAAAAGAAAGAGAGAGAAGAAGAGGGAGAAGGAGGAAAGAAAGAGGGAGAAACCTGCTTGTGAAGCCCCCAAAATAGGTCTACACAACCCATTCTGAGTCGCCAAATACATGGTACAAAATTTAAATACAAACTTCATTTATACAACTATTGAACTGTTGTGCAAAATACAACAAAACATAGACTGTGAGTTTCAATACAAATATTATCTCGTAGACAATATCTAAACTCAAATAAAGTCCTCATTATAATTATTATTACACTATTTTATAGAATAGTGAGGACTACTATAGCAACCATCTTGGACTGTCACTCCATTCCGTCATTAGTCTCAGCTATATTCTCATTTCCTAAAGAGAACAATAAAAGAAAAGGGTGAGCTTAACTAGCCCAGTAAAGAATATTATAACTAAGATAATGCAGAATAAATTATCCTTAGTCCTCAACAGTGTAAAATCTGATAGAATACAATAGACAACAAGTTTAGATCAACAACTATAGCAGAACAAATAATCCATTAGAAGAGTCAAGTAGAGCATGATGTCTACTATCTTCTATGATTTAAAAGTTCATCATCAATATTTTATCTCTATAACACAACTCAATAAATATTTCACATCAACAAATTATCCATGCACTACTGGCCAAAGATATTTGTTAATATCACTAGTGGTCATGATCATGTCAAACAACTGTCCATCTATGCACTAGTTATGGGCCAAAGAAGATTTTTACCACATTATTTGTCTGTAACATTACAGGTCATAATTATACTAATACACAATTCCTGGTCATAATCATACCAATCAACAGTCTATCTATACACTAGGGGCTAAAGATGACTTTCACCATACTATATGCATGAGGATGATAACAATGATATAAGAAATCAATCAAGTGAGATCAAGGTTAAATATTAAAGATTTAAAATTTAATTTATCCAGAGTTCAAGAATGTCCAAATTGTCAACACGATAACTAATTGTGGAGTAAAATTCAAGAATAATATTCATGTATCAAAAATAATTTAGACAGAAAAGAAACTAATTTTGTCGTGAATAGTACCCCGTAAATAGTACCCGAGTGAATAGTACCCCGAATGAATATATTAAAATTTAGTAAGAAAGTTCAGACCAATATTCTAATGAAACGATACTAGATGAAGCGTAAAATTCTAGGACATTCTACTAATTTCAGAGATTATAGAAGTAATACTTATCAAAATAAATGTAGATTTAGGAATATGAAACAAAATAATATTACTTACATGCTATAGAGTATGGAAAAAAATAATATTTCTTACGAATATTGAATGAAAATAATATCCCTTACTTTAGTAGAAAAGTAAATCAGACTGGTATAGCTGAGATATTTTTAAGAAAATCTTTTACTATTTGTTACACTCAAAGTATCCTTATACTCAAAAGAAATACGCATAATATTATAGAAGAAGAATTCTCTGATTCTGGTGTGCTTTTTATTTCTTAACTAAGCATCCTATTTATAGGAGAATGACAGCGTACTATTTAAGAAAATCACGGATGCACAAAAAGAAATTCACGAGCGGACGAATTCGTCAAAAATTTGATTTTTACTATTCATTACTGTGCAATAAAATATTCTAATAAAACAAAAACTTTATATAAAATATAATATATTCTATTTATAATATAATAAAACAAATAACTTTATATATAATATAAAAAGTATTCTGTTTTATATAAAAAAAATTCTATTTTATTACTATTATAATAATAATAAAATAAAATTGAGATAATTTTCTATCAGCGATTTTGAAAAATGAGCAAGTGTGGGTCCATGTAATAAGCCAAACTTATAACAAATACTTCATGACAAACCCCTTTATTTATATCAAAATTAAATAAATATTTATCACAAATCACTTATCTTCAATAAACATATTTTTAATGTTTCAACAATTATTCATCATTAATATTATAACTCACAATATTGACAATCAGATCATTCCTAGAAAAGTGGGGGCTTTCCGATAAGGACTTCTCCTTATTAACGCGCAATTAAATAACCTAGCCCCTTTCATCAACAGAACTTTCTAGACATTGTCAATAATGCAAATAATAATATAAATAATTGTGTCGTCTCAATTATTGATTTAATAATATAAAATATCGTGCAGATGATACTGTGACAATAATTGAATCAATAATATGAGATACTATGCAACAACTACTGTGACAATTATTAAATGAACTGAGTGACTTCTTAAGTAAGCATCAATAATAAGAGATATTGTACAATACTGTGTGCTATTGTGCAATCACGTTTATTACTGTACTTTTATCACCGGGTATTTCAACAGTTAATGGTAAATTTTTTGTCGTTATTTTTATAAAAAGGTTATTTCTGTCACTTTATATATCCGACAGTCATTTCGTTGTGGGGTCCACCAATGATTGTGCCGTCGTACGAATATTCTCCGACAAAAAGAATATTCCCCGACCAAACGAATATTTTATGACAACTTACTTACTTGCAAAATTTGCACAAATCACCCATAACTATAGCATTATATCGAATTACATCTTATTATTCAAAATAATATTTAGAGAAAATCAAATCTTTATTCATAAAAAGTTGGGGTCTTACACTACCACCGTTGTCCAAGCCGTTGCCGCCACCATCACCCTTCTATTAAGGTATGCATGCCATTATTACTCGCTTTTCCCAAAATTAATTGAAGCTTCTCCCGCGAATTTTCAGTTGTAAAAACTTGAGTTCTTGAATTGAAGGAGTAGTTCTTTCTAGGGCTTGAAATTACTTTCTTTTGTTGTTGTAAAAGGACTAATACCAAATATAATCACAACACCATTTTCTCAATTGTTATATGTTTCAAAAAATTTATTTGCATATTATGGGGTTTGGATTCAATAGTACATTTTTAGACTGAAATTGGTTTATCCCTTAATTTCCCAATTGAATTTTCATTTTCATATTTTGAGGTTGGATGCAATAGTATACTTGTTAAAATAAATTTGTTTATTGCCTTGAGTTCCCAATTAAAACATAGGGAAAATGATAGAATTATGTGAAGTATTATATCTTGGGTGTTGTATAATAGGAACAAAATGAATATGCTGGAAGTATTGAATCCAAATTTTCTATAGAAATTATACATGTGTATTTCAAATACAAAAATTAGTTGAACTAAATAAACTAAGTAGTATTTACTTAGTTTTTCAATACTAAATAAAATAATACAAAATTAAATAAAATAAAACAAATAAAATAAAGTAAAATAGTAAAATAAATTAAAATATTATAATGAACTAATTAGTATTTATTTAGTTTCTCAATACTAAATAAAAAAATTGCTATAAAAAAAATAATATGAAATAAAATAAATCAAATAATATAATGAACTAAGTAGTATTTATGATCTTAGAAACTCGTTTGACATGCAAATAACTGTTTATGGATGTCATGTCTCTCAAATGACTGTCATTGAGTAAAGTACAAATATTCCATATCTGTTCATTTAGAGACTGCTGAGTAGGGGCCAAGAACTGACCTGTAGGGGGTAGCCCAGCCATATATATAGAGCTAACTCTTCCACCCCCCCAATGTTGTTAATGCATTGTAATTGAACTCTTAAGCTCTTCCACCCCTCAAGTCGCATGGTTAATGTGACGCCCCCAAAATAGGTATACATCACTCATTCTGAGTTGTCAAATACATAGTACAGAAACAAATACAACTTCACTATTACAATTATCGTGCAAATTATGACAACACATAAACTGTGAGTTTAAATACAAATATTGTCTTCTAGACAGTAATACAACAAATTATCAATAGTCTTCAACAGGAAAAAATCTGATAGAATATAATAGACAACAAGTTTTAAATCAACAACTGCAGCGGAAACAACAATTCATTAGAAGAGTTAAGTAGAGAATATCCTTGTAACATCAATCAATATACATATTGAATCAAATATTCATCTTTGCACTACGGGCCAAAGATATTCATTTGTATCACCAGTTGGTCATGCTCATCTCAACACCTGTTCATCTTTGCACTACGGGCCAAAGATATTCATCAGGTAATCATTCATCTTTGCACTACATGCCAAAGATATTCATCAAGTATCACCATTAAGGACTGAGTATGATGAAAAATATTTTAGAGAACAAATCCAGTAAGATAAAATGACAAACTTTAGATATTTGTACTTTAGATAATTCAAGTTTAAAAATACTCCATAATAAATCATAATGGAGTAAAATTCAAGAATGACGATCAAAACATGGATATAATCAAAGATAGTAACCATACTAAACATCTGGGACGAAAAAGAGAAAAATTTATTTTTCGGTGAATAGTATCGTATTTGTGAATAGTGCCATATACGTGAATAGTGCCGTATACGTGAATAGTAATCCCGACACAAAAATATAGAAATTCCACAATAAAACTTATATCAATAATTCGGCATAATGATATTGAAAAAAATAATATCATATAAGAAGAAAATAACATTTCTTACCTCAAAAGAACAGTATTTCTGAATGGAATATCGGATATGATACTGAAGGAAACTTGCACTGAATAGTAACTCTCAAAGTATCTAAATACTCATAAAATACGCTCGATAATATATATATATATACAGAGAAAACTTGTTTCTGGTGTGATTTTTAATTCTAACTAAGCACCCTATTTATAGAAAAATGTTAGAATGCCGAAGCAGACTTAACCTGCTACCTGATGGCTTTACCTGTTACTATTCATGCCTACCACATTTGAAATAAAATTTCAGCACACTTCTCACCAACCAAAAGTGGGGCTCACCAATTCTAGAAATTTCTAAAAATTTTATCATTTAAACAATAATCAGAAACTTCAATAATTCATAATAAATAGCCCTTTTATTAAAAAAATACCAATTTTATGTCAATTCCATAGGAAATTAAATTCTCTACAACTTTGTAGCTTTAAGTTTTTCCAAATTCCAAACGAAAAATGCCCGAAATCCACATACGGACGATTTTTAATACCTCCATTCCGATAAAATACTGATAAAATACCTCAGCATTAATTCCTTCATTTATAATCACATAAAATAAATATTTCCCTATCCTTCATTTATATCCACATAAAATAAATATTTCTTATCATATAAATCAATAATTAATTATTTACAAATAATATTACAGAATCACAATTATGACAACGAGGCCGTTCCCAAGAAAGAGGGGGCTTTTCGATAAGGATTTCTCCTTATTGGCGCGCAATTAGGTGATCAAACCTCTCCTTAGACAGAACTTTCTAGACATTGCCAATAATGTTATCTAATAATATTATTCAAATAATATGAATTATTGATCTGATAATAGAAAATACTATGCAGTGACAATTATTGAAACAACAATAATATAAAATATCAACGCAGCAATTATTGAATCAATAAAATAAAATATTGAACAGTAATTACTGTAACAATTATTGAGTAGTACCTTCTTACGTAAGAATCAATAATTTAAAAATATTGTATAATACCGTGTGCTACTGTTCAACCACGCGTATTATTATATTTTAACCACCAGGTATTCTAACAGTGTTAACGGTAACAATTACGCCGTTATTTATAAAAACTCAAACTTGTTGTTTTCTTCATCCGACTGTTTTTCGTTATGGGGCCCACAAATGGCTGCGTCGTCGTACGAATATTCCCCAACAGTAAGAATATTCCACGACCAAATGAATATTCCCCGACAACAATGAATATTTTATAACCACTTGCTTATTTTGCAAAATTTGTACATTTCACCCATAACCAAAACATTATATCAAATTAACTTCTTATTATTTCAAGATAATGAATAGAAGAAATTTAATTTTATTTATAATAAGTTGGGGTCTTACAGTTAACATGTTTATTCTTTTCATTATGGTTTGAATATGTATGGTTGAAGCTGTGTTGTATGCTTAAATATTCATTCTTTTCATTATAGTTTGAACATGTATGGCTAGAGATGTTTTGTATGCTTAAATGTTAATCATATTCTTACAAGTATGCTCAAGTCATATGCTTAGATAGCCTGACCATGTTATACATTAATAAGCTCGTGTTGTCAAAATAGGTGACATAATTTAATATAATATTTCTTGTGGTTATAGGTACCGTAGTATTATGTACCTCTATTCAGACCGTAGTTGGATGAGTTGAAGAAAGTCAAGTGTCTAGATAGGTGTTACAACTAAATTTAGAGTTGGTTGCCAAGTGTTTTTGGATTATGCATATAGTCATCTGGAATGCGTGAATGGTCAGAACAAGATAAGATACTCTTGTTTGAAGTGTAAGAATGTAAATTATATGCACAGAGACATGATAAACTATCATTTACTTGTTTTCGGGCTCATGAAAAATTTCGAAGAATAATGGTGGGCACATCGACATAGAAGAGATGGTGGCATCACAGATGTACACAATACGGGCAACATTACCCATCGTATGAATGAATTGGTTCATGATATTACAAGGTCAGATTTTGATTAGGAACAAGGTAGAGAGCAACCTATAAATTCTGATGTCAAAGAGTTCTTTAAGTTATTAGACGAGTGTAGCGAGCCGTTGTGGTATGGTTGCACCAAGCACACTACATTGTCTGAAATGGCGACATTACTTAACATCAAGGTTGATCACAATATGAGCCATGAGTTTTTTGAGTCGATCTTGAAGGCCATTAAGAGTATGTTGCCTGACGGTAAGAAATTGCCTGATAATTACTACTATTGTAAGAAAATGGTGAAGAATTTAGGTATTGGATACCAAAAGATCGATACATGTCCGAACGATTGGATGTTATTTTATAAGAAAAATGAACAGAAGATAATGTGCACGTTTTGCAGTCATGATCGATTCAGGCCTAATAAAGAGGGTGTGAATACAAAAAAAACAAATATAGCTTTTAAGATTTTAAGGTATTTTCCATTTACACATCGGCTAAAAAGGTTGTACATGTATTTAAGAACAGTTGAACTTATGACTTGGCATGCGAAATCTCTAGATAAAGATGGAGAACTAAATTATCTCGTTGATGGGAAGGCTTGGAAAGATTTCAACTTAGCACATCCTAGGTTTGCATTGGAACCTAGAAATGTGAAGCTTGGATTGTCCACTGATGGTTTCAAATCGTTCGGCCACTCAGTTATTCCGTACTCATGTTGGCCTATAATTGTTACTCAATACAACTTGCCTTCTTGGATATGTATGAAACATCCATACTTATTTCTTTCACTTGTGATTTCTGGTCCCAATAGTCATTAAAAGAACTTAGATGTTTACTTGAGACAATGAGAGGCAGATGGTTCACGTTAAAGTTCATTACTCAAGATAGAGCCTTCCTAGCAAGATGCGTTATAAATATGGGTCAAAACTAATAAAATTAATTTCCGTTCATATTTTTAATTCATAATATGGGTTCAAAATCAAACCAACTCGTAACATAAAAATTTGTTAACCAACCCAATAAAACTTAAGAAGTTTTAGTTAATTTGATGATTCTCAACTTAAATTGTCAAGTCTATTCCCTAATTTAGGAGAAAGAATTGTAAGACACAAACTGTACCCAAAAATACAATTGCAAAATTCATCAACTAAATAGGATACACTTGTTGCTTGTTCTCACACTTTCTTAAATTTGTCCTACTTTTTTTTCCTGATACCATTAAGATTACATTTCATTCCACCGGAGAATGGGGAGATTTGATTCAACAACCCCTGCTATGTAGAGGCGTGGTGCTATAATTCGAGTCGTGTCTCATGGTAAATTTTCCCTATTTAATCCTAGGGTTTAATTTACTATTTATTTTTGTTCACTAGTCCATGCCATGACCATATTCTGATTTTCCTATCCATTTTTGCCACGTTTTGAATAGTGAATCAAAAATGATAGGCACCAAAATAATAATGAATAAAGATGTTATTCAAATCAAATCAATACTGATATTTCTTCCTCACGTCTCCCAAAAAAAACACAGAAGCAAAAACTAATACTGCTATTAAAGAATAGGTACCTGAACTAGAGAGGATATATGGCTAGCATTCCACCTGTTAACGCTAAATTTTGTACGCCTGATGAAATCACCAAAACAGCAAGCCAAAATCGCGCTAATGTTTGATGGAGTAGTTGATTATATCAAACTCATGAAATACACTTGCATAAATATAAACAAAGAGATAAAATATGAACACAAAAATTTACGTGGAAACCTAATTAGGAAAAAACCACGGAGAGAGAAATCCACTATAATAATATGGAGAGTACAAAGTATTTATTTGTGTCGTATGCTCATGTGTCTTGTCCCCCTCCTCAATCCCTTGCTTATTGTTGTATCTATAGATACAATATCCACCTGAATCCAATTAGGAGTAGGAGTCCTTTTCAGAATCACCTTATAACTGTAATTAATGGCTAATAGATTCCTTCCTAAATTAAACATCCTTATCCCACCAAATAAGGAAACACAATCTTACTTTAATAAGGACTCTCTCACAGTCAAAATAAATTTATATTATAGGTCAACACCAAATCTAGCCCATTAAATAAATTGGGTTACACCTTGGCTAGACCTAAATAATCACACTCCAACATTGTCCCCCAGTCTTTTATTTATAAGGAACTTAAAATAAGAGAATATACAAATTTATCCCAACAAAAAGATCTGTATCTGCCAAAGACTAACTGTCTCACCAAAACGCCATACGCCGAATAGATAACCAGCTTCATTAGAATCGAAGATAAATAACCAACCTTATCACAACCGAAGACAAATAAATAATGAAAATTCTTGTTCCGAAGAATTGTTCAACCTTATAACACCACCTGACCTTATAACGCCAAAATTGCCTTCCCAACCCGTTGGAAAGCTTTTGTCCATTCGAGAGGAACAAAGCCACTTCCGAAGAATGTTTGTCCGATCGGGTGGAACAAAGCAACTTCCGAAGGACATTTGTCTGTTCGGGGAACAAAGCCACTTTCGATGGATGTTTGTCCGTTTGGGGGGACAAAGCTACTTCCGATGGACGCTTGTCCATTCGGGGGGACAAAGTCACTTCCGAAGGACGCTGAAATCCGAAGGTAAACTGCCGAAGCACAATGGAGCATGGAAATGGGACTCCGAAGTCACAGCCAAAAATATTGCTGAAATGGTCTCTGGTGGGGCTTCTTCCCCTTTTGTCTCCTTTTGTAGTTTCTGAATGATAATGGGATACGTCCTCTTTTTCCTATTTCTTAATAAATCCTCCTTAGTAGCACCAACACCTAGCAGAACCCCAATAATTTTCTGGCGATTCTGTATTGGAACCATGTACCACGTTCATGCATCATGCACCATTGCTTGTCCTCACTTCTACTGAAAGGAAATCATATGAGCATGATCCTAGGGATTATCACACAAGGTAAGTAGGCATTATTAATCACAAAAGTCATGCACTTTCTAATATTAAATCATGTTACTCCTGACATATGCCACCCAACCCAAGAGATATATCCTACATGAATCTGTACACATGTATACGTGCAAAGTAATTGTTAATGATGGGGATGCTAAAATTTTAATTAGCATGAACTGATTACTAGCAGAAGGCTCAACGCATATTGCATATATATTTTTTTAAATTTAATAAAAGAGAGCAACTTAGCTTTATGTGTTGACACTCCAATTAAATTCGGTGATTTTAATTTGACACTGAAAGAAGTGTCTTGTTTTCCACAGATGGCGTGAATGTTAACGCTAAATTTTGTACGCCTGACGAAATCACCAAAACAACAGGCCAAAATCGTGCTAACGGTTGATGGAGTAGTTGATTATATCAAACTTACGAAATACACTCGCATAAATATAAACAAAGAGGTATAAAATATGAACACAAGAATTTATGTATAAACCCAATTGGGAAAAAATCACGGAGATAGAGAGAAATCTACTATAATAATATGGAGAGTACAAAGTGTTTATTTATGTCATATGCTCTTGTGTCTTGTCCCCCTCCTAAATCCCTTGGTTATTGTTGTATATATAGATGCAATATCCACCTGAATCCAATTAAGAGGAGTCCTTTTCAAAATCACCTTATAACTGCAATTAATGGCTTATAGATTCCTTCCTAAATTAAATCTCCTTATCCCACCAAATAAAGAAACACAATCTTACTTTAATAAGGACTCTCTCATTGTTAAAATTAATTTATATTATGGGTCAACACCAAATCTAACCCATTAAATAAATTGGGTTACACCTTGGCTAGACCAAAATAATCACACTCCAACACCTCATATGGTAGTTCCATGTACTTAGGCTAATTGGCCTTCTAAAACTTCAAATGTAGTATGTGTTATGTTAATTAAGTTGAAAAGCTTTTTCACACAAAATATTGAATGATTTTTTTATATTCATATAAGTTATATTATATAAAATCTTAAATAACATCCCCCTTACGTCTTTAATTTCTAAACCTTTTTTTACACTAATTTCGTCCTTAATCGGTTAATAAATTGTGTTATGTTAGTCTTTACGCTTCTTTATTTTTATTTGAATGTATTTCAAAGGAAATAAATGACTTCTTAAATTCTAGTAAATATATTTACAAAATTTTAGATGAAAAGAAAAAACTTTTTCCTTGCCACTGTTCACATAAAATGGGGTGTTTATATAAAAAATTAAAGAAAAAACGTCGACTTTTTATTGTCAATTACCTGAATAAATATTAACTATATTCGTTTTACAGAGATGCGTAATAAGTAAAGTCCTCCCATAATTATATTAAATTATTAATATATTTAACAATTATAATTCGACACAAAAGGGTCAGTTATGCTTACTTAACAGTACTTGGGGTAGCGAGATAGAAGTGTTTAAACATCGGGGTACAGATGGTAAAAGGGTGTATACTTCGAGGTATAATACGCAATTAAGCCGAATAAAAATGATCTTTAAAACTATATTTTTTGTAAGTAACAAACGGTGAACAATAAAGTAACTTAAACGTTGGTTTACTATATATTAATCATTATAATATTACCATTAGTCCTATTTTCCATATTTTAATAGAATTATACCCAATCCCTTGGTTATCAATGCTAGACCTTTGAGCACCCAACATAATATTTAGGTTCTCTTCTCCTTGTATACATTTAGTAAGATTGTTTTTTAAAGATGTTATAATTTCTGTATTTGCTACATCATGTTGGACATTCATCATTTTTTTACAATTAAAAGCATCTATGTATGCATCTCCCATTTTCAAATTTTCTTTAAAATTTCATTTTTATTTTTAAGATATTCATTTTCTTTACTCTCTTCAATAAGTGTCTCAACTTCATTCATTAGCTCATTTACGCAATTCTTTAAATAGTCAATTTTCTTTTTGAACTATTGATTTTCATTTTATAAAGTAAGATAATCAGATATAGTTATTTCAAGAGCTTCATTAAAATGAAAATTGTTTACCTTAAGTTGATCATCATCTTCTAGTCTCATTAAACCGAGTTGAGTTATCTTCTTCTTCCTTAATTTGCTATCTCCTTTGGAGTAGCCTCTCGAGTTTTCTTGATAATATTTCAATTTCTTTATCGATATATTTGTTTTGGTCATTATGATTGCTCTCAGCTTGAAGTGTCAATGTCTTCCTTATTGGTGTCTCCTCTTCTTCACTACAAGAAAATGCTCTAACAGGGACCAAAACTATCAGCGACCGCACTTTTGGTCGCAGATAGGATTATTAGCAACCGACATTAGCGACCGCCCTTGAATTTGGTCGCTAGATTATGTTAGCGACCGAAACCGGTCACTATGCAGTCGCAGGTTCAATTTTATCTCTAAAAAAATGGTAGAAAATGTTGGCGCCTTAGTTGTTTGCGACCACTCACCATTAGCGACCACATGCAGTCGCTGATAGCGGTCGCTGATCAATTGCAATTAACCAGTTCCAGTTCGTCACTCTCAATCGACAGAAGAAAAAATAGAGGGAGAAAAAAATAGGGAGAAGAGGGAGAAGAGGGAGAAGAGAAGAGGGGAAAACTGCTGCCGCCATCATCACCACCACCACAGCCGCCGCCGCCACCACCATCACCACCACCACCACCACAGCCGCCGCCGATGCCACCACTACCTGTACAGGTAAGAAAATCATATGTGCACACCTGATTCACGACTGTGAAGTATTTGATATGCAACAAACTATTGGATAGCTTAACTATTTTGGGTACCTAGACTAAATTTGTTCAGTATTAGTTTTGCTATTTCATTAAAATGGACATGAATTCTTATCTGTCATGTAACTGTTACCTTCTTTCATGATTATTGTGTTTGTTTCTTCCCATAAGTAATGGCTGTTTTTCAATATTACCACAATTCTAATTATTTTATCCGTTACAGCTGCATTTGGATTATATATTGAGAGAATTCCTTTCTTTTTTAGTGACAATTCTTTCTTCGATAAGTAACAGCTGTTTATCATTACTAATGGCAGTTTGACGATTTCCCCTTTTTAGTGCATTTTTTTCATGATATATAGAGCTCTAATTTGAAAACAGGAAGGGCTAAGAAAAATAAGGCAAAGATTTAACTATATATAAGAGTATTCACTACTAATAATACAACATACTTACTCTAAGAATCATACATTTTTAGTACCAGTGCAAATAATTCTGTGCCCACACACAGCAGCTCAGGACTCAATTCTAGCTACTTTTATCTCAGATTCATACTTCACATGTACATGGAACAAAAGAAGTTGCCTCATAGAATGCTTCCCAATTCAACTAACCTCAACCCCAAGTAGAAGGAATTCTTACATCTAGAAGCTAAATCAATTCATATGTAAGAGAAACAACATGACAGTAGACATTAATTTAAAAATTTAATGTCCAAAAGTTGCTTAGATGTCTGCATATGAGGCAATCCACTACATATTTAATAAAATCCAGATGTTTAGTTGAAATATCAAACCTGTCAAGTTCTTCCTTCATTGCAGGATCCAGTTCATCATCAATATCCATATCATCAAAATAAAGCTTAGGTGAAAATGTAGCAGATGTGGAATCTTGCAACTTTGAAGTGAACCTTGAACTAGAAATATCTTCAACCTTACCATTCTGGCAAGTAGAAGTGACACCATTTAATTCCTAAACCATAGAAAACAAACCAGTAAATCAATAGGCAAAATGGTGCATTTGCCAATTGTAGATGGAATAATTAGTGAAAAAAATCATATTAAAAGAAAGACCATAGCAACACAGAGATAGAGACGAAACACATAATAGAGTCAACCTTCTCATGGTTCCTATTTCGAATCTGCAAAGCAATAAAATCCAATATATTGACAGACAGAGTAAGAAAGAAAGATTTTACACACTAAAATCCAGAACTGTCTATACCATAGACTGAGTGTCGATTAACGAAAGGAATTACAAAAGTACTTCATAATGGACCATACAAACAGAGCAGGTATGCATGCATACATATTGCACATTTGTATTATCAACATAAACTGGAAGAACACAACTTTCTTCTATAGAGCAACATAGTTACTTCCTGCCACAGTGATGCTGTGGTGGTAAAACAGAAAACGACAAAAATACTTACTTTTCAGATTCAAATACAAGCAGCAGCATACATAGAAAAAAACTCCCTACAATTTGAATGAAACATAAGTCCAACTCACAATCTAATCATAAATCGACGCCTGACTTTGAATGAAACACAAGTCCAACTCACAGTCTAATCAGAGGTTATAGAGACAACTAAGAGAGTACTAGTTTCTAACATGGATGACACACTTCTTCTTTCCCAAATGTCCTATGTAGAAGAGTTTTTATTGTGTTCAGATATAGACCAAGAGCATATTTGAACTCTAAATTTTCCTACATACCTACCAAACAAACTATAAATTATAAAATTTTCCTACATACCTATTATATGCTTACAAGAATGCACAAGTCATATGGTTACAAGCATGCTCAAGTCATATGCTTACAATTATGCTCACATACTTAAGTTAACATTTATAATGTTGTTTGTAGTAGGTACCATGGAATCATGGACCTCTATTCAGACCGTAATTGGATGGCGCGACGAAAGTCAAGTGCCCAGATAGGTGCTGTGACACCCCCAAATCCGGGTACTTCGATTCCACGGGATTTGGTGTTCACTGTACAAATATCATCTATCTATCTACCCATAATAAATACAAACCATGCAATAGATAGAATAAAACTTCTCCTTAAAAGGATTACAACATTCGAATAATAATAATAATACAATCCCAGGTTTAAACTAACCTTAAAACATCTGTGCGGAATTCTAAACAATTAAGTCTTAGCAACATCATAACTCAAGTCTTAAACATAAATCATCACCAATAAAATAAATAAAAGTCTTCAACACTTGCTAACTTTGCCCTTGCCCTTACTAGTCGAAGGTTCATCACTTCTTTCATTCTTAACTGCAATGTTATTATATAGCAAGAGTGAGCACAAATGCCCACAAGTATAATAATGAAACAACAAGATAATAACATGCGAATAATCAAAGACATCTGAATAAAAGCTCAACTTTTGAATCAAGAATAAATAACATGAATCAAAAGAATTCTGAGGGTCATAAGACCTTGAACTATGTCCTAGGTTAACAAGGGTTATACTTGAAACCTTTAACAGTCATAAGACTATGGACCTTCTTCTCGTACTTAGGGGGATCAGCCCTTAGTACCATACTGTGCACAATATCTTAACGCTAACGCATAAGTGAATCCCTTTTCAGGGTTGTTCATCTCAGTTTGACATTCGAGTCCGCACCAAAGGAAGTTTGGTTTGGATAATTCAATAAGGGTTCTGAAATTTAGAACGTTCATCAACTATGGACTAGTTGAATCATTAAGGGTTCACTAGTCTAATAAGGTTCAACAACAATGATATTCAATTTGAATAATAATCTCAAGAAGTATACAATAGAATAATTATTGTATAACTAAATCATACTTTGAAAAGATAATCAATCTTTAATATAACATTTGAACTTGAATAATGGCAATGATAATTTACTCGAGGTAAATAATAAACTTGAATAATAATGACAAGTAGGGTTAGGAAACTTGCTCAAATTTAAGAGTTTAAGTTTAGGAAACTTGCATCGTGCGTAGATTACACTTTAACTAAGCACGTTCTTTGAATTAAATCCTACATACCATTCATATACACAATACCAGTTAATTATAACTTAACTAATCATTATAAACTCTTTCTCTTTGACTACTTTAATTATTCGACTAAACTTAGTCAAATTTTCACTTTGTCACATCATTTGTACTTCGTGAATTACCAAACTAATTATGTAATTTAATAATTCAAATCACATGTAATTATGTTATTTACATGTTAAACATCTATTTTAATATCACATTATACCTATAACATGTTTACTTGTTCATTACATTAATCCACTAACACATTGATAGTCGCAAACATTTTAAAATCTCATTTCTGAGTTTTCTGGGGAGTGGCGCTGCGGCGCCACGTTTGAACTGGCCCTTGGCGCTGCGGCGCCATGGCGCTGCGGCCGGGCCTCTGGCGATGCGGCGCGGTGGCGCTACGGTGCGGGAAATGAACAGGCAGCCGGCGCTGCGGCGCGGCGTACCAGGTACAGAAATGGCAGTTCGCGAAAATCGCAGAACTTGCCAATTTCTCCCAATTTCTTAAAGTTCTACTCGAAATTAAACATACCCATATGCTATAATTCATGTATAATCATAATATAACATCTATAAAGTGATTTTAACCCATTTAAACACTAAATAACAGATTTAAATCATGAAATTTTCCTCTGTTCTTGATTTTCTTGAAGTTTTTAACATAAATTCCTAAAATTCAACGCCATAGATTCGTTATAAAGCCAAATCCGTTCGTTTAAAGTTTGGTCTCTTCGCATTAACATGTATAACAACATACGAGTGTAAAATTTAGGGATAATATATGATCAATACATAAAATATCACGTATAAGGCCATAAGGCCATAACCCATACTCTGTAAATTTGGAAAACATATACGACATGTATTTTAATGAAACAGATGATATGGTTTGTGAAATATATATAATTAAATACGATTTGATATATCATAACACACATACAACTCATAATCAATACTCCTAACTCAATTACAGAGGTTAAATCAAAACTTTGAAAGCCATTTTCTTATAAAAACTTAATGACGTAAAAACAGAATTTCAGAAGGAGAAGATTACCCAACGCGTAGTGTGGATTTTAGTAAGAGATGAATTCTTTCTCAATCACTGACTCACAATTCTCCTCAACAATTATCAGATTCTCTTTAACTAGTTTTATCAGACTTAGAAAATGAAAGAAAAACATAAGACGTCATATTCAAATAGACCGATGCGCATTATGGTCAGTTACCCATCATGGGTTAACTGGCCATAACTCCTTTTAAAGCCATGTTTGTCTAGTTTGAAAAGTTTTCAAATACTATTTAATTTAATAAAGTTATATCATATAGTTGAATAAATGTCACACTCAATTCAAATATCTTATTTAAATTAATTAAATAACATATAATAATCTATCAAAAATTCACATAATCATAAAATAAATTTTCTCATTAACTAATAATGTCAATTTATTAAATCTCTAATTAAGTATTACATTAATTAAAATAACATAGCTTATTAAATATTTCTTTTAATACAATAAGCTCACATAATCACATACTTCGAATAATAAAATTTCTCTACATTAATTTAATAAATGTAACACATAAAATTAAATTAAATTAATCTACCCCAATTGCATCAATTAATTATTTAATTCAATAATTAAATCATCGAAAAATATTTATTTAACTCAATAAATATTAAAATTAAATTACAAAATTCTCGTTCGTCACATCTTTTCCCCCTTAAAAGGATTCTGTCCCCAGAATCACGACTTAATAAATTTTGACCCGTTACATTCCCCCCCTTACAAAGATTCTGCCCCCAGAATCGCTTACAAATAATTAAGTAAATAAATGAGGGTAATTCTTCATCATATTCTCTTCGAGTTCCCACGTAGCTTCTTCAGCGTTGTGGTTCCTCCAAATTACCTTAACAGAAGGTATAACTTTATTTCTGAGAACTTGTTCTTTTCGGTCGACAATTTGGACAGGAATTTCTTCATAAGATAAGTCTTTCTCAAAATACAGGGGTTCGTATTCAATTACATGCTTGTAATCAGGTTTGTAAGGTCGTAACACAGAAACATAGAGGACGTTGTGGATATTCTCGAGTGCTGGAGGTAAGGCTACCTCGTACGCAACTTCTCCAATTCTTCGCAGTACCTCAAAGGGTCCAATAAATCTTGGGCTCAATTTTCCTTTCTTTTCGAACCTGATATTTCCCTTCCAGGGAGAGACCTTCAAGAAAACATAACTACCTGGTTCAAACTCGATATTTTTACGATGTGGATCAGCGTATTTCTTCTGTCGATCTTGAGCTGCTACCAGTCGTGCTCGGATCACTTTGACTATTTCTGCCGTCTGCTGTACCAATTCTGGCCCTAGCAATTGTCTTTCACCAACTTCATCCCAATAAAGCGGAGTTCTGCACTTTCTGCCGTATAACGCTTCGTAAGGCGGCATACCAATACTAGCGTGGTAACTGTTGTTGTAGCCGAACTCTACCAACGGTAGGTGATCATCCCAATTTCTTTTGAAGTCCATTACACAGGCTCGTAACATATCTTCCAGTGTTTGAATCGTTCGTTCGCTCTGTCCGTCTGTTTGAGGGTGGTAAGCTGTACTCATTCGCAGTTGTGTACCCATGCATTCCTGAAGACGTTTCCAGAAATTTGATGTGAAGCACGGATCCCTATCGGAAACAATAGACACCGGCACTCCGTGCCTCGAAACAATCTCTTTCACATATAATCTTGCCAACTGATCTAAGTTAAATCTGATTTTGATAGGAAGGAAGTGCATGAATTTCGTCAGTCGGTCAACGATAACCCATACTGCGTCGTAGCCTTTCTGAGTCGTCAGAAGGCCAACCACGAAGTCCATCGTAATATGTTCCCATTTCCATTCTGGGATCTCCAACGGTTGTAGCAATCCACTCGGTCTCTGATGTTCTGCTTTAACTTTCTGACATGTCAGGCATTTGGCAATACATTCTGCAACATCACGTTTCAAATTCGGCCACCAGAAATGTTGTCGAAGATCTTGGTACATTTTTGTACTACCAGGGTGAATCGAATATCTTGAACTATGAGCCTCACTCAAAATTTCTTCCTTAATTTCTTGTACTGGCGGAACCCAAATTCTGCTTTCAAATCTCAATATTCCTTCCTTATCCATCTTAAATCTTGATTCGGTTCCTTCAGATATCTTCGTTGTTACCTTTTTACATTCATCATCCTGAAGCTGAGCCTCCTTCACTCTATCTAGTAGAGTTGTACCAGATTGCATCTGAAATAACTTCTTATCAATCTCCATAGGATACTTCACTTCTAACTCCAGTTTCTCCATATCTGCAATTAGCTCCTGCTGAGCAGTCAACATCATCAATTTCTCACGACCCTTTCTACTTAAGGCGTCGGCAACCACATTAGCCTTACCCGGATGGTATAAAATCTCACAGTCATAATCCTTGATTAATTCCAACCATCTTCTTTGACGCATATTCAAATCTTTCTGTGTAAAAATATATTTCAGACTCTTGTGGTCCGTATATATTTCACACTTCTCCCCATATAGATAGTGCCTCCAAATTTTCAAAGCAAAAACAACTGCAGCTAACTCCAAATCATGGGTTGGGTAACCCTTCTCGTAATCCTTCAACTGCCGTGATGCATACGTAATGAATTTGCCGTTTTGCATCAGCACACAGCCAAGTCCTTTATGCGACGCATCGCTAAAAACAACAAAATTTCCTGTATCATCCGGAAGAGATAACACAGGTGTTGTACTCAACCTCTTCTTTAACTCTTGAAAACTCTCCTCACACTTCTCCGTCCAAACAAATTTCACAGCTTTTCGAGTTAAATTCGTTAACAGAGTTGCGATCTTAGAAAAATCTTGTATGAATCTTCTATAATATCCTGCTAATCTAAGAAAACTTCTTACTTCTGACGGCGTTCTCGACTGATTCCAGTTAATCACAGCTTCTACTTTGGATGGATCTACCGAAATTCCATCTTTATCGATTACGTGACCTAGAAATTGTACTCTCTCGATCCAGAATTTGCATTTCGAAAATTTAGCATACAACTTCTCCCTTCTCAATACTTCCAACGTTAACCTCAAGTGTTCTTCATGTTCCTCTTTGGTTTTGGAATATACCAAAATGTCGTCTATAAATACCACCACGAATTTGTCTAAAAACGGCTTGAATACACCATTCATTAGTCCCATAAATGCTACAGGAGCATTCGTAAGACCAAACGACATTACTAAAAACTCATAATGACCATATCGCGTTCGGAACGCTGTCTTCGGTACATCCTCTGGCCTCACCTTCAGTTGGTGATAACCACTCCTCAAGTCAATCTTGGAAAAGTATTTTGCTCCCTTCAATTGATCAAACAGATCATCGATCCTTGGTAATGGATATCTGTTCTTAATCGTGACCTTATTTAATTCTCTGTAGTCAATACAGAGCCTCATCGATCCGTCCTTCTTTTTCACGAACAACACCGGCGCTCCCCACGGCGATACGCTCGGTTGAATGTACTTTTTGTCCAATAATTCTTGTAGTTGTACCATTAATTCCTTCATCTCTACTGGCGCCATTCAGTATGGTGCCTTCGATATTGGAGCAGTTCCGGGCGCCAAATCAATCACAAAGTCTACTTCTCTATCTGGTGGAAGTCCTGGCAAATCGTCTGAAAATACATCGACGAAGTCCCTCACAATCGGTATCTCCTCTACCTTCGGGTTCTCTTTTCGACTGTCGACTATGTAAGCTAAATATCCTACACAGCCTTGTCTTAATAACTTCCTGGCCTGCAACATCGTCAGACAACTCGCTTGTCTAGGCGACTTGCTACCATAAAACACAACCTTTGACGGAGTCATAAGGTTAATACGCTTCTTTTGGCAGTCAATTATAGCCCCATAATTGAATAGCCAATCCATACCCAATATAACGTCGAATTCCCCCAATGGAATAGGGATAAGATCTACATTCATGATATTACCCTTAATATCCACTCTACAATTCTTATACACATGCTTAACAGGAATTATCTCTCTACGCAATTTCTATAATCATGGGATATTCCAATTCATCCTTAAGCAAAGTCATCGGATATAAAGGAACAAGTAGCACCCGAATCAAATAAAACGTAAGCATTAATTTCATTGATCGGAATGATACCTGACACCACATCACGAGACTGGATTGCATCATGCACCGTCATATTGAAAGTTCTGGCGGTTGGTCGGTTTGTTGCAGGTGGTCCGGTGATGGTTAAGGTATTTCCACTGCTATTTCCCGGTTTCCTCCTTGTCCTGATCCTCCCGATCCCTTCTTGGGACAGTCTCTTGCTAAATGATCTTTCGAACCACAGTTGAAACAAGCACCCTTCTTTGGGTTTGGACAATTTGGTGCTATGTGGTCTTCCTGACCACAATTGTAGCACACTCTCTTTCCCTTCAAACAAACTCCTAGATGTGCCTTGCCGCAAGTCAGACATGCTTCTATCTTTTTTTTCTGCCCTCCGTGTTGACTTCCAGCTGTCGAGTTATCCGTCCACTTCCTCTTCTGATTATTATTATTCCCAGTATTACTTCCACCAGTCTTGTTATTACCTTCATTCTCACTCTTTTTCTTTTTCTGTTCTTGGTTGTACTTAGTCACTGCATCACTTCCTCCTTCCGCGAGAATGGCCTTTTCCAAAACTCCCGCAAACGTGTTAAGTTGAAACATTGATACCTTGCTGTATACCCAAGGCTTCAGTCCTTGTTCGAATCGTCTGGCTTTCCTCTCGTCAGTGTGTACTTGATACGGGGCAAACCTTGCCAACTCATCGAATTTAGCCGCGTATTCAGGCACGCTCATGTTTCCCTGTTTCAGTTCCAGAAATTGCACCTCCATCTGATTCTGCGAACTAGCTGGGAAATACATTTCGAAAAACATCTCTTTGAATCTCTCCCACGTAATTACACCTTCACCTCCTCGCATCTTGTTTGCCTGCCACCAGTAGCTAGCCTCAGACTTCAGCATAAATGTCGTAAAAACGGTCTTCTGATCTTCTCGAACCCTAGCAACGTCGAAAACCTTCTCCATTTCCATCACCCACGTTTGAGCCTTGATCGGGTTTCTGGAACCTTTAAACTCTGGCGGTCCCACCGCCTTAAAATCTTTAAACGTTGTGCTAGGTGGAGCTTGCGGTTGGTTATTCATGACTCCAGTTAGTAAATTAACTAGCTGTTGAACTGGATTAACGTTGACATTATTGTTATTATTGGTTGACCCTTCCTGAACCGGTTAACGTTGTTGTCTTCTCCTTGGCGGCATTTTTCTGTTAAATAAACGTTTATTAGAACTTTATTTATTTCTCTACATAGTTAAGACATTACTCAACACTTTAACATATCACTTAACACATCATCTCAAATAACTTGATGTCTTTTCATTCAATTAAAAAGTTTTAACATTAAACTATAGCATACTGCTATTTACATCATCTATCCTGGAATAAAGAATCCACAGGATTTAAAACATTCAAATATTAACATATTCCTTAGTTCATAAACACATCGGAATTTACATAAAACTATATAAGTCTTTCACATAAATAAACAGATTCTATTCCTGTCTTTCAAGGTGCTCAATAGCCTTACCACGCTCCTCATTCATGATACGAGACATCGTCCTGCGATCCAACATATACGATGGAAGTCCTTCAAACTGGATGGGGTACCTTAACACTCGCTCTTGAACCTCATCCATCGCATGATTAAGTGTGGCGTACGTGTCTTTAAGCTTTGCCTTCTTTGCACGACTATCATCTTCTGCACGATCAGCTCGATGTGATTCTCTTACCCATCCTTCCTCTGCTATTTTCAGTCTTCCAGAGGTTTCCTTCAGTTCCTTCTTCAGCTTCTCTATCTCCTCGGTCTTATCTTCGGTTTGACCCTTCTCATGAACCAGATCCCACTCCACGTTTCCTAAACGTGTATGAAGGGTTACAATCTCTCTATCCTTCTCCTCTAAAGTAGACTGCTGAACAGCCGCTCGCTCAGTCAATTCCTGAACCTCATCTTGTAACTCCACGTTACGATCATATAGTGTATCATACATCTCAGCATCAACAGTGTACCGTGGTAGCTCCTCTTCTTCTTCCTCCTCATCAAACTCCTCCTCAGGATCAATCTCAGGTTCATGCTCCTGACCAACAACGGTGATCAATGGAGATGAAACCCTCTGCACCAGCTGCTCCCTAACGACATGAATGTCTCGGGTCTCCTCCTCTGTAGGTATTATAGGTAATCGGGGTTCTTCCTCCCCAGCTTGACTAGCTTCTCCAACATTCGTCATCCTGACAACAAAATTTTAAGTTTTAGTTACTAAGTCGTACTAACGAGCACATAAATTAACACATAGACACATAATGTATTTTATTATCTTCAATGAATTACAAAAATTTATTTCTTAGAACTCGATAAGAGTTTTCAATTTCTATCTTCTTCTATAAGGCTACTACCTAAGGTTGTTTCCCCCACCTAAGGTTCATAACCTACAGCTCTGATACCAACCTGTGACACCCCCAAATCCGGGTACTTCGATTCCACGAGATTTGGTGTTCACTGTACAAATATCATCTATCTATCTACCCATAATAAATACAAACCATGCAATAGATAGAATAAAACTTCTCCTTAAAAGGATTACAACATTCGAATAATAATAATAATACAATCCCAGGTTTAAACTAACCTTAAAATATCTGTGCGGAATTCTAAACAATTAAGTCTTAACAACATCATAACTCAAGTCTTAAACATAAATCATCACCAATAAAATAAATAAAAGTCTTCAACACTTGCTAACTTTGCCCTTGCCCTTACTAGTCGAAGGTTCATCACTTCTTTCATTCTTAACTGCAATGTTATTATATAGCAAGAGTGAGCACAAATGCCCACAAGTATAATAATGAAACAACAAGATAATAACATGCGAATAATCAAAGACATCTGAATAAAAGCTCAACTTTTGAATCAAGAATAAATAACATGAATCAAAAGAATTCTGAGGGTCATAAGACCTTGAACTATGTCCTAGGTTAACAAGGGTTATACTTGAAACCTTTAACAATCATAAGACTATGGACCTTCTTCTCGTACTTAGGGGGATCAGCCCTTAGTACCATACTGTGCACAATATCTTAACGCTAACGCATAAGTGAATCCCTTTTCAGGGTTGTTCATCTCAGTTTGACATTCGAGTCCGCACCAAAGGAATTTTGGTTTGGATAATTCAATAAGGGTTCTGAAATTTAGAACGTTCATCAACTATGGACTAGTTGAATCATTAAGGGTTCACTAGTCTAATAAGGTTCAACAACAATGATATTCAATTTGAATAATAATCTCAAGAAGTATACAATAGAACAATTATTGTATAACTAAATCATACTTTGAAAAGATAATCAATCTTTAATATAACATTTGAACTTGAATAATGGCAATGATAATTTACTCGAGGTAAATAATAAACTTGAATAATAATGACAAGTAGGGTTAGAAAACTTGCTCAAATTTAAGAGTTTAAGTTTAGGAAACTTGCATCGTGCGTAGATTACACTTTAACTAAGCACGTTCTTTGAATTAAATCCTACATACCATTCATATACACAATACCAGTTAATTATAACTTAACTAATCATTATAAACTCTTTCTCTTTGACTACTTTAATTATTCGACTAAACTTAGTCAAATTTTCACTTTGTCACATCATTTGTACTTCGTGAATTACCAAACTAATTATGTAATTTAATAATTTAAATCACATGTAATTATGTTATTTACATGTTAAACATCTATTTTAATATCACATTATACCTATAACATGTTTACTTGTTCATTACATTAATCCACTAACACATTGATAGTCGCAAACATTTTAAAATCTCATTTCTGAGTTTTCTGGGGAGTGGCGCTGCGGCGCCACGTTTGAACTGGCCCTTGGCGCTGCGGCGCCATGGCGCTGCGGCCGGGCCTCTGGCGATGCGGCGCGGTGGCGCTACGGTGCGGGAAATGAACAGGCAGCCGGCGCTGCGGCGCGGCGTACCAGGTACAGAAATGGCAGTTCGCGAAAATCGCAGAACTTGCCAATTTCTCCCAATTTCTTAAAGTTCTACTCGAAATTAAACATACCCATATGCTATAATTCATGTATAATCATAATATAACATCTATAAAGTGATTTTAACCCATTTAAACACTAAATAACAGATTTAAATCATGAAATTTTCCTCTGTTCTTGATTTTCTTGAAGTTTTTAACATAAATTCCTAAAATTCAACGCCATAGATTCGTTATAAAGCCAAATCCGTTCGTTTAAAGTTTGGTCTCTTCGCATTAACATGTATAACAACATACGAGTGTAAAATTTAGGGATAATATATGATCAATACATAAAATATCACGTATAAGGCCATAAGGCCATAACCCATACTCTGTAAATTTGGAAAACATATACGACATGTATTTTAATGAAACAGATGATATGGTTTGTGAAATATATATAATTAAATACGATTTGATATATCATAACACACATACAACTCATAATCAATACTCCTAACTCAATTACAGAGGTTAAACCAAAACTTTGAAAGCCATTTTCTTATAAAAACTTAATGACGTAAAAACAGAATTTCAGAAGGAGAAGATTACCCAACGCGTAGTGTGGATTTTAGTAAGAGATGAATTCTTTCTCAATCACTGACTCACAATTCTCCTCAACAATTATCAGATTCTCTTTAACTAGTTTTATCAGACTTAGAAAATGAAAGAAAAACATAAGACGTCATATTCAAATAGACCGATGCGCATTATGGTCAGTTACCCATCATGGGTTAACTGGCCATAACTCCTTTTAAAGCCATGTTTGTCTAGTTTGAAAAGTTTTCAAATACTATTTAATTTAATAAAGTTATATCATATAGTTGAATAAATGTCACACTCAATTCAAATATCTTATTTAAATTAATTAAATAACATATAATAATCTATCAAAAATTCACATAATCATAAAATAAATTTTCTCATTAACTAATAATGTCAATTTATTAAATCTCTAATTAAGTATTACATTAATTAAAATAACATAGCTTATTAAATATTTCTTTTAATACAATAAGCTCACATAATCACATACTTCGAATAATAAAATTTCTCTACATTAATTTAATAAATGTAACACATAAAATTAAATTAAATTAATCTACCCCAATTGCATCAATTAATTATTTAATTCAATAATTAAATCATCGAAAAATATTTATTTAACTCAATAAATATTAAAATTAAATTACAAAATTCTCGTTCGTCACAGGTGCTATAGCTGAATTTAGAGCTGGTTGCCAAGTATTTTTGGAGTATGCGTATAGTCACCCGGAATGTATGAATGGTAAGTCGCAGATACGATGTCCATGTTTGAAGTGGAAGAATATAAAATATATGGACAGAGACATGGTAAACTATCATTTACTTGTTTCTGGGTTCATGAAAAATTATGAAGAATGCTGGTGGGCACATGGGTAGAGAAGAGATGGTGGCATCACAGAAGTACACAATTCAGGCAGTAGTACTCATCGTATGAATGAAATGGTTCATGATATTGCAGGGCCAAATTTTGATTGGGAACAAGGCATAAAGCAACCTATGAATTCTGATGTCAAAGACTTCTTTAAGTTGTTAGACGAGGGTAGCGAGCCATTGTGGCATGGTTGCACCAAACACACTACATTGTCTGTAGTGGAGACATTACTTAACATCAAGGCTGATCACAACATGAGCCATGAGTGTTTTGAGTCGCTCTTAGAGGCCATTAAGAGTATGTTTCCTGACGGTGAGAAATTACTTGGTAACTATTACTTTTGTAAGAAAATGGTGAAGAAGTTGGGTCTTGGATACCAAAAGATCGATGCATGTCCCAATGATTGTATGTTGTTTTATAAGGAAATGAATAAATGACAAGGTGCACGTTTTGTAGTCATGATCGGTTTAGGCCAAATAAAGAGGGTGTGACTATAAAAAAATTAAGTATACTGTTTAAGATTCTAAGGTATTTTCCAATAACACATCGGCTAAAAAGATTGTACATGTCTTCAAGAACAGCTGAACATATGAGTTGGCATGCAAAATTTACAGCTAAAGATGGAGAACTAAATCATCCCGCAGATGGGCAGGCTTGGAAAGATTTCAACTTAGCACATCCTGGGTTTGCATTGGAACCTAAAAATGTTAGGCTTAGATTGTCCACCGATGGTTTCAATCCATTTGGCCACTCAGCTGTTCCGTACTCATATTGGCCTGTGATTGTTACTTCGTACAACTTGCCTCCTTGGATGTGTATGAAACAGCCATACTTGTTTCTTTCACTCGTGGTTCCTAGTCCTAAGAGTCTTGAAAAGAACTTAGATGTTTACTTGGGACCTCTTATAGACGAGTTGAAGGTATTGTGGGAGGATGCAGTACAGACTATGGAAGTTGCAACGAAAATAAATTTTAACCTTAGGGTAGCGGTTATGTGAACTATAAGTGACTTCCCAGTTTATGGTATGTTAGCTGGATGGAGTACACACGGGAAGTTGGCTTGTCCGTATTGTATGGAGCATACAAAGTCGTTTAATCTATCAAAAGGTCGAAAGCCTTGCTGGTTTGACTGTCATCGTCGGTTCTTACCGGTAGATCACCCGTTCCAAAGAAATCGAGAACACTTCAGGAAAGGGAAAGTAGAGAATGATATACCTGCACAGCGATTGTCGGGAACGGAGATGCGAGATCATGTGTTGAGATTGTCGATTATCCCATTTGGTAAGATTGATGCCACAAACATAATCAATGGGTCTGGTCAATCTCATAACTCGGTTCGAAGAAGCATCTTTTAGGAACTGCCTTATTGGTCTATAAATTTGATTCGTCATAATCTTGATGTGATGCATATTGAGAAGAATGTGCTTGACAATGTGTTTAACATTGTGATGTATGTTACGGGGAAGACAAAAGATAACGATAAGGCACGTTTGGACATAAAAGATATTTATAAGTGCCTGGATTAGAACTTTATGAATCTCCTAATGGTAAGATTATCAAACCGCATGCAAGGTACACATTGTCCAAAAAGCAAGTTGAAGATGTGTGCACATGGGTTAAGTCTCTGAAACTACCAGATGGATATGCGTCAAACATTGCAAGGTGTGTTACGGGTGGGAAATTGTAAGGGATGAAGAGTCATGACTGTCATGTGTTCATGGAGAGACTCATGCCTATAGCATTTCGGGATCAGCTTGATAAACCAATATGGGATGCTTTGACGGATCTTTGTCGTTTCTTCAAAGACTTATGTTCAAAATCATTAAATGAGAAGGACATGTCTGTACTTGAGAAGAACATCATAGAGATCTCGTGTAAACTAGAAAAAATATTCCCACCTGGTTTTCTTGACTCCATGGAGCATTTGCAAATCCATCTTCCCTATGAAGCTCGTGTTGGGGGTCCAGTTCAATATAGATGGATGTACCCTTTCGAGAGGGTGATGGGAAACTTTAAGAGGAAGGTGAAGAATAGAGCTTATGTCGAGGGGTCAATATGTGAGGCTTACAGTTTCGATGAGATATCTACGTTTGTCTCAGATTATTTTTCGGACGAAGTCTTGACAAAGGCCAATCGAGTATCGAGACATGATGATGGGGGAAATGTTGAACTAAATGGTCGACTCTTTGTATTTGGTCTATCGGGTCGCGCTTATGGAAAAGGGAAGCGCATATTCCTCTCTGAGCAAGAATTACATGCTGCACATACTTACATTCTTCTTAATTGCGAAGAGATTGACGAATTTGTGAGGTACACATATAAACATGATAATTTATCTTGTAAGTTGAAAATTTTTTCCAATATGTTAATGTTTATAACATGGTATAAATTGTACGATGACGAGTTAAAAGTGAAGCATCCCGGCATAACTGATAAAGATATTCAAATCAATCGTGATAAAAAATTTACACTTTGGCTAAAGGACAAAGTAAGTTCAATTTCTTAAGCACGATATATATATATATATATATATATATATATATATATATATATATTCCATATTAAGTATGACTTCATTTAATAAGATGAAGTTTTTGTAGGCTTTGACTGAGGGATCAACGATTCCGGCTAATGTAAAAGTCCTAGCTATAGGACCAGACAGGGACCAAGTCAGCCGCAATGGTTACAAAATAAATGGTTGTGAATTTCATACAAAGGCATATGGGCGCGGGAAAAGAACAACGAACTATGGAGTTTGTGTCCAAGGAGATTGTTACAATGAGCTTAGTCGTGCCTTTTATGAGGAGTTGTCGGAAATCGTAGAGTTGTCGTACAAGGGCACATACGGGGGTCATATTAACTTGTTCAAGTGTTATTGGTTTGATTCAGAAAAAGGAATACGTGTTGACAGACATGGAATCGTCGATATTGACCTCCATAGGTCGGCTTACTCCAACGAACCGTTTGTTTTACCAACTCAAACAGTACAAGTATACTACACTCCTAGTCCTGTTAGGAAAAGGGATAGACTGCCTACAGATTGGCAAGTTATAATTCACACTCCTGCGCGCAGTCGTGTCCAAGTAATAGATGGAGATTTCTACCAAGAGGAGATGCTTCATAGACCTCTTATAATAAATATATAGGACAACAATGATGTAATCTAGTTAGAGGGTGGAGATGAACCTGATGAATTAGATCCTGAGACAGTTATTGTGCCAGATGACAGTGATACTGAGGAAGAGTTATTGATTGACACTGACATAGAATCTGAAGAAGAAGATGGTTATGAATCTCCGACACTTGTACAAAATGATTCTGACTCAGACAACGATTTTCATTAAAATGTATGTTTAGTTTTAATTGTATTACAATGAATTACATATAGGAATGTTCTTTATATCCTTAACATGTTTATGTACCTTTCATTTATAGTTGTCGTAGTTAACTATTTCATACAATTAATTGTCATTATTGTCCTTTTATATAAAATGTATGTTTAGTTTTAATTGTATTACATATAATTACATATATACATGTTCTCTATATCCTTGACGCATTTATGTATCTTTCATTTCTAACTCATACTAACATCCTAAATTTTTTATTTATAGATGTCTTCTGAACCTGCAGCACGAAAGCGCGGGTTGGGTCGAGGCCCTAATCACGTGCCGAAGGCCCCTACTAATCCGGATGATCGCATTCTTATACAGATCCGTCCTCCTCCAGAAAGCACCTAAGTTAAACATCGTGTATATATAAGGGTTTAATATTTCCATTGTTATATATATATATATATATATATATATATATATGACTGTAAATTATTGTATATTGTAGTGATTTTCAAGATAGTAAAATTGTGAAGTGCATTTCACAATTATGCTTAAAGAACTGGCATACGCCGGTGATTACATGGGCGAGCACACCTCTTACCCATAAGGATGCAGTTTGAACTGAATTTCAAGTATATTTTTTTATCACTCTGATAGATAATACATAGTGAATCAAATAATATTGTTTAATAATGTTGGATTATGGTAATATAATATAATAGTTTTAATATTATTATTGTTGTTTTATTTGCAGAAGCGGTATAGATGGGACGACGCACAGGCATCAGTTATTCAGACACTGTTCTGGCAGAAGTGCGCCGTCCGAACTAAAGATAATCTGAATAAGGAGCAACAAAAAGCCCTGCACAATGCTGAGATTGACCATCCAGGACAGGGTGAGCAGTATATACATGAGCATAGTCCCTGGTGGTACGCACATCCCATATGGGTGCAGATGTATGACCAGTGGAGAGCAGAGAGCTGGGTCAAGAGACACAAGACTGCCGCCTCGAACAGATCCTCAGGTGTATCTGAAGGCGAAAAGGCAAAAGGCACGTACAAGGGCGGCAGTATATCACAGTTGCAGCATATTACTGCTAGGGTACGTATGTATAGAAAGCTTATTGGCTTAGTTATTTGTTTTTATGTTTACAGTCATGTTTTGTAGCTAAAATATCATATGTTTACATATTAATATGAGAAAATGAACTGTAGGAGTCTGAGTCTCAAGGTCAACCTATCAATTGGTTGGATGTGTATGTGGCCATCCGTGATGGTCTGCCTGATGCTGTTCAGATAGCGGTAATAAGTTAACTTTATACTAATATGTTATTTATAAATTGTGACGACCTTTTTAGTATTTTTTATTTATTTTTAACTATTTAATTGTTGACCTTCTGACAGGACACTTATAAGGGCTTAATGAACGAGCGCTATCCTGAAGGCACCCCGCGTCCGTCGATTGATCAAGAATTATGGGAGAGGGCGTCCGTCGTGAAGAAAAATTATGTTAAATGCCAAGGACAAAAATGACGCCCGACCATCAGTGGCACAGGAAGCTCTGCTACCCAGTCTATACAGTTATCAGGTCATCCAGCCTATCATACTCCTGCTGACTGTGTGAGAGCGATCTGCCAGAATCGTGATCTTCTTCGTATACTGGGCGGGCATCTGCATTCTCTTAGTTCTGATGAGTTGGCGGAGGCAGTGGCAGCAGCAGCAACATCACAGTATCAGGGTGGCGACCAGGTATATATATTAATATTGTTTAGCTTTTAATTCCCAAGTCATAGCAGTATCAACACATGTAACATATATGTTTTATTCTTTTGTTAATTACAGGGTACTAATTTGGATAATCCATGAAGAGCTAGACCAGTCATATATGTTAGATTTTTAAAGCTTTGCTAGGCTAATTTTTTAGATTTTTAAAGCCTTGTACTATTTTAGATTGATTGTTTGGACAATTGTATTGGTTTACGATTATATTGTATGTATGTTTACGATTGTATTGTGTTGGTTTACGATGGATGTTTATCATATAGTAGTTATCATGGATGAATGTTTATCATATGATAGTTATCATGGATGGATGCTTATATATACTGCTGTGTGTTGGGATAGAAAGCAGGAACAAAGAAGGTTATTTTTAGGAAATCAATAAAACAGGAAAAAAAAAAGATCAGCGACCACATGCGGTCGCTAAAACTGAAACGCGGTCGCTGATATCTACTTTGAAACTAGCGACCGATTCGGTCGCTGATACGTGTGCCACGTCACAGCTGACAAATGACTCAGCATGAGTCATAATAGCGACGGATTCGGTCGCTAATAGCGGTCGCTGATAATTTGGTCGCTATTGTTGGTCGTTAATGCCCATCCAGCGACCAGATTATCTGCGACTACTATCAGCGACCGCAATCGGTCGCGGATACTCATATACGGTCGCTGATATGCGGTCGCTGATAAGTCTTTTTGTTGTAGTGTTTATCATATGATCTGAGCTAATTCTCAAACTCTACAAGTTTTCTAAATAATGTAAGTGTCTCCATGGTACTAATTGTTGATGAGTCTTGAAGGGTGGTGACTTTTGGAACCAACCGTTTAGGCATGGCTCTTAATATCTTTCTATTAATTCCCCTTTGAACAATTCTCCTCCCAAGCATATTTAGTGAATTTATTAGTGTTAGAAACCTCATTAAGCTTCATTAATTGTTTCATCTTTCTCTAATTTGAACAACTCGTACTCTTGCATCAACATGCTAAGTTTCACTTCTTTCACCTTGGAAGTTCCTTCATGGCTCATGATGATAGTGTCCCAATTTCTTTTATTGTGTTTCACGCTAAGACCTTGTCGATTTCATATTGTATTATACCACTTAGCAGTGTGTTCATGACATTGAATTCGTAGGATACCATACATGATTCATTAAAATCCATTCCCATTAGGGTCTTGGGTTTGCCATCATCATGTATTTGGATGACTGGTCCATTTTCAACTATTCACCATTCCCATATGTCCTTATTGAGATAAATCTTTATTCTGATATTCCAGAAATTGAAATTCTCACTCCCGAGCAGCAATGGTGGCCTGCTAGTGGACTGCCCTTCTTGGAAGTTAAGGTGTGTCATAGGATTTTGCCCTAAGGTCTGCAAAGAAAAATATTAGTATAGTCAAGCTTTGATACCAAATGTAATTTTGAATGTATGTATACCTAGATGTATGTACACCTAGGCAGGTAAGACTTGTGAATTTTGGTGTGGATTAATTAGTGTTATTAATATAGCAAAACAATATATATATATATATATATATATATATATATATATATATATATATATATATATATATAAGAGATGTTCAAATGTTGAAATGACATAATAATAAGCATATCAAGATTTTTTACGTGGTTCAGCCTCTATCCTCTAATCTAGTGGTCTAATCCACGCCCAATACCAATTAGTATTGAAAACTCCTTTTATTAAATTGATATTCAAACAATTTACAAAATTACTCTATGTACAAAGAAGCAATGCTATGTGTTGGACACGACTGCCCCTTGCACCTCTGCAACCTTTAGAACTTCGAATCATTTGTACAATCATATTCATTACTAGATCAAAACACAATTAAAAACAAAACACAATTGATTGCTGTAAATTTTCTTTTTGAAAGCCCTTAATATCAGAATAAGTATTACTTGTAAGGTTCCCTCTTCTTTAGACGAAGAAGGATGAGTATATATAAGGAAACTGGTATTTCCACATGAAAAATGATCTCTCTCACATGAATGTGGGATTCACTTACTATTTATGTGAGAAGAATCATATGCAAATAACGGCCCTATAAGAGTATTAACAACAATTTTCCTAATTAACTCTCTATCCCTAATTTTGAAGAATACATCAACAAATCATTAACCAACAGCTTCCTTATCCTTATTTGACTCTCTATTTCAATCCCTATATAGGATTTTATTCCCTAGTGTGAGGCAGTCAAAAGACCATTCTCTATATATATAAAATGACATTTCACACCCTCATTTAAGTGGACAACTCATCAATCATACACATCTTGATATTTTTTTACTACTTTATTTTTAAATTATAAACTTAATATTGACTTATTTTTTAAAAATTAATTTCAAACGTATTCAAATTTAAAATTAATATAAATTTATTTAATTTATGTCAATATAATTATAAATATTATAAAAGTACTATTAATTATAAAATTTATTATTTTTAAAATTTAAATGAATCATATTAAATTTAAATTTAAAAATATCACAAATTAACTTTTTAAAAGTTAATATTGATCTTATGTACATTTGCAACTACAATCCATTCAATACTCACTCCATAAATTACTTAAAATTTAAAATAAAATAAAATTTATTTTACAGTATAATATAATTGATAAATTATACTATCTCTTTTATAGATTATAAGATTATTATTAATTTATGTTAACTGTTGGAACTTTTAAATTTTAAATTTTATTATTTAAGAAATCAATATAAGGAACCTGTTGGATACATAATGAAAAAATCGAATCCCTATTTTGCAGAATAACCCAATAACACTGCAGAGTAGGGATAAATATAAAGAAACGGTTGTGAATGCTCTAATATTGTTAGCATATAACTCTGATAAGATTTCTTTCCAAATCAGTTTTTCAAATATCTTGATTTTCTGAATAAATTAGTTTGAAAAAATCTTAATTAAAAGAAAAGATATCCCCAACCAGATTTAATAAGATTATGCCAATAGATACCCAATAAAAATAGTTGTTGACATATTCATATTCTGTAATTTCAGATCCTTAATCCATGTCAAGATATATTTAAAATTATATTTCTAGCAATTAAATAATGCCTTGTAATTAAAAGTTTTGGCTAAGAAAAACTTACATTATACCCAGATCCAGTAGCCAACTCTATGAAGCTTTATTTCCAAGTTGGGCCTTCATGAATTCAGCATATATAACTCTACTTTTAGCAACACCATATATGACCAAATCAGTCCATATAGACCAAACTTGTTCATTCAAAATAACTCCATACAAAGTATATTGTCATCATTAAAATCTAATGCACATAAATTAGCACTTTCCATAGTCTCCCCTGGCCAAGCTTTTACAAGAATTCTTCGACAAGCAATCCAAGTATATCTTTTGTACATTTCTTCTTCCATATTTGTTAATTACCATTACAAAATCCTCTCAAATATTCCCTTTTCTTTTATCAAATTTTAATGCTATTCTTCATCATTTTCACATATTACAGTCACCCCTTGTAAGCCCCATCTAATCATCCTACTAACATTGACTTCAATATTATCCATCTCCCTTTTGAAGTTCTTCAAGCTCTTGGTTTTTTTTGGACAAAGATTCTCTCCATTTCAAATAAATGGAGACTTTCTATTTTATGATTCAGATATAAAATCATCTCTCTTGTTAGCATGATATAACATTCCAACACATTTTAAATCAGAACCATGAAATTGAAAGTCTCCATTTATCCAACTCTTTCCTAGTATATTCTTCACATCCACATTCAACGCAACTTGAATTTGTGGATACTCTACTACATTAGAATTATAAGATCACTTCACACCTAAAACTCTATACCTCTTTTTTTTTATTCCTTTCCTCAACTGTCCACAATTTTCTACGAGCATTTTCTATCCTTAATCTTCTTTTCATAAACCAACTATAATTCATGGACTTTCTAGCTTCCTCCGCATCCTCTCGTATAGAAAAACATATTTAGAGAACAAATTCGACCGACCCTCGTACATTTTGCAATCAATGATGTTACCATATGTCTTAAAGGTATTTTTCAAAGCATCCTCTGTTGCCTTCCAATAAATTTCCGAGGAATTAATTAAAATGGTAAACATACCTTTTGATCGGCTGCTCCTTAGATTCTCCACAACTTCCTTTGACATTCAAACTAAAATAAAAGGCTGATAAATGAAGTAGTTGGAATATTTTATTTCTTATGTGGCCTCTACTATTTATGTAAATATTTGGCTTACATATTGTATTAATTTAATCATTTTATTTATGGGTTTGATAATTAATTATGTGACATATAACTAATATTTATAATAGTATTTGGCATAATGGGCCCTAGGGTTTTGGTCCCAATTGTCGTTTTAAGAATTTTATACACGCATATACATCTATCATAAGATTGAGAGAGGCAATTGAAGACTTTCATCCTTAAACGCAGCGGAAGCGTGATACATACAAGATGACTTCTCTCAATTCATGTAAATACCTAATTGATTAATTGAATTTTATTCTATATAATAACACGTTCCGATATAATTTATTTAACAATTATTGCCTTCCCAAGTCATGGTCGTTTTTATATAACTGCATATATTTTGTCACTCAATTGTCAAGGAATATATATATATATATATATATATATATATATATATATATATATATATATATATATATATATATATAAGGTCTCAATTTATTGCAACCGGTATATATATACAGTCCAGATATTAAGCTTACCATTTATCCAACATACCTTGCATATCCTCTTTTAGCGACGGACCGGGCGACGGTTCGGTCCGTCGCTATATATAGAACCGTCGTCTTAACTTTTAGCGACGGACAACCTATAGTGAGGGACCGAACCTATAGCGTCGCTAAAGAGGAGTATGCAAGGTATGTTAGATAACAAGTGTACTCTTGATCCTTTATATATATATATATATATATATATATATATATATATATATATATATATATATTGTAAATTGTGGGGGCTTTGCATGGCCATGTTTGCATGGGCCATGCATGATGAAAGCATTGCAATGTCAGTGCACTGAATTCTGAAACACATTGTCTTACATATTCGTTCTCTAACTATCTAGCTGCTAGCCGTCAGTCTTCTTCAGGCATTTTTTTGTTCAAGATCTACGGCAGTTAACAGCTCCATCCATATATAGAAAGCAACCAAAAACTCGTGTGCCTACCTTCCATAAATAGAAGCTCACTGATCTGTTGACATGTTTGAGGACCATGCATGATACTGAGCAAGCCAGACGACATTTGTCCTTTAGCACGATATATATATATATATATATATATATATATATATATAGGGAGAAGATCAAGAGTAGAACTCTTAAGTAATAGAACTCCCTTAAATAATAGAATTGTATCAAAACGACGTAGTTTTGATAAGACGCGGTGGCATTTTTGTAAATACCATGCCATCGCGTATTTACAAAAATGCCACCGCGTCTTATTAAAACTACGTCGTTTTGATACAATTCTATTATTTAAGGGAGTTATATTACTTAAGAGTTCTACTCTTGATCCTTTCTATATATATATATATATATATATATATATATATATATATATATATATATATATATATACTGAGCAAGCCAGACGACATTTGTCCTTTAGCACGATATATATATATATATATATATATATATATATATATATATATATATATAGAAAGGATCAAGAGCATTCTTTTTAAATAACATTTCTCCTTAAATAGTACTCTTTTATTAAAATTACGTCGTTTTGGAGTAACCGCGGGTGACATTTTTGTAAATAAAAGGAAAATAAGTAGGATCACTCTCTTTTAAGTCACTCTAAAACGACGTAGTTTTAATAAAAGAGTGCTATTTAAGGAGGAATGTTATTTAAGAGGAATGCTCTTGATCATTGCTATATATATATATATATATATATATATATATATATATATATATATATATATAGAGCAAGGATCTTAAGCTCACTCTTATTGAGCTCACTCTGCCTTTTTTTTTTAAAAAACATAACTAATAAAAAATGTATAATAATTTTTGGAATTGAAAGTTTTTTTTAAAAAAAAGTGTTTTGGGTGTGATTTGGGTACATATAACAAAACAGTGTTGTACAGACTGTACAACACTGTTTTGTTATATGTACCCAAATCACACCCAAAACACTTTTTTTAAAAAAAAACTTTCAATTCCAAAAATTATTATACATTTTTTATTAGTTAATGTTTTTTTTTATGAAAAAAAATAAAAAGGCAGAGTGAGCTCGGGGTGAACTCAATAAGGGTGAGCTTAAGAAATGGACTATATATATATATATATATATATATATATATATATATATATATATATATATATATATATATATATATATATATACACACCCACACAAACGCACGTTGTCTGTTTTCTAATAGCTAAAACCTTTAAGTTAAATTAATTAAGCTTTTGAAGAAAGTATCCAACAAATCCTTGAGTCCTACTTTAGTTGTTAGTTTTATTTTGCCCTCCTACGAGATTACTAGAAAATTTTAAATTGATTGAATAAGACATATGTACCTGTCAGAGTATATCTTAAAAAATTTATGTGTGCTAAAGCTTGGAAAAAGTAATTAGACTGCTAGCACTAAGAAAAACGAATTATGGGGATTGTACATTAAATCTGTTTGGCTAACTGATAGTCTTAATCAGAGATTTGCAGAGCATGTACACTGTGCAGAATGAATTCAACAAATTTCTACAAGTCCTAATTTTTATGGGTCTTCACCTTCTGTGTTCTTTATTATGTTATCATAAAAATGTAATAAAAAAATATTACTCTTAATTAATCCCAATGTTGTATATAATTGATAATTCGTCCATAATTGTATATAAGTTCTGATATTCAGGAATTTTTTATCAAGTGGTCACTTTTATAATCAAAAATAATTAATAGGTAAAAATTATAATAATTAATATAATTCACAAAATATAGAGTTTATTGAAAATACATTAATCATTACAAAATTATTTTTCGAGGCCCAATTTCTTTATTTTTTTTACAATTGCCTCATTTATAGACTCTTGAGTAGAATCGGATCAGTGATGTTTATTAGTTCTGAGATTCATAAAATATTTATAAATATTTTTTTGCATCCTATTAAAAAAAATAGAAATAAATACAAAAAAAATAAAGTACAATTAGAAGAAAAAAAATAAGGAACCCTACTCCTAAAGAAATATACTCCATATATAATACAAACACACACACACACACACACACACACACACACACACACACACACACACACACACACATATATATATATATATATATATATATATATACATTAAAATAATTTAGGTCAAATATACTTAATGACAAATCAATTATTCATAAAATATTTTATATGTAAATTAGTAAATAAAATCAATTTAAAATAATATACTGGAGTCTGGATAAATTAGAAGAAGAGAAAAACCTAAAATTTAGGGAAATTGAAATTTACAAAAAGCATATCAAAGAATTTAAGAAAATTTGAATATTATAAAAAAGAAGTATCAATATAGTTACAATTCAAAATTTTAATTAAAATTGAAGATAGGACATATCTATTTTTTAAATTTAAAATGCAATTGAACTTGAAACTTGAATTTTATACAAGTTGTGAGTAATTTTTTTTAATTTTTTTTTTCTATAAAGGTGGTCACACTTTGCATGGCCCAACCCAGTCCTCTCATACTAGCATGGACTGCTTTCACATATTTCTATAAATGAGATAATGTTACAGGAAGAAAAGCAAAGAAAGATCTTTCTACGTACCCTTCAGCCTAGGAGAGCAGATTAAGTGGGGAGACAGAAAAAATAGGGACAGAGAATCTATTCTCTCAGTTTAGGGTGTTTTATAATTATCAGGATTCAGGAAGGATAAATATATATATATATACATATATTATATATATAGTAATTTTTAAATCAACACGTCACACAAATGCAAGTATGAACTATGAACAGCCTAAATATTTTTCAGGTTACAAGAACTTGCATGAAAAACACAATACAACTACATACAGTAGCCATTCCAATTCATGTAAGTATAGTCACCCAAAATATATTACTAATATTTGATCATTAATATATTATTACTTAACTACTTGATTTTCCTTTTGTTTCATTCTTGGAAGAGCTGGAGATATTATATCATACTAGCACTGACACACGCAACACGTGTGTAAATTATGGGTGAAAAAAATTAATATTTTATAAAATTTAGAAGACTAAATAAAAAAAATAAAAAATAAAATAGTAATATATTTAAAGTTATAGGGACAAAAAAAGAAAAAAAGTGATATGTGATACAAAATCACCAAAACTTCCTTATTGACTTTATATAACAAAAAAGAAGAATATATAGATAACAATGATGATGAAGAGAAAGATTGCAATCTCCTTTGGGTTGCAAGTAAGACTGTGCATCGTTAAATAATCATATCGAATCAGTCTGAACTGGCCGGTTACTAAAAATGCTTAAAATTATGTACTGATACCAGTACCAGTTAAATCTGTGTCGGTATCCCAACTGGTACCCATTTTTACATAACTTTGTACCAGTTTATTTATTTGCATATCATAATCTCAACTTTGTAATAATTTTGATGCCGAGTAGAATAACGATTATCATGCAAGCTAGGTAAACAATTAAATTCACATGCAAAGAGACAAGAGATTCACCTAAAAACACAGAGAAAACTTCTCTAATACTTGAATTATATTTATCAAAAAAATTCCCTCTCAATTCAACCCACAAGCCGGTTTTATAGCTAACTGACTTCATTTCAAGTCATAACAGAATTCCTAAAAATATGAAAACAAAATCCTAAAAAGTAACAAACTTCCTATATTTATGATAACAATTCTTAACTAATAACAACTTCCTATTAATAAAGATATTACCAAATATATCTAAAAATAAAATGTCAATTCTGGACTTCCGAAGCCAGACCCGAACCTAAAGGAGTGGTCCGTCATCCGACTCCCGAAGTCATCAGTCATTTGAACCTGAAGACGTCAATGAGTGCCATATTTGCGTCGATCATCTAATGCATGGTATTTTAATGCCATTAACGTGTTATCTAATAGCTCGACATCATCGAACTTGGATCCTCTTTCATCAATCACGTACCCTAGGTTGAAAAGAACTCATCCTCGAGTTCACAACATTATCATCGAACTTGGAAAAACAAGGACTCAAGTGTTTTACATTGAAAACTTTCGAAGTCTGCAAATGACTAGGGAGATGCAACCGATAGGCATTATCAATAATCTTCTGCAAAATCTCACAGGGCCCAATCTTCTGATCCTTAAGCTTATTATAATTGCCAATGGAAAATCGATCACGAGTCAACACCGCCCAAACAAGATCAAAAAAGTACCTGACAATGATGACTATCAACCCGATCCTTATACTTGGCATTACTATCACAAATAGTTTGGTACACCCGATAGTGAATTTTCCGAAGATAATCAACCATTTCATTTTCTTTGGGATGTATTCAGCCAACTCGTGGAATGGGAACTAAATCTAAGACTCCAGGTGGTGTTCAACCATAAACAACTTCAAAAGAACTCAAACCCGTAGTTCTGTTTACCGATCGTTTGTAAGCAAACTCTGCTTGAGAAAGCGCCAGATCTCATTGCTTCGCCTTTGCTCCAGCTAGACATCATAGGTGATTGCCTAAACTTTTGTTCACTGCTTCATTCTAACCATCAGTTTGGGGTGGTAGGCACAGCTAAAATTTAACTGTGTACCAAGTTTCTCCCACAAACTCTTCTAGAAAATTACTCATGAACTTAGTGTCACGATACGAGGTGATTAAACTGGGAACACCATGTAGACGCACAATCTTCTGAAAATAAATATGGGAAATCCGGTTTGCGTCCATCATCTTTCAACAAGCTACAAAATGAGTCATCATTGAAAAACGATCCACCACCACAAAGATAGACAAATTGCATCAACATATATTAATTAAACTAGTTATTAATTATTTTCAAGACACCATTACAAAGTTAATTTCAGCTCATTTAATAACTCATATACTTTAGCATATTGTCATCATTAAAATTACAAAATATAAAAATCAACATTCTCTCCCTTTTTGATGATGACAATACAATAAACTTTTTAAATTAACATGATCCCCCTATTTATATGGCTCCCCCTTAATTTATACATACTAATGAATAATAAATAATTTGAGCATATAAACTATCATTATATCTAGTAACATATCCATCACAAATCAAGTATAATTAAACTAGACAATCATATTCATAATATAGAAATCACAGTACCCTAATATCTCTCCCCCTTTGTCATTATCAAAAAGAAATAAACTATGCATATTAATAATTAAGCACAAGTTGATTAGAATATAATCATTAATTACCCATATATCTCTCCCCCTTTGTCATCAACAAAAATAAGAATAACATTGGAGCAAGTTTATAACAAAATCATATATATCAAGTAAACAATATGGTCATACCTTTGTGATTTGTTACCTATATATTAACATATATTGTTGTTACCAGAAGTGAATTTGATAAATGTGCTCCTTAGTATAACAAACAAATTTGTTCAAAACCTCTTCTTGTGGACATCCTAATGTTAAGATCACTTATTATCAGATTTAGAGGATGATTTTTTACAGTTCTGGATGATTTAGGAAGCTTGGCAGTAGTTATTTGCTCTTCAGATTCAACCTCCGGCGTTTTAGATTCTGCACTTGATTTTTCTTCTAAAACAGACGGTTCAGGCTGTCTGATTTCATATGTCTTTCCTTCAGATACAGATAGCTTAGGCTGTCCAGATTGAACTGTTTAGGTTCTACGATTCAGATTGTCATTTCCTGCAGAAACCACATTCTCTTTCTTTGATAGATCATATATGGTTAAGTTAATCAAAAATAATATTCACTTATTATTCATCAAGATTGTCATTCATATTAAATATGGAGCATTTAGCACAATAAAGACTTTATAATAAATTATGTTATGAACCCTTGTAATACGAAATCCATAGAGTTTTCATAATAATATATCTAATTAAAACTCTATTTTAAAAAATATAAAGTACTTGCAGATTTTGCCAAATAATGTATAAGTAAGTACTATTTGTCTCCATTTTGACCTTGAGATATCTACAAAAAAAAAAAAACAAATCGTCTCTACCTTTTTGGTACCCAAATCTTCTTGGGTCCTTTTGGGTTAGTAACATATAAATCACATTTCTTTACCCAAATTTATTTTATTTTAATTTTATTACAATTATAGTCAAAATGTCCTTTTAAACCACAATTTTTGCAAGTAATAAATGGTGAACAATAAGTGGTTTATGCATTGATTTCCTATTAATCATTCTAATATTATTATTAGTCCTATTTTTTACATTTTTAATAGGGTAATACCTAATCCCTTGTTTATCAAGATTAGACATTTGTGTCCCTAACAAAAAATTTAGGTTCTTTTCTTCTTGCACAAATTTAGCAAGATCATTTTGTAAAGATGTTATTTCTGCATTTGTTACATTATCATCATGTTGCACATTCTTCATTTTTTCATCATTAAAAGCATTTATGCATACATCTCTCATTTTCAATTTTTCTTTTAAATTTTTATTTTTATTTTTAAGATATTTATTTTCTTTTCTTTCTTCAATGAGTGACTCAACTTCATTCATTAGCTCATTTATGCAGTTCTTAAAATAAGCAGTTTTCTTTTTAATCTTTTAATTTTTATTTTGTAAAGCAAGATAATCAGATGTAGATATTTCAAAAACTTCATGAAAATTTGTTACCTAAATTTGATCATCATCTTCTAGTCCCGTAAAACAGAATTGGCCAATTTCTTCATCTTGTTTTGTTTTGGACTTACTCATTAGAGTTGAGCTACCTTTTTTATTCTTCTTTTGTTTCTTTTTTTGAAGTAGTATCTCGAGTTTTCTTGAGAGCATTTCAATTTCTTCATCAAAATCTTTGTGATCACTTTCATTGTTGCCCTCGACTTGAAGTACCAATGTCTTCTTTATTGGTGCTTCATCTTCTTTATCATATCTTTTTAGCTGATTTTCAAATTCTTCAAGCTATTCAAAAAAAGTGAGAGTTTCCATTGTACTGATTGTTGTTGAATCTTGAAGAGTTGTAATATTTGGTGCGAATCGTTTAGGTATGATTCTAAGTATCTTTATGTTTTTCTCCCTTTGATCAATTTTCCGTCCGAGTAACATAAGAGAGTTCATTAGAGTGAGAAATCTCCCTCGGGTTTCATTAATTGTTTCATCTTTTTTTAACTTGAATAGATCATAGTCTTGCATTAGCATACTTAACTTCACCTCTTTAACTTTGGAAGTACCTTCGTGGCTTGTGAAGATAGTATATCCCACATTTCTTTCATTGTGGTGCATGATGATACTTTATCAATTTCAGCTTGGACCATTCCGCTTAACAAGGTGTTCATAGCTTTTGAGTTGTAGGAAAACATGTAGTTTTCATTTGCATCCATGTCCATGAGAGTTTTGAGTCTACCATCATCATGTCTAGGAATAGCAGGTCCATTTTCAACTACCCACCATTGCCATGGGTCTCTCTTGAGATAAATCTTCATTCTGAATTTTAAAAAGTTAAAGTTCTCGCTTCCGAGCAGTTGAGGTGGCTTGCTTGTGGATTGACTGTCTTGAAAATTGAGGTGTGCCATAGGATCTTTCCATACGACCTGCAAATATCAATATTAGTAGAGTTGTAGCGCCCCCAAATACGGGTCCCTTAAACCTCAGACCTGGTGCGTCATGATACATAATCTTCATACATATTCTATAAACTAATGCGAAATTATAAACATAAATTGTTTATTACACAATGGTTCTGTAACATTTCCAAAGATCTACAACCTTTATCTTAATACATACCTTTAACAATTCATAAGGTTTACATCAATAATTTTCGTCAGTTATCATAATAGATAAATGTCCTTATAAAAATAATCTCCATATTTTCCTTTGCCTTTGTCCTTCTTTGAGCATTCAAGTTAAGGTTCACAAATATCCCTGACTTTTACCCCGATGTCTACTGAGCACCTTATACTTTTTTTTTTCAAAAATACCTTTAACGTTACATTTTTTGGGTCGCCCATGCCCCTGCCGTTGACAGACATGCCAAATAGACAAACGAGGTTACAATCTTGATGTCGTGGTTGCCACATGGAACATTTGTTGAAATTATAAATGGTCAAAACATACTAAAATACTAATTACATATTTACATTAAATACTAAAAATACTAATTAAAAAAAAACTAAAATACTAAAAAAATCAAATTAAAAAATATTAAAATTCAAAAAAAATACTAAAATACTAAAATTCAAATTATTTTGTTAATTAATCAAAACAACAAAAATTCAAATTACATCATTAAAATACTAAAATCATAACATATTTACATCATAACATAACATATTATCATATTTACATATTTACATCATTTAATCAAAATACTAAAATTCAAATACTAAAATACTAATATTTTACTAAAACACTAAAAATTTTAATAGGATTATACACAATCCCTTGTTTATCAAGACTAGACCTGTGTGCCCATAACATAACATTTAGGTTCTCTTCTCCTTGCACAAATTTAGCAAGATCATTTTTTAAATATGTTATTTCTGCATTTGTTACATTATCGTCATGTTACACATTCATCATTTTTCCATCATTAAAAGTATCAACGCATACATCTCTCATTTTCAATTTTTCTTTTAAAATTTTATTTTTAATTTTAAGATATTAATTTATGCAGTTTTTAAAATAAGCAGTTTTTTAAGCTTTTGATTTTTATTTTTTAAAACAAGATAATCAGATGTAGATATTTCAAAAATTATATGAAAATTTATTACCTCAATTTGATCATCATCTTTTAGTCCCGTAAAACAGAATTGGCCAATTTCTTCATCTTGTTCTATTTTGAACTTGCTCACTAGAGTTGAGCAACCTTTTTTTATTCTTCCTTTGTTTCTTTCTTTGAAGTAGTCTCTCGATTTTTCTTGAGAGCATTTCAATTTCTTCGTGATCACTTTCATTGTTGCTCTCGACTTGAAGTGTCGATCTTTTCTTTATTGGTGTTTCATCTTCTTCATCATACCTTCTTAGCTGATTTTCAAATTCTTCAAGCTCTCCAAATAAGGTGAGAGTTTCTATTGTACTGATTGTTGTTGAATCTTAAAGAGTTGTAACCTTTGGTGCGAATCGTTTAGGCATGACTCTAAGTATCTTTCTATTTATCACTACAATAAAAAGGCTTATCAGCGACTACATATCTGCTACCATATACAGTCGCAGATGAGTATCAGCGACCAACTGCGGTCGTTGATATTAGTCGTAGATAATCTGGTCGCTGGATGGACGTCAGCGACCATTATCTGCGACCGACGTATCAACGACCGATATCAGCGACCGACTCCGTCGCTAATATGACTCATGCTGAGTCAGTTGTCAGGGATGACGTGGCACACGTGTTAGTGACTGTAAACAGCGATCGCGTTGGTCACTGAGTCTCCAAAGGATATTAACGACCGCACTTAGTATTAGCGACCGAATGCGGTCGCTGATGTTAATACTATTTTTTTAATATATTTTTCTGTTTTATTGATTTCCCAAAAAAATATACCTGTTTTGTACCCGCTTTTAATCAAAACAAAGCAGTATATATAAGCATCCATATAAACATCCATCCATGATTTATATAAATATCCCAACACATCCACGTACAACAGTATATATAAACATCCATCCATTGCAAACAAATAAACCAACACAATATCAATCAATACACTTGTCCAAAGAATGAATATAAAAGTACAAGGCAACTACCCAAATATCTAAAATATAAGTGTAGCTTTCCATGCATCATCATCCAAATTAGTAGGATCCTGTAATTAGCAAAAGAATATAACATGTTACATGTGTTGACGTACGTAGATGACTTAGGAAAAGCTAAACAATAGAAATTATTTAAACATAAGTAAGACACAACAATATATATCCAAGTATACCTGATCACCATCCTGATGCTGTGCTACTGCATCCGCCAACTCATCAGGACTCAGAGACTGCAGATGCTCGCCCAGTATACAAAGAAGATCACGATCTTGATAGATCGCTCTCACACAGTCAGCAGGAGTATGATAGGCTGGATGACCTAATGACTGTGTAGACTGGGTAGCAGAGCTGCCTGTGCCACTGATGGTCGGGTGTCATTTTTGTCCTTGGCCTTTAACATAGTTTTTCTTCACGACGGATTCCCTCTCCCATAATTCTTGATCAATCGACGGACGAGAGGTGCCTTCAGAATAGCGCTCGTTCATTAAGCCCTTATAAGTGTCCTATCAGAAGGTCAACAATTAAATAGTTAAAAATAAATTAAAAAATGCTAAAAAAGGTCGTCACAATTTATAAACAACATATTAGTATAAAGTTAGCTTATTACCGCTATCCGAACAGCCTCAGGCAGACCATCGCGGGTGGCCAGATACACATCCAACCAATTGATAGGTTGACCTTGAGACTGTTACTCCTATAGTTTATTTGCTCATATTAATATGTAAACATATGATATTTTAGCTACAAAAAATGACTGTTGTAAGACTCCGAATTTTATGAAATGAACGTATTCAATTTTCTTATAATTATTATTTTTTTTCGTAAATGGTTAAATTGATAAAAGGTTAAAGTTAAGGGAGATATGTGAAAATTTTTGTAAAGTATGCAAGTTGTTATAAAATATTTTTTTGTCAGAGAATATCCGTACGACGGCACAATCATTGGTGGACCCCACAACAGAAATATTATCGTAGTAAGAAAACGACAGAATTATCTTTTTATAAAAATAACGGCGAATGTGTTACCGTTAAAACTGTTGAACTACCCTGTAGTAAAAGTACAGTAATATGCGTGGTTGCATAGTAGCACACGGTATTGATTATTGATGCTTACGTAAGAAGTCACTCAGTTATACTCAATTATTGCTACAATAATTGCTGCATTATATCTCTCATATTATTGATTCAATTATTGTCACAGTATCATCTGCATAATATGTTATATTATTAAATCAATAATTTAGACGGCAAAGTTATTCATATTATTATTTGCAATATTGACAATGTCGAGAAGTTCTGTCAAGGAGAGGTTTGGTCACCTAATTGCGCGCCAATAAGGAGAAATTCTTATCGGAAAGTCCCCTCTTTCTTGGGAACGACCTGGTTGTAAAATATTGTGAATTATAATATTAATGATGAATAAGTTCGTGTTGATTAAAGATAAAATTGATAGTTCCATTGTATTGGAATTATTAGTGTTAGTGGAAATCGACATTTATTTCGATAATAATTGTTGTCTGGAGGTTATATTGACAAATCGGATAATTAATCGGATAAATGAGCAATTAATTGCTATTAATTCAATGCTTATAACTATGTGTTCACATGTGTATACTATTGATTCACATGATTTACTATTAGGAGAGTTGGTGCAAGATTGATAATACTTGCATGACTAAATTAAAAATGGAGGTATAGATGAAGGTACTATACTGTAATTAGTTTTTTCACATGATTATACCATTGAGTCACATGAATGAACTATTAATTCACATGATTTACTATTAGGGTAGGTGGTGCAAGTTTGATAATACTTGCAGGACTAAATTAAAAATGAAAAAAAAGGAAGGTATTATACTGTAATATTTCGAGCCCCAAAATGTGTAATTATTGAAACTATATTTTCTTATAAATAGAAGCTCATTCTTCCTTCATTTCTCACCAATTCACTAAAGCTTTAGAGCAATTATTATAAAGAGAAATTATAGAGAGAAAGAAGAAGAGAAGTCTGTTACCTCTCTATTCTAGTATCTAGTTTTATTCTGAGGTAAGGGTGTTATTCTTTCGTATTCGTGAAGAGAGTTATTTTCTTTCAATACTCGTAAAGGTTGTTATTCCATTCTTTATTATTAAGTTGGAATAACCTGTCTATGCGAAGTATCGCATACATTGTGAAATTCTTCTGTTATTCCATTCTTTATTATTCTGTTGGAATAACATGTCTGTGCGGTCTATCTCATGTCTGATTAATTCTGTTGTTATTCTATTCTTTATTATTCTGTTGGATGCGGATTACGCATGACCTGGTTTCATTTTTTATTATTCTGTTGGAATATCCTGTCTGTGCGGGTTACGCATGACCTGGTTCCATTATTTATTATTTTGTTAGAATAACATGTCTATGTGGATTACCACATGCATGGTGAATGATCATTCGTATTCATTCCTTATTAAATTATAAAAATGATCTGTCTACGTAGATTACTGCATGGCGAACAAAAATCTATTTGCGGTTTCATATATTCTATTATACTCAGTTGGTTAAAGTTCTGGCTTCTATACTCCATGAAATTAGTGGAATATCCTTGATATTTGCGCTTCATCTAGTATCTTTTCATGGAAATATTCTTTTGAGCATTCTTGAATTTTACTCCACAAAGCAGTATCATGTTAACAATTTGGACGTTATTGATTTTAGGATAAATTAACTTATAAATCTTTAAAATTTATTCTTGAACTTGTTTTATTGAATTATTATGTCATTGTCATCATCCTCATGCTTATATTATGATGAAAGTCATCTTTGGCTTACGTGCATAGATGGACTTGGTATGATTATGATCAGGGATCATTCGGTATAATCATGACCTTAATGTTATAAATGATGTGGTAAAAGTCCTGAGTGGCCTGTAGTGCATTGATGGACAGTTGTTGGTATGATTATGACCAAGGATTATTCGGTATAATCATGACCATTGATGATTACATGAATATCCTTGGTCGTGATGCAGGGATGATTCGATTTTATTTATTAAGCTGAGTCTCAGTGATAAAATTGATGAAAAACTTTTTAAATCATAGAAGATAGTAGATTTTATGCTCTACTTGACTCTTCTAATGAATTACTTGTTCTGTTGCAGTTAAACTTGTTGTCTATTATATTCTATCAGTTTAACATTGTTGAAGGCTAATGATAATTTATTCTGCATTATCTTAGTCATAATATTTCTTACTGGGCTAATTGAGCTCACCCTTTCTTTCACTGTTCTCTTTAGGAAATGAGAACGTAGTCGGGATTAGTCGAGGAATGGAGTGACGGTCCAGATGATAGCATTAGTAGTCCTCACTATTCTGTTAAATAGTACGACAATAAATGTAATGAGGACTCCATTGAGTGTGGATATTGTCTAGATGACAATATTCTTATTAAAACTCTTAGATTATGTTTTGTCGTATTTTACACGACTGTTGTATACTTAAGTTGTATTTAAATTTTGTACCATATATTTGGCGACTCAAGATGGGTGATGTATACCTATTTTGGGGGCGTCACAATTGGTATCAAAGCTTAGGGATATGATCCCTGACTGAGATGTGAGACAAGAACTAGGAGGGGAGAGACGGGGAATTCCTTTGCTAGTATGACCTACCTAAGTTTATTTGGTATTTAATTGGTCGGTCAGAGTATTTATTTGGTATTTAATTCACGAGTTACTATTCATGACAAATTTGGTTTCTTTTTCTAACCAAATTATAGTTGATTTATGAATATTATTCTTGAGGTTAAAACTATATGTTGATCATATTATTTTTTTATTATCATATATAACATTTTTATAACCCTAATGATGATATTTCTCTTTGACTTGAGTGTAAAGATGGGTAGATTTTTGGTACGATCATGACTAGGGTTCTCTTTGGCCAGTAGTGCAAAGTTAAATTTTTGACTGGTATGATCATGACCATTGAATTTATAATTGAATATCTTTAGCTTAAGTACAAAGGTGAAATGATCAACATGGTTATAATTATTGCTTATATAAATTCTGAATTGATTATATATTTCTTTGAGATAATAATATATTTGGCATGTAGTGCAAATATGAACTATTGAGGAATATCTTTGGCCTGTAGTGCAAAGATGAGTTGTTGATGAATATCTTTGGCCCGTAGTGCAAAGATGACTTGTTGTTGAATATCTTTGGCATGTAGTGTAAAGACGAATTGTTGATGAATATCTTTGGCCTGTGGTGCAAAGATGATTTTATTAGTATGATTATGAACAGGAACTGTGATTTGGTATAACCATGATATTTGATATTTCAGGTAAAGACAGGTGATGAAAATTATCTTCGTCTTGGATGTGAAATTTAGAATCACAATTATGATTATGAATTATTCATATGATTGTGGAAAGGAACTGTTGATTGATGTTACAGGGATAAAACATTGTTGGTGGACTTTTAACATGGAGAAGATAATAGACTTTATGGTCTATTTGACTCTTCTAATGGATTGCTCGTTCCGCTGCAACTATGGTTGAAATTTTTATCATTTACCATATGTTCTAAATCTCTGATTTATTATTGATGGAGGCTATTGATAATTTAATTATCTTTAGTCAAGATATTCTTTACTGAGCTAGTTGTGCTCACCCTTTTGCTTCACAATTCCTTTCAGGTAATAAGAGTGTAGCTGGGTCGAGCGAGGGTAACGGGGAAATAGAACGGTGGTCTCTAGCTGTGGATGTTCTCCCGAAGCAGTATAGAAAAGTTCATTTAGTAGTTTTATTTGGTGAATCCAATAGGGTAAGGTGTACCCAACGTTGGAAGGGTGTTTTGCCACTATCATACAAGATGTATAATAACACACAACCTCAACCTCGTGTCATCATAAGACATGGTTGTGTATATCCACTTGTCGAGTATATCTACGAGCACTACCTATATAATCTTGGTGTTTGTTTGAAGTATAATTCTCAGTTAGAGACAGTGGAGATAATGATATGTCAAGAGAAGACTCACCATTGGAAAGAATATGATAGTAATCTTCTCATTTTTCTTTGGAGTCTATTGGGTCAACCAAGGATAATTCTGTGGCCATATGATATCTATCATAACCTAGAAGCATGGCCTCCCATGTACGAAGGTTTCCTTGAGCACTTCCCAAAGATGCTAATTTCTAAAACAGTTTTTGACTATACCTTTATGTAAGGTGTCATTGTGAGGTGCTGTCCACGGTTGGGACATGAGTCACAGTTGGTATATATTTATACCCAAACTCATAGCATATGTGTTGTTGTATTTTGCACGACAATTGTTGTAATAAAGTTGTAGTTGTTATCTGTACCATGTATTTGGCGACTCAAAATGGGTTGGATGGAATGGACCTATTTTGGGGGCGTTACATTTGGTATCAGAGCTTAAGGATATGATCTCTGGCGGAGATCGGGGAATATGACTAGGAGGAGAGAGACGAGTAAATCCTTCGCTAGTGTGTCCTACCTAAGCTTATTTGTTGGTCAGTCATAATATCGGGATATTATGTGATATGTTAATTTGTTCAATTAACCTTTGTTTTGAAGCTGTATTCTAGAATGATATCTGAAATACAGGAGATGAGCAATGAAGAAATTATGATGACAGGAAAGATGGAATCTGAAATGAAAGCAGGGTATTCTCAACTCTTTGAAATACCAGGTACGTAAATTTCGAGGACGAAATTTCATAAGGAGGGGAGATTATAAGACCCCGAATTTTATGAAATAAAAGTATTCAATTTTTCTTATAATTACTATTTAGTAAATGGTTAAATTGATAAATATTAAAGTTAAGGGTGATATATGAATTTTTTTTTCGAAATACACAAGTGGTTATAAAATATTCATTGTTGTCGGGGAATATTCGCTTGGTCGTGGAATATTCTTACTGTCGGAGAATATTCGTACGACGGCGCAGTCTTTTGTGGGCCCCATAACGGAAAGCGATTGGATGAAGAAAACGACAAGAGTAAGTTGTTTATAAATAACGGCGTAGTTGTTACCGTTAACACTGTTGGAATACCCGGTGGTTAAAACACAGTATTACGCGTTGTTACACAGTAGCACACGGTATTGCACCAATTATTGATTTTTACGTAAGAAGGCATTACTCAATAATTGTTACAGTAATTACTGTTCAGTATTTTATTTTATTGATTCAATAATTGTTGCGTTGATATTTTATATTACTGTTGTTTTAATAATTGTCACTACACAGTATTTTCTATTATCGGAGCAATAATTCATATTATCTTAATAATATTATTAGATAACATTATTGGCAATATCTATAAAGTTCTGTCTAAGGAGAGGTTTGGTCATCTAATTGCGCGCCAGTAAGGAGATATCCTTATTGGAAAGCCCCCTCTTTCCTGGGAACGGCCTGGTTGTCGGTATTGTGATTCTGTAATATTATTTGTGAATAATTAATTATTGATTTATATGATGAAGAAAATATTAATTTTATGTGGATATAGATGGAGAAATTTTTAAATGTGACAATTGTTGAAAATTAATATTTTATCTTTTTCTGATAAAATAATTCATTTAAATATATTATTTTAATAATATATTAATGGTGATATTTTTACAATGAATGTGGGATATATGAATAAATGAGGAGGAAGAGTATTTTTGTTGGATTAAATGTTTAACACGTCTTTTGTGTGTTGGTGGACACAATTCTTGACCGAAAATTTATTATAGCGTGTAAAATCGTCCGTTTATAGATTTCGGTCAATTTCTGTTTGGAATTTAGAAAAATTTTCTTCTGCAAAGTTGTAGAGAATTGAATTTCCTATAAAAACTCGCGAGATTCGAATTTTCTGATAAAAGGACTATTTATTATGAATTATTGAAGTTCTGAAGTTCCAAAATAATTGATTTTTGAAAGTTTTAAATAATTATATTAACAAAAATATTTTTTTTCATTTGTGGGCATGTGTTAATGGCTGAAATCAGCTGGTGTGGTGTGCTAAGGAAATTAAAAAAATTATATTATTATTTTATTAAATTTTCTGCTTTGGTGTTCTAAGCAATTTCTTATAAATAGGGTACTTAGGTTAGAATTGAAAAACACACCAGAAACTGAAGTTTTCTCTCTATTTCTCTCTCTATATATCGAGTGTATTCTTGTGAGTATTTTGATATCTTGAGTGTTGCTATACGGTGCAAGTTCGTTCAGCGTTATTCCGGTCAGGAGTACTGCTCTTTTGAGGTAAGGGATAGTAAGGGATAGTAAGGGATGTTATTTTTTTTATCAATGATATTATTTCTTTCAATATCATTATACCGGAATATTGGTAAGATTTTTCTTGTAAAATTTTTATCTTTTCATGTCGGGGTTACTATTCATGAGTTACTATTCACGAGTTACTATTCATGAGTTACTATTCACGAGTTACTATTCATGAGTTACTATTCATGAGTTACTATTCATGGGTTACTATTCACGAGTTACTATTCATGACAAATTTGGTTTCTTTTTCTAACCAAATTATAGTTGATTTATGAATATTATTCTTGAGGTTAAAACTATATGTTGATCATATTATTTTTTTATTATCATATATAACATTTTTATAACCCTAATGATGATATTTCTTTTTGACTTGAGTGTAAAGATGGGTAAATTTTTGGTACGATCATGACTAGGGTTCTCTTTGGCCAGTAGTGCAAAGTTGAATTTTTGACTGGTATGATCATGACCATTGAATTTATAATTGAATATCTTTAGCTTAAGTACAAAGGTGAAATGATCAACATGGTTATAATTATTGCTTATATAAATTCTGAATTGATTATATATTTCTTTGAGATAATAATATATTTGGCCTGTAGTGCAAATATGAACTATTGAGGAATATCTTTGGCCTGTAGTGCAAAGATGAGTTGTTGATGAATATCTTTGGCCCGTAGTGCAAAGATGACTTGTTGTTGAATATCTTTGGCATGTAGTGTAAAGACGAATTGTTGATGAATATCTTTGGCCTGTGGTGCAAAGATGATTTTATTAGTATGATTATGAACAGGAACTGTGATTTGGTATAACCATGATATTTGATATTTCAGGTAAAGACAGGTGATGAAAATTATCTTCGTCTTGGATGTGAAATTTAGAATCACAATTATGATTATGAATTATTCATATGATTGTGGAAAGGAACTGTTGATTGATGTTACAGGGATAAAACATTGTTGGTGGACTTTTAACATGGAGAAGATAATAGACTTTATGGTCTATTTGACTCTTCTAATGGATTGCTCGTTCCGCTGCAACTATGGTTGAAATTTTTATCATTTACCATATGTTCTAAATCTCTGATTTATTATTGATGGAGGCTATTGATAATTTAATTATCTTTAGTCAAGATATTCTTTACTGAGCTAGTTGTGCTCACCCTTTTGCTTCACAATTCCTTTCAGGTAATAAGAGTGTAGCTGGGTCGAGCGAGGGTAACGGGGAAATAGAACGGTGGTCTCTAGCTGTAGATGTTCTCCCGAAGCAGTATAGAAAAGTTCATTTAGTAGTTTTATTTGGTGAATCCAATAGGGTAAGGTGTACCCAACGTTGGAAGGGTGTTTTGCCACTATCATACAAGATGTCTAATGACACACAACCTCGTGTCATCATAAGACATGGTTGTGTACATCCACTTGTCGAGTATATCTACGAGCACTACCTATATAATCTTGGTGTTTGTTTGAAGTATAATTCTCAGTTAGAGACAGTGGAGATAATGATATGTCAAGAGAAGACTCACCATTGAAAAGAATATATGATAGTAATCTTCTCATTTTTCTTTGGAGTCTATTGGGTCAACCAAGGATAATTCTGTGGCCATATGATATCTATCATAACCTAGAAGCATGGCCTCCCATGTACGAAGGTTTCCTTGAGCACTTCCCAAAGATGCTAATTTCTAAAACAGTTTTTGACTATACCTTTATGTAAGGTGTCATTGTGAGGTGCTGTCCACGGTTGGGACATGAGTCACAGTTGGTATATATTTGTACCCAAACTCATAGCATATGTGTTGTTGTATTTTGCGCGACAATTGTTGTAATAAAGTTGTAGTTGTTATCTGTACCATGTATTTGGCGACTCAAAATGGGTTGGATGGAATTGACCTATTTTGGGGGCGTTACAAAGTTCGTGTTGATTAAAGATGAAATTGATAGTTCTATTGTGTTGAAATTATTAGTGTTAGTGAAAATCGACATTTATTTCGATAATAATTGATGTCTGGAGGTTATATTGACAAATCGGGTAATTAACCGGATAAATGAGTAATTAATTGTTATTAATTCACATGCTTATAACTATGTGTTCACATGTGTGTACTATTGATTCACATGATTTATTATTAGGAGAGTTGGTGCAAGATTGATAATACTTGCATGACTAAATTAAAAATAGAGGTATAGATGAAGGTACTATACTGTAATTAGTTTTTTCACATGATTATACTATTGAGTCACATGAATGAACTATTAATTCACATGATTTACTATTAGGGGAGGTGGTGCAAGTTTGATAATACTTGCAGGACTAAATTAAAAATGAAGAAAAAGAGGAAGGTATTATACTGTAATATTTTGAGCCCCAAAATATGCAATTATTGAAACTATATTTTTCTCTAAATAGAAGTTCAATCTTCCTTTATTTCTCACCAATTCACTAAAGCTTTAGAGCAATTAATATAGAGAGAAATTATAGAGTGAAAGAAGAAGAGAAGTCTGCTACCTCTCTATTCCAGTATCCAGTTTTATTTTGAGGTAAGGGGTATTATTCTTTCGTATTCGTGAAGAGAGTTATTTTCTTTCAATACTCGTAAAGGTTGTTATTCTATTCTTTATTATTATGTTGGAATAACCTGTCTATGTGAAGTACTGCATACATGGTGAAATTCTTCTGTTATTCTATTCTTTATTATTCTGTTGGAATAACCTGTCTGTGCGGTCTATCGCATGCCTTGTTAATTCTGTTGTTATTCCATTCTTTATTATTCTGTTGGAATATCCTATCTGTGCGGATTACGCATGACCTGGTTTCATTCTTTATTATTATGTTGGAATATCCTGTCTGTGCGGATTACGCATGACCTGGTTTTATTTTTTATTATTCTGTTTGAATATCCTGTCTGTGCGGGTTACGCATGACCTGGTTCTATTATTTATTATTTTGTTGGAATAACCTGTCTATGTGGATTACCACATGCATGGTGAATGATCCTTCGTATTCATTCCTTACTAAATTGTGAAAATGATCTGTCTACGTGGATTACCGCATGGCGGACAAAAATCCATTTGCGGTTTCATATATTCTGTTATACTCAGTTGGTTAAAGTTCTAGCTTCAATACTCTGTGACGCCCCCAAAATAGGTCCATTCCATCCAACCTATTCTAAGTCGCCAAATACATGGTATAGAAAATAACTACAACTTTATTACAACAAATGTCGTGCAAAATACAACAACACATATGCTGTGAGTTTGGATACAAATATATACCAAATGTGACTCATGTCCCAACCGTGGACAGCACCTCACAATGACACCTTACATAAAGGTATAGTCAAAAACTGTTTTAGAAATTAAAATATTTGGGAAGTGCTCAAGGAAACCTTCGTACATGGGAGGCCATGCTTCCAAGTTATGATAGATATCATATGTCCACAGAATTATCCTTGGTTGACCTAATAGACCCCAGAGAAAAACGAGAAGATTACTATCATATTCTTCCCAATGGTGAGTCTTCTCTTGACATATCATTATCTTCACTATCTCTAATTAAGAATTATACTCCAAACAAACACCAAGATTATATAGGCAGTGCTTGTAGATATACTCCGCAAGTGGATGTGCACAATCCTATCTTATGATGACACGAGGTTGTATGTCGTTAGACATCTTGTATTATAGTGGCAAAACACCCTTCCAACGTTGGGAACACCTTACCCTATTGGATTCACCAAATATAACTACTAAATGAACTTTTCTATACTGCTTAGGGAGAACTCCACAGCTAGAGACCACCGTTCTATTCCCTTGTTACCCCCGCTCGACCCAGCTACACTCTTATTACCTGAAAATGAATTGTGAAGCAAAAGGGTGAGCACAACTAGCTCAGTAAAGAATATCATGACTAAAGATAATTAAATTATCAATAGCCTTCATCAATAATAAATCAGAGATTTAGAACATATGGTAGATGATAAAAATTTCAACCATAGTTGCAGCAGAACGAGCAATCCATTAGAAGAGTCAAATAGACTATAAAGTCTATTATCTTCTCTATGTTAAAAATTCACCAACAATGTTTTATCCCTGTAACATCAATCAACAATTCTGGTCCACAATCATAAGAATAACTCATAATCATAATCGTAGTTCAAAATTTCTCTTCTCATCAAGGACGAAGATAATTTTCATCACCTATCTTTACCTAAAATATCAAAGATCATGGTTACACCAAATCACATTTCCTGTTCATAATCATACTAATAACTTCATCTTTGCACTACGGCCAAAGATATTTATTTGTATCACCAGTTGGTCATGTTCATCTCAACACCTGTTCATCTTTGCACTACTGGCCAAAGATATTCAACAACAGGTCATCTTTGCACTACGGGCCAAAGATATTCATCAACAATTCATCTTTGCACTACAGGCCAAAGATATTCCTCAACAGTTCATATTTGCACTACAGGCCAAATATATTCATCAACAGTTCATATTTGCACTACAGGCCAAATATATTATTATCTAAAACAAATATATAACCATTTCAGAATTTATATAAACAATAATTATAACCATGTTGATCATTTCACCTTTGCACTTAACCTAAAGATATTCAATTATAAATTCAATGGTCGTGATCATACCAGTCAATAATTCAACTTTGCACTACTAGCCAAAGAGAACCCATAGTCATGATCATACCAAAAATCTACCCATCTTTACACTCAAGTCAAAGAGAAATATCATAATTAGGGTTATAAAAATGTTATATATGATAATAAAAATAATATGATCAATATATAGTTTTAATCTCAAGAGTAATATTCATAAATCAACTATAATTTGGTTAGAAAAAGAAACCAATTTTTGTCGTGAATAGTACCCGTGAATAGTAACTCGTGAATAGTAACTCATGAATAGTAAACCCGACACAAAAAGGTAGAAATTTCACAATAAAATACATACCAGTATTTCGGTATAATGATATTGAAAGAATAATATTTCTTAATCTTATAAACAATTTATTTAAATTGTTTACACTTTACTAATTAATGCATTTAATCATCATAAAATGCCAACTCTTAAAATTTTATCATCAATAACAAAAACCCTCATCAAAAATCTTCATATACCTCATATAGGATTCTCAAGCCATAAAATCCAATTTTCCAATTTTCTTACTTCACATAACATATTTAATTCATTTTCTCATAACTAGTCCATTTTTATGAAAAATACCAAATCAGTTCCAAAAATATTTTTTTTCTGGTATTTAGCAGAATAGAGTCCCATATTGAACATATATTTTTCTCAGAATTTTTAAGACTCATTTACTATTTTTCATATGGCCAAAATAGCCGAATATTTAGACATTTATCATAAATTGTAATTTTATACAAAAATTCTGAAATTCACAGAGTACACTGATATTATATAGATATACTTCCAATAAAAATTTCATCAATTTTGGAGTTAACCACAAGGAGTTATAAGCGGTTATTTTTAAAATAGTCTTTTCCCGTAAAATTCATAACTCTTAATCTATACATCCAAAAATCACCATTTTTGGACACAATCAATAAAACTCATCAAAATATCATTTCAAATTTTTCCAGAATTTTCTGAAGGTCAGAAGAATTACGAACTGAAAAACATAATAACCCTTAAAATCCCTTACTATCCCTTACCTCAAAAGTGCAGTATTTCTGACTGGAATGCAAAGCCGAAGGAAACTTGCACTGAATAGTAACTCTCAAAGTATCTAAATACTCACAAAATATGCTTCATAATATAGAGAGAGAAAGAGAGAAAACTTATGAATTCTGGTGTGATTTCCAATTCTAACTTAGCCCTCTATTTATAGGAAAATGTTAGCACGCCGAAGCAGACTTGACCTGCTACCTGATGGCTTTACCTGCTACTATTTTCACCCACCACATTTGAATAAAAATCTCAACACATTTCTTTACCAACCAAGAGTGGTGCCCACCAATTCTAGAATTTTCCACAAAAATGATTAACTCCGAAAATTCAACAATTTCTAAACCAGTCATCTCGTAAAATTCATAACAAATCATACGTTCATTTTTAACGGTTCAAAATTTGTGAACATATACTCAACTTATATATGTATAACATATCCAAATATTAACACGATCCAACGGTCGGATTAAAAATTATAACCCTCGCAAAATATATCAAAAACCCTAATTTGATTTTCAATACCTCCGTTTCGATAAAAATACAGATAAAATACCTCAACATTAACTCCTTCATTTTTAACCACAAAAATATATCCCTCATTTATATCCACATAAAATAAATATTTCCTTATCATATGAATCAATAATTAATTATTCACAAATAATATTACAGAATCACATTTATGACAACCAGGCCGTTCCCAGGAAAGAGGGGGCTTTCCAATAAGAATTTCTCCTTACTGGCGCACAATTAGATGACCAAACCTCTCCTTAGACAGAACTTTCTAGGCATTGCCAATAATGCTATCTAATAATATTATTCAAATAATATGAATTATTGATCTGATAATGGAAAATACAGTGCAGCAATAATTATTGAAACAACAATAATATAAAATATAACCGCAGCAATTATTGATTCAATAAAATAAAATATTGAACAGTAATTACTGTAACAATTATTGAGTAGTGCCTTCTCAAGTAAGAATCAATAATTGAAAAAAATACTGTGCAATACCGTGTGCTACTGTGCAACTACGCGTATTACTGTATTTTAACCACCAGGTATTCTAACAGTGTTAACGGTAACAACTACGCCGTTATTTATAAAAACTCAAATTTGTCATTTTCTTTATCCGACAGTTATTCTGTTATGGGGCCCACAAATGGCTACGCCGTCGTACGAATATTCCCCGACAGAAAGAATATTCCACGACTAAACGAATATTCCCCGACAAAATAAATATTTTATAACCACTTGCTTATTTTGAAAAATATTCATATATCACCCTTAACTTTAACTTTTTATCAATTTAACCATTTACTAAATAGAAAAATTGAATACTTTTATTTGATAAAATTCAGTGTCTTACAATCTCCCCTCCTTATGAAATTTCGTCCCCGAAATTTACGTACCTGGTATTTCAAAGAGTTGAGAATACCTTACTTTCATTTTAGATTTCATCTTCCCTGTCATCATGATTTCTCTATTGCTCATCTCCTGTATACCTATTTTGGGGGTGTCCATTGATCATCTCCTGTATTTCAGATATCATTCTAGAATACAGCTTCAAAATAAGGGTTAATTGAACAAATTAACATTGACATAATATCCCGATATTATGACTGACCAACAAATAAGCTTAGGTAGGACACACTAGCGAAGGATTTACTGATCTCTCCCCTCCTAGTTCTATTCCCCGATCTCCGCCAGAGATCATATCTCTAAGCTCTGATACCAACTGTAACTCTGACACCAACTTGTGTCAGCACCTTACATTGATACCTATCAGTTTGCCACCGCAGAACGGCGTCCCCTACGGAGAGTCTGGCTTTGCTGCATCCCCCATCAACAGGAAGTCACCAGCGAGAGGCTTGGGGTTCTTTACTTATAGCTCTGATACCAACTGTGACGCCCCCAAAAAAGGTCCATTCCATCCAACCTATTCTGAGTCGCCAAATACATGGTACAGAAAACAACTACAACTTTATTACAACAAATGTCGTGCAAAATACAACAACACATATGCTGTGAGTTTGGGTACAAATATATACCAAATGTGACTCATGTCCCAACCGTGGACAGCACCTCACAATGACACCTTACATAAATGTATAGTCAAAAACTGTTTTAGAAATTAAAATCTTTGAGAAGTGCTCAAGGAAACCTTCGTATATGGGAGGCCATGCTTCCAAGTTATGATAGATATCATATGTCCACAGAATTATTCTTGGTTGACCTAATAGACCCCAGAGAAAAACGAGAAGATTACTATCATATTCTTCCCAATGGTGAGTCTTCTCTTGACATATCATTATCTCCGCTGTCTCTAATTAAGAATTATACTCCAAACAAACACCAAGATTATATAGGTAGTGCTTGTAGATATACTCCGCAAGTAGATGTGCACAATCTTATCTTATGATGACACGAGGTTGTATGTCGTTAGACATCTTGTATTATAGTGGCAAAACACCCTTCCAATGTTGGGTACACCTTACCCTATTGGATTCACCAAATATAACTACTAAATGAACTTTTCTATACTGCTTAGGGAGAACTCCACAGCTAGAGACCACCGTTCTATTCCCTTGTTACCCCCGCTCGACCCAGCTACACTCTTATTACCTGAAAATGAATTGTGAAGCAAAAGGGTGAGCACAACTAGCTCAGTAAAGAATATCATGACTAAAGATAATTAAATTATCAATAGCCTTCATCAATAATAAATCAGAGATTTAGAACATATGGTAGATGATAAAAATTTCAACCATAGTTGCAGCGGAACGAGAAATCCATTAGAAGAGTCAAATAGACTATAAAGTCTATTATCTTCTCTATGTTAAAAATCCACCAATAATGTTTTATCCCTGTAACATCAATCAACAATTCTGGTCCACAATCATAAGAATAACTCATAATCATAATCGTAGTTCAAAATTTCTCTTCTCATCAAGGACGAAGATAATTTACATCACCTATCTTTACCTGAAATATCAAAGATCATGGTTACACCAAATCACATTTCCTGTTCATAATCATACTAATAACTTCATCTTTGCACTACGGCCAAAAATATTCATTTGTATCACCAGTTGGTCATGTTCATCTCAACACATGTTCATCTTTGCACTACTGGCCAAAGATATTCAACAACAGGTCATCTTTGCACTACGGGCCAAAGATATTCATCAACAATTCATCTTTGCACTACAGGCCAAAGATATTCCACAACAGTTCATATTTGCACTACAGGCCAAATATATTCATCAACAGTTCATATTTGCACTACAGGCCAAATATATTATTATCTAAAAGAAATATATAACCATTTCAGAATTTATATAAACAATAATTATAACCATGTTGATCATTTCACCTTTGCACTTAACCTAAAGATATTCAATTATAAATTCAATGGTCGTGATCATACCAGTCAATAATTCAACTTTGCACTACTAGCCAAAGAGAACCCATAGTCATGATCATACCAAAAATCTACCCATCTTTACACTCAAGTCAAAGAGAAATATCATAATTAGGGTTATAAAAATGTTATATATGATAATAAAAATAATATGATCAATATATAGTTTTAATCTCAAGAGTAATATTCATAAATCAACTATAATTTGGTTAGAAAAAGAAACCAATTTTTGTTGTGAATAGTACCCGTGAATAGTAACTCGTGAATAGTAACTCATGAATAGTAAACCCGACACAAAAAGGTAGAAATTTCACAATAAAATACATACCAGTATTTCGGTATAATGATATTGAAAGAATAATATTTCTTAATCTTATAAACAATTTATTTAAATTGTTTACACTTTACTAATTAATGCATTTAATCATCATAAAATGCCAACTCTTAAAATTTTATAATCAATAACAAAAACCCTCATCAAAAATCTTCATATACCTCATATAGGATTCTCAAGCCATAAAATCTAATTTTCCAATTTTCTTACTTCACATAACATATTTAATTCATTTTCTCATAACTAGTCCATTTTTATGAAAAATACCAAATCAGTTCCAAAAATATTTCTTTTCTGGTATTTAGCAGAATAGAGTCCCATATTGAACATATATTTTTCTCAGAATTTTTAAGACTCATTTACTATTTTTCATATGGCCAAAATAGCCGAATATTTAGACATTTATCATAAATTGTAATTTTATACAAAAATTCCGAAATTCACAGAGTACATTGATATTATATAGATATACTTCCAATAAAAATTTCATCAATTTTGGAGTTAACCACAAGGAGTTATAAGCGGTTATTTTTAAAATAGTCTTTTCCCGTAAAATTCATAACTCTTAATCTATACATCCAAAAATCACCATTTTTGGACACAATCAATAAAACTCATCAAAATATCATTTCAAATTTTTCCAGAATTTTCTGAAGGTCAGAAGAATTACGAACTGAAAAACATAATAACCCTTAAAATCCCTTACTATCCCTTACCTCAAAAGTGCAGTATTTCTGACTGGAATGCAAAGCCGAAGGAAACTTGCACTGAATAGCAACTCTCAAAGTATCTAAATACTCACAAAATATGCTTCATAATATAGAGAGAGAAAGAGAGAAAACTTATGAATTCTGGTGTGATTTCCAATTCTAACTTAGCCCTTTATTTATAGGAAAATGTTAGCACGCCGAAGCAGACTTGACCTGCTACCTGATGGCTTTACCTGCTACTATTTTCACCCACCACATTTGAATAAAAATCTCAGCACATTTCTTTACCAACCAAGAGTGGTGCCCATCAATTCTCGAATTTTCCACCAAAATGATTAACTCCGAAAATTCAACAATTTCTAAACCAGTCATCTCGTAAAATTCATAACAAATCATACGTTCATTTTTAACGGTTCAAAATTTGTGAACATATACTCAACTTATATATGTATAACATATCCAAATATTAACACGATCCAACGGTCGGATTAAAAATTATAACCCTCGCAAATTATATCAAAAACTCTAATTTGATTTTTAATACCTCCGTTTCGACAAAAATACAGATAAAATACCTCAACATTAACTCCTTCATTTTTAACCACAAAAATATATCCCTCATTTATATCCACATAAAATAAATATTTCCTTATCATATGAATCAATAATTAATTATTCACAAATAATATTACAGAATCACATTTATGACAACCAGGCCGTTCCCAGGAAAGAGGGGGCTTTCCAATAAGAATTTCTCCTTACTGGCGCACAATTAGATGACCAAACCTCTCCTTAGACAGAACTTTCTAGGCATTTCCAATAATGCTATCTAATAATATTATTCAAATAATATGAATTATTGATCTGATAATGGAAAATACAGTGCAGCAATAATTATTGAAACAACAATAATATAAAATATAACCACAGCAATTATTGATTCAATAAAATAAAATATTGAACAGTAATTACTGTAACAATTATTGAGTAGTGCCTTCTCAAGTAAGAATCAATAATTGAAAAAAATACTGTGCAATACCATGTGCTACTGTGCAACTACGCGTATTACTGTATTTTAACCACCAGGTATTCTAACAGTGTTAACGGTAACAACTACGCCGTTATTTATAAAAACTCAAATTTGTCATTTTCTTTATCCGACAGTTATTCTGTTATGGGGCCCACAAATGGCTACGCCGTCGTACGAATATTCCCCGACAGAAAGAATATTCCACGACTAAACGAATATTCCCCGACAAAATAAATATTTTATAACCACTTGCTTATTTTGAAAAATATTCATATATCACCCTTAACTTTAACTTTTTATCAATTTAACCATTTACTAAATAGAAAAATTGAATACTTTTATTTGATAAAATTCGGTGTCTTACAATCTCCCCTCCTTATGAAATTTCGTCCCCGACATTTACGTACCTGGTATTTCAAAGAGTTGAGAATACCTTACTTTCATTTCAGATTCCATCTTCCCTGTCATCATGATTTCTCTATTGCTCATCTCCTGTATACCTATTTTGGGGGTGTCCATTGATCATCTCCTGTATTTCAGATATCATTCTAGAATACAGCTTCAAAACAAGGGTTAATTGAACAAATTAACATTGACATAATATCCCGATATTATGACTGACCAACAAATAAGCTTAGGTAGGACACACTAGCGAAGGATTTACTGATCTCTCCCCTCCTAGTTCTATTCCCCGATCTCCGCCAGAGATCATATCTCTAAGCTCTGATACCAACTGTAACTCTGGACACCAACTTGTGTCAGCACCTTACATTGATACCTATCAGTTTGCCACCGCAGAACGGCGTCCCCTACGGAGAGTCTGGCTTTGCTGCATCCCCCATCAACAGGAAGTCACCAGCGAGAGGCTTGGGGTTCTTTACTTATAGCTCTGATACCAACTGTGACGCCCCCAAAAAAGGTCCATTCCATCCAACCTATTCTGAGTCGCCAAATACATGGTACAGAAAACAACTACAACTTTATTACAACAAATGTCGTGCAAAATACAACAACACATATGCTGTGAGTTTGGGTACAAATATATACCAAATGTGACTCATGTCCCAACCGTGGACAGCACCTCACAATGACACCTTACATAAATGTATAGTCAAAAACTGTTTTAGAAATTAAAATCTTTGAGAAGTGCTCAAGGAAACCTTCGTATATGGGAGGCCATGCTTCCAAGTTATGATAGATATCATATGTCCACAGAATTATTCTTGGTTGACCTAATAGACCCCAGAGAAAAACGAGAAGATTACTATCATATTCTTCCCAATGGTGAGTCTTCTCTTGACATATCATTATCTCCGCTGTCTGTAATTAAGAATTATACTCCAAACAAACACCAAGATTATATAGGTAGTGCTTGTAGATATACTCCGCAAGTAGATGTGCACAATCTTATCTTATGATGACACGAGGTTGTATGTCGTTAGACATCTTGTATTATAGTGGCAAAACACCCTTCCAATGTTGGGTACACCTTACCCTATTGGATTCACCAAATATAACTACTAAATGAACTTTTCTATACTGCTTAGGGAGAACTCCACAGCTAGAGACCACCGTTCTATTCCCTTGTTACCCCCGCTCGACCCAGCTACACTCTTATTACCTGAAAATGAATTGTGAAGCAAAAGGGTGAGCACAACTAGCTCAGTAAAGAATATCATGACTAAAGATAATTAAATTATCAATAGCCTTCATCAATAATAAATCAGAGATTTAGAACATATGGTAGATGATAAAAATTTCAACCATAGTTGCAGCGGAACGAGCAATCCATTAGAAGAGTCAAATAGACTATAAAGTCTATTATCTTCTCTATGTTAAAAATCCACCAATAATGTTTTATCCCTGTAACATCAATCAACAATTCTGGTCCACAATCATAAGAATAACTCATAATCATAATCGTAGTTCAAAATTTCTCTTCTCATCAAGGACGAAGATAATTTACATCACCTATCTTTACCTGAAATATCAAAGATCATGGTTACACCAAATCACATTTCCTGTTCATAATCATACTAATAACTTCATCTTTGCACTACGGCCAAAAATATTCATTTGTATCACCAGTTGGTCATGTTCATCTCAACACATGTTCATCTTTGCACTACTGGCCAAAGATATTCAACAACAGGTCATCTTTGCACTACGGGCCAAAGATATTCATCAACAATTCATCTTTGCACTACAGGCCAAAGATATTCCACAACAGTTCATATTTGCACTACAGGCCAAATATATTCATCAACAGTTCATATTTGCACTACAGGCCAAATATATTATTATCTAAAAGAAATATATAACCATTTCAGAATTTATATAAACAATAATTATAACCATGTTGATCATTTCACCTTTGCACTTAACCTAAAGATATTCAATTATAAATTTAATGGTCGTGATCATACCAGTCAATAATTCAACTTTGCACTACTAGCCAAAGAGAACCCATAGTCATGATCATACCAAAAATCTACCCATCTTTACACTCAAGTCAAAGAGAAATATCATAATTAGGGTTATAAAAATGTTATATATGATAATAAAAATAATATGATCAACATATAGTTTTAATCTCAAGAGTAATATTCATAAATCAACTATAATTTGGTTAGAAAAAGAAACCAATTTTTGTCGTGAATAGTACCCGTGAATAGTAACTCGTGAATAGTAACTCATGAATAGTAAACCCGACACAAAAAGGTAGAAATTTCACAATAAAATACATACCAGTATTTCGGTATAATGATATTGAAAGAATAATATTTCTTAATCTTATAAACAATTTATTTAAATTGTTTACACTTTACTAATTAATGCATTTAATCATCATAAAATGCCAACTCTTAAAATTTTATAATCAATAACAAAAACCCTCATCAAAAATCTTCATATACCTCATTAGGATTCTCAAGCCATAAAATCTAATTTTCCAATTTTCTTACTTCACATAACATATTTAATTCATTTTCTCATAACTAGTCCATTTTTATGAAAAATACCAAATCAGTTTCAAAAATATTTCTTTTCTGGTATTTAGCAGAATAGAGTCCCATATTGAACATATATTTTTCTCAGAATTTTTAAGACTCATTTACTATTTTTCATATGGCCAAAATAGCCGAATATTTAGACATTTATCATAAATTGTAATTTTATACAAAAATTCCGAAATTCACAGAGTACATTGATATTATATAGATATACTTCCAATAAAAATTTCATTAATTTTGGAGTTAACCACAAGGAGTTATAAGCGGTTATTTTTAAAATAGTCTTTTCCCGTAAAATTCATAACTCTTAATCTATACATCCAAAAATCACCATTTTTGGACACAATCAATAAAACTCATCAAAATATCATTTCAAATTTTTCCAGAATTTTTTGAAGGTCAGAAGAATTACGAACTGAAAAACATAATAACCCTTAAAATCTCTTACTATCCCTTACCTCAAAAGTGCAGTATTTCTGACTGGAATGCAAAGCCGAAGGAAACTTGCACTGAATAGCAACTCTCAAAGTATCTAAATACTCACAAAATATGCTTCATAATATAGAGAGAGAAAGAGAGAAAACTTATGAATTCTGGTGTGATTTCCAATTCTAACTTAGCCCTCTATTTATAGGAAAATATTAGCACGCCGAAGCAGACTTGACCTGCTACCGGATGGCTTTACCTGCTACTATTTTCACCCACCATATTTGAATAAAAATCTCAACACATTTCTTTACCAACCAAGAGTGGTGCCCACCAATTCTAGAATTTTCCACAAAAATGATTAACTCCGAAAATTTAACAATTTCTAAACCAGTCATCTCGTAAAATTCATAACAAATCATACGTTCATTTTTAACGGTTCAAAATTTGTGAACATATACTCAACTTATATATGTATAACATATCCAAATATTAACACGATCCAACGGCCGGATTAAAAATTATAACCCTCGCAAAATATATCAAAAACCCTAATTTGATTTTCAATACCTCCGTTTCGATAAAAATACAGATAAAATACCTCAACATTAACTCCTTCATTTTTAACCACAAAAATATATCCCTCATTTATATCCACATAAAATAAATATTTCCTTATCATATGAATCAATAATTAATTATTCACAAATAATATTACAGAATCACATTTATGACAACTAGGCCGTTCCTAGGAAAGAGGGGGCTTTCCAATAAGAATTTCTCCTTACTGGCGCACAATTAGATGACCAAACCTCTCCTTAGACAGAACTTTCTAGGCATTGCCAATAATGCTATCTAATAATATTATTCAAATAATATGAATTATTGATCTGATAATGGAAAATACAGTGCAGCAATAATTATTGAAACAACAATAATATAAAATATAACCGCAGCAATTATTGATTCAATAAAATAAAATATTAAACAGTAATTACTGTAACAATTATTGAGTAGTGCCTTCTCAAGTAAGAATCAATAATTGAAAAAAATACTGTGCAATACCGTGTGCTACTGTGCAACTACGCGTATTACTGTATTTTAACCACCAGGTATTCTAACAGTGTTAACGGTAACAACTACGCCGTTATTTATAAAAACTCAAATTTGTCATTTTCTTTATCCGACAGTTATTCTGTTATGGGGCCCACAAATGGCTGCGCCGTCGTACGAATATTCCCCGACAGAAAGAATATTCCACGACTAAACGAATATTCCCCGACAAAATGAATATTTTATAACCACTTGCTTATTTTGAAAAATATTCATATATCACCCTTAACTTTAACTTTTTATCAATTTAACCATTTACTAAATAGAAAAATTGAATACTTTTATTTGATAAAATTCGGTGTCTTACAATCTCCCCTCCTTATGAAATTTCGTCCCCGAAATTTACGTACCTGGTATTTCAAAGAGTTGAGAATACCTTACTTTCATTTCAGATTTCATCTTCCCTGTCATCATGATTTCTCTATTGCTCATCTCCTGTATACCTATTTTGGGGGTGTCCATTGATCATCTCCTGTATTTCAGATATCATTTTGGAATACAGCTTCAAAATAAGGGTTAATTGAACAAATTAACATTGACATAATATCCCGATATTATGACTGACCAATAAATAAGCTTAGGTAGGACACACTAGCGAAGGATTTACTGATCTCTCCCCTCCTAGTTCTATTCCCCGATCTCTGCCAGAGATCATATCTCTAAGCTCTGATACCAACTGTAACTCTGGACACCAACTTGTGTCAGCACCTTACATTGATACCTATCAGTTCGCCACCGCAGAACGGCGTCCCCTACGGAGAGTCTGGCTTTGCTGCATCCCCCATCAACAGGAAGTCACCAGCGAGAGGCTTGGGGTTCTTTACTTATAGCTCTGATACCAACTGTGACGCCCCCAAAAAAGGTCCATTCCATCCAACCTATTCTGAGTCGCCAAATACATGGTACAGAAAACAACTACAACTTTATTACAACAAATGTCGTGCAAAATACAACAACACATATGCTGTGAGTTTGGGTACAAATATATACCAAATGTGACTCATGTCCCAACCGTGGACAGCACCTCACAATGACACCTTACATAAATGTATAGTCAAAAACTGTTTTAGAAATTAAAATCTTTGAGAAGTGCTCAAGGAAACCTTCGTATATGGGAGGCCATGCTTCCAAGTTATGATAGATATCATATGTCCACAGAATTATTCTTGGTTGACCTAATAGACCCCAGAGAAAAACGAGAAGATTACTATCATATTCTTCCCAATGGTGAGTCTTCTCTTGACATATCATTATCTCCGCTGTCTCTAATTAAGAATTATACTCCAAACAAACACCAAGATTATATAGGTAGTGCTTGTAGATATACTCCGCAAGTAGATGTGCACAATCTTATCTTATGATGACACGAGGTTGTATGTCGTTAGACATCTTGTATTATAGTGGCAAAACACCCTTCCAATGTTGGGTACACCTTACCCTATTGGATTCACCAAATATAACTACTAAATGAACTTTTCTATACTGCTTAGGGAGAACTCCACAGCTAGAGACCACCGTTCTATTCCCTTGTTACCCCCGCTCGACCCAGCTACACTCTTATTACCTGAAAATGAATTGTGAAGCAAAAGGGTGAGCACAACTAGCTCAGTAAAGAATATCATGACTAAAGATAATTAAATTATCAATAGCCTTCATCAATAATAAATCAGAGATTTAGAACATATGGTAGATGATAAAAATTTCAACCATAGTTGCAGCGGAACGAGCAATCCATTAGAAGAGTCAAATAGACTATAAAGTCTATTATCTTCTCTATGTTAAAAATCCACCAATAATGTTTTATCCCTGTAACATCAATCAACAATTCTGGTCCACAATCATAAGAATAACTCATAATCATAATCGTAGTTCAAAATTTCTCTTCTCATCAAGGACGAAGATAATTTACATCACCTATCTTTACCTGAAATATCAAAGATCATGGTTACACCAAATCACATTTCCTGTTCATAATCATACTAATAATTTCATCTTTGCACTACGGCCAAAAATATTCATTTGTATCACCAGTTGGTCATGTTCATCTCAACACCTGTTCATCTTTGCACTACTGGCCAAAGATATTCAACAACAGGTCATCTTTGCACTACGGGCCAAAGATATTCATCAACAATTCATCTTTGCACTACAGGCCAAAGATATTCCACAACAGTTCATATTTGCACTACAGGCCAAATATATTCATCAACAGTTCATATTTGCACTACAGGCCAAATATATTATTATCTAAAAGAAATATATAACCATTTCAGAATTTATATAAACAATAATTATAACCATGTTGATCATTTCACCTTTGCACTTAACCTAAAGATATTCAATTATAAATTTAATGGTCGTGATCATACCAGTCAATAATTCAACTTTGCACTACTAGCCAAAGAGAACCCATAGTCATGATCATACCAAATATCTACCCATCTTTACACTCAAGTCAAAGAGAAACATCATAATTAGGGTTATAAAAATGTTATATATGATAATAAAAATTATATGATCAAAATATAGTTTTAATCTCAAGAGTAATATTCATAAATCAACTATAATTTGGTTAGAAAAAGAAACCAATTTTTGTCGTGAATAGTACCCGTGAATAGTAACTAGTGAATAGTAACTCGTGAATAGTAACTCATGAATAGTAAACCCGACACAAAAAGGTAGAAATTTCACAATAAAATACATACCAGTATTTCGGTATAATGATATTGAAAGAATAATATTTCTTAATCTTATAAACAATTTATTTAAATTGTTTACACTTTACTAATTAATGCATTTAATCATCATAAAATGCCAACTCTTAAAATTTTATCATCAATAACCCAAACCCTCATCAAAAATCTGCATATACCTCATATAGGATTTTCAAACCATAAAATCCAATTTTCCAATTTTCTTACTTCACATAACATATTTAATTCATTTTCTCATAACTAGTCCATTTTCATGAAAAATATCAAATCAGTTCCAAAAATATTTCTTTTCTGGTATTTAGCAGAATAGAGTCCCATATTGAACATATATTTTTCTCAGAATTTTTAAGACTCATTTACTATTTTTCATATGGCCAAAATAGCCGAATATTTAGACATTTATCATAAATTGTAATTTTATACAAAAATTTCGAAATTCACAGAGTACACTGATATTATATAGATATACTTCCAATAAAAATTTCATCAATTTTGGAGTTAACCACAAGGAGTTATAAGCGGTTATTTTTAAAATAGTCTTTTCCCGTAAAATTCATAACTCTTAATCTATACATCCAAAAATCACCATTTTTGGACAGAATCAATAAAACTCATCAAAATATCATTTCAAATTTTTCCAGAATTTTTGAAGGTCAGAAGAATTACGAACTGAAAAACATAATAACCCTTAAAATCCCTTACTATCCCTTACCTCAAAAGTGCAGTATTTCTGACTGGAATGCAAAGCCGAAGGAAACTTGCACTGAATAGCAACTCTCAAAGTATCTAAATACTCACAAAATATGCTTCATAATATAGAGAGAGAAAGAGAGAAAACTTATGAATTCTGGTGTGATTTCCAATTCTAACTTAGCCCTCTATTTATAGGAAAATGTTAGCACGCCGAAGCAGACTTGACCTGCTACCTGATGGCTTTACCTGCTACTATTTTCACCCACCACATTTGAATAAAAATCTCAGCACATTTCTTTACCAACCAAGAGTGGTGCCCATCAATTCTCGAATTTTCCACCAAAATGATTAACTCCGAAAATTCAACAATTTCTAAACCAGTCATCTCGTAAAATTCATAACAAATCATACGTTCATTTTTAACGGTTCAAAATTTGTGAACATATACTCAACTTATATATGTATAACATATCCAAATATTAACACGATCCAACGGTCGGATTAAAAATTATAACCCTCGCAAATTATATCAAAAACTCTAATTTGATTTTTAATACCTCCGTTTCGACAAAAATACAGATAAAATACCTCAACATTAACTCCTTCATTTTTAACCACAAAAATATATCCCTCATTTATATCCACATAAAATAAATATTTCCTTATCATATGAATCAATAATTAATTATTCACAAATAATATTACAGAATCACATTTATGACAACCAGGCCGTTCCCAGGAAAGAGGGGGCTTTCCAATAAGAATTTCTCCTTACTGGCGCACAATTAGATGACCAAACCTCTCCTTAGACAGAACTTTCTAGGCATTGCCAATAATGCTATCTAATAATATTATTCAAATAATATGAATTATTGATCTGATAATGGAAAATACAGTGCAGCAATAATTATTGAAACAACAATAATATAAAATATAACCGCAGCAATTATTGATTCAATAAAATAAAATATTGAACAATAATTACTGTAACAATTATTGAGTAGTGCCTTCTCAAGTAAGAATCAATAATTGAAAAAAATACTGTGCAATACCGTGTGCTACTGTGCAACTACGCGTATTACTGTATTTTAACCACCAGGTATTCTAACAGTGTTAACGGTAACAACTACGCCGTTATTTATAAAAACTCAAATTTGTCATTTTCTTTATCCGACAGTTATTCTGTTATGGGGCCCACAAATGGCTGCGCCGTCGTACGAATATTCCCCGACAGAAAGAATATTCCACGACTAAACGAATATTCCCCGACAAAATGAATATTTTATAACCACTTGCTTATTTTGAAAAATATTCATATATCACCCTTAACTTTAACTTTTTATCAATTTAACCATTTACTAAATAGAAAAATTGAATACTTTTATTTGATAAAATTCGGTGTCTTACAATCTCCCCTCCTTATGAAATTTCGTCCCCGAAATTTACGTACCTGGTATTTCAAAGAGTTGAGAATACCTTACTTTCATTTCAGATTTCATCTTCCCTGTCATCATGATTTCTCTATTGCTCATCTCCTGTATACCTATTTTGGGGTGTCCATTGATCATCTCCTATATTTCAGATATCATTTTGGAATACAGCTTCAAAATAAGGGTTAATTGAACAAATTAACATTGACATAATATCCCGATATTATGACTGACCAATAAATAAGCTTAGGTAGGACACACTAGCGAAGGATTTACTGATCTCTCCCCTCCTAGTTCTATTCCCCGATCTCCGCCAGAGATCATATCTCTAAGCTCTGATACCAACTGTAACTCTGGACACCAACTTGTGTCAGCACCTTACATTGATACCTATCAGTTTGCCACCGCAGAACGGCGTCCCCTACGGAGAGTCTGGCTTTGCTGCATCCCCCATCAACAGGAAGTCACCAGCGAGAGGCTTGGGGTTCTTTACTTATAGCTCTGATACCAACTGTGACGCCCCAAAAAAGGTCCATTCCATCCAACCTATTCTGAGTCGCCAAATACATGGTACAGAAAATAACTACAACTTTATTACAACAAATGTCGTGCAAAATACAACAACACATATGCTGTGAGTTTGGGTACAAATATATACTAAATGTGACTCATGTCCCAACCGTGGACAGCACCTCACAATGACACCTTACATAAATGTATAGTCAAAAACTGTTTTAGAAATTAAAATCTTTGAGAAGTGCTCAAGGAAACCTTCGTATATGGGAGGCCATGCTTCCAAGTTATGATAGATATCATATGTCCACAGAATTATTCTTGGTTGACCTAATAGACCCCAGAGAAAAACGAGAAGATTACTATCATATTCTTCCCAATGGTGAGTCTTCTCTTGACATATCATTATCTCCGCTGTCTCTAATTAAGAATTATACTCCAAACAAACACCAAGATTATATAGGTAGTGCTTGTAGATATACTCCGCAAGTAGATGTGCACAATCTTATCTTATGATGACACGAGGTTGTATGTCGTTAGACATCTTGTATTATAGTGGCAAAACACCCTTCCAATGTTGGGTACACCTTACCCTATTGGATTCACCAAATATAACTACTAAATGAACTTTTCTATACTGCTTAGGGAGAACTCCACAGCTAGAGACCACCGTTCTATTCCCTTGTTACCCCCGCTCGATCCAGCTACACTCTTATTACCTGAAAATGAATTGTGAAGCAAAAGGGTGAGCACAACTAGCTCAGTAAAGAATATCATGACTAAAGATAATTAAATTATCAATAGCCTTCATCAATAATAAATCAGAGATTTAGAACATATGGTAGATGATAAAAATTTCAACCATAGTTGCAGCGGAACGAGCAATCCATTAGAAGAGTCAAATAGACTATAAAGTCTATTATCTTCTCTATGTTAAAAATCCACCAATAATGTTTTATCCCTGTAACATCAATCAACAATTCTGGTCCACAATCATAAGAATAACTCATAATCATAATCGTAGTTCAAAATTTCTCTTCTCATCAAGGACGAAGATAATTTACATCACCTATCTTTACCTGAAATATCAAAGATCATGGTTACACCAAATCACATTTCCTGTTCATAATCATACTAATAACTTCATCTTTGCACTACGGCCAAAAATATTCATTTGTATCACCAGTTGGTCATGTTCATCTCAACACCTGTTCATCTTTGCACTACTGGCCAAAGATATTTAACAACAGGTCATCTTTGCACTACGGGCCAAAGATATTCATCAACAATTCATCTTTGCACTACAGGCCAAAGATATTCCACAACAGTTCATATTTACACTACAGGCCAAATATATTCATCAACAGTTCATATTTGCACTACAGGCCAAATATATTATTATCTAAAAGAAATATATAACAATTTCAGAATTTATATAAACAATAATTATAACCATGTTGATCATTTCACCTTTGCACTTAACCTAAAGATATTCAATTATAAATTTAATGGTCGTGATCATACCAGTCAATAATTCAACTTTGCACTACTAGCCAAAGAGAACCCATAGTCATGATCATACCAAAAATCTACCCATCTTTACACTCAAGTCAAAGAGAAATATCATAATTAGGGTTATAAAAATGTTATATATGATAATAAAAATAATATGATCAACATATAGTTTTAATCTCAAGAGTAATATTCATAAATCAACTATAATTTGGTTAGAAAAAGAAACCAATTTTTATCGTGAATAGTACCCATGAATAGTAACTCGTGAATAGTAACTCATGAATAGTAAACCCGACACAAAAAGGTAGAAATTTCACAATAAAATGCATACCAGTATTTCGGTATAATGATATTGAAAGAATAATATTTCTTAATCTTATAAACAATTTATTTAAATTGTTTACACTTTACTAATTAATGCATTTAATCATCATAAAATGTCAACTCTTAAAATTTTATCATCAATAACAAAAACCCTCATCAAAAATCTTCATATACCTCATATAGGATTCTCAAGCCATAAAATCTAATTTTTCAATTTTCTTACTTCACATAACATATTTAATTCATTTTCTCATAACTAGTCTATTTTTATGAAAAATACCAAATCAGTTCCAAAAATATTTCTTTTCTGGTATTTAGCAGAATAGAGTCCCATATTGAACATATATTTTTCTCAGAATTTTTAAGACTCATTTACTATTTTTCATATGGCCAAAATAGCCGAATATTTAGACATTTATCATAAATTGTAATTTTATACAAAAATTCCAAAATTCACAGAGTACATTGATATTATATAGATATACTTCCAATAAAAATTTCATCAATTTTGGAGTTAACCACAAGGAGTTATAAGCGGTTATTTTTAAAATAGTCTTTTCCCGTAAAATTCATAACTCTTAATCTATACATCCAAAAATTACCATTTTTGGACACAATCAATAAAACTCATCAAAATATCATTTCAAATTTTTCCAGAATTTTCTGAAGGTCAGAAAAATTACGAACTGAAAAACATAATAACCCTTAAAATCCCTTACTATCCCTTACCTCAAAAGTGCAGTATTTCTGACTGGAATGCAAAGCCGAAGGAAACTTGCACTGAATAGCAACTCTCAAAGTATCTAAATACTCACAAAATATGCTTCATAATATAGAGAGAGAAAGAGAGAAAACTTATGAATTCTGGTGTGATTTTCAATTCTAACTTAGCCCTCTATTTATAGGAAAATGTTAGCACGCCGAAGCAGACTTGACCTGCTACCTGATGGCTTTACCTGCTACTATTTTCACCCACCACATTTGAATAAAAATCTCAACACATTTCTTTACCAACCAAGAGTGGTGCCCACCAATTCTAGAATTTTCCACCAAAATGATTAACTCCGAAAATTCAACAATTTCTGAACCAGTCATCTCGTAAAATTCATAACAAATCATACGTTCATTTTTAACGGTTCAAAATTTGTGAACATATACTCAACTTATATATGTATAACATATCCAAATATTAACACGATCCAACGGTCGGATTAAAAATTATAACCCTCGCAAAATATATCAAAAACCCTAATTTGATTTTCAATACCTCCGTTCCGACAAAAATACAGATAAAATACCTCAACATTAACTCCTTCATTTTTAACCACAAAAATATATCCCTCATTTATATCCACATAAAATAAATATTTCCTTATCATATGAATCAATAATTAATTATTCACAAATAATATTACAGAATCACATTTATGACAACCAGGCCGTTCCCAGGAAAGAGGGGGCTTTCCAATAAGAATTTCTCCTTACTGGCGCGCAATTAGATGACCAAACCTCTCCTTAGACAGAACTTTCTAGACATTGCCAATAATACTATCTAATAATATTATTCAAATAATATGAATTATTGATCTGATAATGGAAAATACAGTGCAGCAATAATTATTGAAACAACAATAATATAAAATATAACCGCAGCAATTATTGATTCAATAAAATAAAATATTGAACAGTAATTACTGTAACAATTATTGAGTAGTGTCTTCTCAAGTAAGAATCAATAATTGAAAAAAATACTGTGCAATACCGTGTGCTACTGTGCAACTACGCGTATTACTGTATTTTAACCACCAGGTATTCTAACAGTGTTAACGGTAACAACTACGCCGTTATTTATAAAAACTCAAATTTGTCATTTTCTTTATCCGACAGTTATTCTGTTATGGGGCCCACAAATGGCTACGCCGTCGTACGAATATTCCCCGACAGAAAGAATATTCCACGACTAAACGAATATTCCCCGACAAAATAAATATTTTATAACCACTTGCTTATTTTGAAAAATATTCATATATCACCCTTAACTTTAACTTTTTATCAATTTAACCATTTACTAAATAGAAAAATTGAATACTTTTATTTGATAAAATTCGGTGTCTTACAATCTCCCCTCCTTATGAAATTTCGTCCCCGAAATTTACGTACCTGGTATTTCAAAGAGTTGAGAATACCTTACTTTCATTTCAGATTCCATCTTCCCTGTCATCATGATTTCTCTATTGCTCATCTCCTGTATACCTATTTGGGGTCCATTGATCATCTCCTGTATTTCAGATATCATTCTAGAATACAGCTTCAAAACAAGGGTTAATTGAACAAATTAACATTGACATAATATCCCGATATTATGGCTGACCAACAAATAAGCTTAGGTAGGACACACTAGCGAAGGATTTACTGATCTCTCCCCTCCTAGTTCTATTCCCCGATCTCCGCCAGAGATCATATCTCTAAGCTCTGATACCAACTGTAACTCTGGACACCAACTTGTGTCAGCACCTTACATTGATACCTATCAGTTTGCCACCGCAGAACGGCGTCCCCTACGGAGAGTCTGGCTTTGCTGCATCCCCCATCAACAGGAAGTCACCAGCGAGAGGCTTGGGGTTCTTTACTTATAGCTCTGATACCAACTGTGACGCCCCCAAAAAAAGTCCATTCCATCCAACCTATTCTGAGTCGCCAAATACATGGTACAGAAAACAACTACAACTTTATTACAACAAATGTCGTGCAAAATACAACAACACATATGCTGTGAGTTTGGGTACAAATATATACCAAATGTGACTCATGTCCCAACCGTGGACAGCACCTCACAATGACACCTTACATAAATGTATAGTCAAAAACTGTTTTAGAAATTAAAATCTTTGAGAAGTGCTCAAGGAAACCTTCGTATATGGGAGGCCATGCTTCCAAGTTATGATAGATATCATATGTCCACAGAATTATTCTTGGTTGACCTAATAGACCCCAGAGAAAACGAGAAGATTACTATCATATTCTTCCCAATGGTGAGTCTTCTCTTGACATATCATTATCTCCGCTGTCTCTAATTAAGAATTATACTCCAAACAAACACCAAGATTATATAGGTAGTGCTTGTAGATATACTCAGCAAGTAGATGTGCACAATCTTATCTTATGATGACACGAGGTTGTATGTCGTTAGACATCTTGTATTATAGTGGCAAAACACCCTTCCAATGTTGGGTACACCTTACCCTATTGGATTCACCAAATATAACTACTAAATGAACTTTTTTATACTGCTTAGGGAGAACTCCACAGCTAGAGACCACCGTTCTATTCCCTTGTTACCCCCGCTCGACCCAGCTATACTCTTATTACCTGAAAAGGAATTGTGAAGTAAAAGGGTGAGCACAACTAGCTCAGTAAAGAATATCATGACTAAAGATAATTAAATTATCAATAGCCTTCATCAATAATAAATCAGAGATTTAGAACATATGGTAGATGATAAAAATTTCAACCATAGTTGCAGCGGAACGAGCAATCCATTAGAAGAGTCAAATAGACTATAAAGTCTATTATCTTCTCTATGTTAAAAATCCACCAATAATGTTTTATCCCTGTAACATCAATCAACAATTCTGGTCCACAATCATATGAATAACTCATAATCATAATCGTAGTTCAAAATTTCTCTTCTCATCAAGGACGAAGATAATTTACATCACCTATCTTTACCTGAAATATCAAAGATCATGGTTACACCAAATCACATTTGCTGTTCATAATCATACTAATAACTTCATCTTTGCACTACGGCCAAAAATATTCATTTGTATCACCAGTTGGTCATGTTCATCTCAACACCTGTTCATCTTTGCACTACTGGCCAAAGATATTCAACAACAGGTCATCTTTGCACTACGGGCCAAAGATATTCATCAACAATTCATCTTTGCACTACAGGCCAAAGATATTCCACAACAGTTCATATTTGCACTACAGGCCAAATATATTCATCAACAGTTCATATTTGCACTACAGGCCAAATATATTATTATCTAAAAGAAATATATAACCATTTCAGAATTTATATAAACAATAATTATAACCATGTTGATCATTTCACCTTTGCACTTAAGCTAAAGATATTCAATTATAAATTCAATGGTCTTGATCATACCAGTCAATAATTCAACTTTGCACTACTAGCCAAAGAGAACCCATAGTCATGATCATACCAAAAATCTACCCATCTTTACACTCAAGTCAAAGAGAAATATCATAATTAGGGTTATAAAAATGTTATATATGATAATAAAAATAATATGATCAACATATAGTTTTAATCTCAAGAGTAATATTCATAAATCAACTATAATTTGGTTAGAAAAAGAAACCAATTTTTGTCGTGAATAGTACCCGTGAATAGTAACTCGTGAATAGTAACTCGTGAATAGTAAACCCGACACAAAAAGGTAGAAATTTCACAATAAAATACATACCAGTATTTCGGTATAATGATATTGAAAGAATAATATTTCTTAATCTTATAAACAATTTATTTAAATTGTTTACACTTTACTAATTAATGCATTTAATCATCATAAAATGCCAACTCTTAAAGTTTCATCATCAATAACAAAAACCCTCATCAAAAATCTGCATATACCTCATATAGGATTCTCAAGCCATAAAATCTATTTTCCAATTTTCTTACTTCACATAACATATTTAATTCATTTTCTCATAACTAGTCATTTTCATGAAAAATACCAAATCAGTTCCAAAAATATTTCTTTTCTGGTATTTAGCAGAATAGAGTCCCATATTGAACATATATTTTTCTCAGAATTTTTAAGACTCATTTACTATTTTTCATATGGCCAAAACAGCCGAATATTTAGACATTTATCATAAATTGTAATTTTATACAAAAATTCCGAAATTCACAGAGTACATTGATATTATATAGATATACTTCCAATAAAAATTTTATCAATTTTGGAGTTAACCACAAGGAGTTATAAGCGGTTATTTTTAAAATAGTCTTTTCCCGTAAAATTCATAACTCTTAATCTATACATCCAAAAATCACCATTTTTGGACACAATCAATAAAACTCATCAAAATATCATTTCAAATTTTTCCAGAATTTTCTGAAGGTCAGAAGAATTACGAACTGAAAAACATAATAACCCTTAAAATCCCTTACTATCCCTTACCTCAAAAGTGCAGTATTTCTGACTGGAATGAAAAGCCGAAGGAAACTTGCACTGAATAGCAACTCTCAAAGTATCTAAATACTCACAAAATATGCTTCATAATATAGAGAGAGAAAGAGAGAAAACTTATGAATTCTGGTGTGATTTTCAATTCTAACTTAGCCCTCTATTTATAGGAAAATGTTAGCACGCCGAAGCAGACTTGACCTGCTACCTGATGGCTTTACCTGCTACTATTTTCACCCACCACATTTGAATAAAAATCTCAGCACATTTCTTTACCAACCAAGAGTGGTGCCCACCAATTCTCGAATTTTCCACCAAAATGATTAACTCCGAAAATTCAACAATTTCTAAACTAGTCATCTCGTAAAATTCATAACAAATCATACGTTCATTTTTAACGGTTCAAAATTTGTGAACATATACTCAACTTATATATGTATAACATATCCAAATATTAACACGATCCAACGGTCGGATTAAAAATTATAACCCTCGCAAAATATATCAAAAACTCTAATTTGATTTTTAATACCTCCGTTTCGACAAAAATACAGATAAAATACCTCAACATTAACTCCTTCATTTTTAACCACAAAAATATATCCCTCATTTATATCCACATAAAATAAATATTTCCTTATCATATGAATCAATAATTAATTATTCACAAATAATATTACAGAATCAAATTTATGACAACCAGGCCGTTCCCAGGAAAGAGGGGGCTTTCCAATAAGAATTTCTCCTTACTGGCGCACAATTAGATGACCAAACCTCTCCTTAGACAGAACTTTCTAGGCATTGCCAATAATGCTATCTAATAATATTATTCAAATAATATGAATTATTGATCTGATAATGGAAAATACAGTGCAGCAATAATTATTGAAACAACAATAATATAAAATATAACCGCAGCAATTATTGATTCAATAAAATAAAATATTGAACAATAATTACTGTAACAATTATTGAGTAGTGCCTTCTCAAGTAAGAATCAATAATTGAAAAAAATACTGTGCAATACCGTGTGCTACTGTGCAACTACGCGTATTACTATATTTTAACCACCAGGTATTCTAACAGTGTTAACGGTAACAACTACGCCGTTATTTATAAAAACTCAAATTTGTCATTTTCTTTATCCGACAGTTATTCTGTTATGGGGCCCACAAATGGCTGCGCCGTCGTACGAATATTCCCCGACAGAAAGAATATTCCACGACTAAACGAATATTCCCCGACAAAATGAATATTTTATAACCACTTGCTTATTTTGAAAAATATTCATATATCACCCTTAACTTTAACTTTTTATCAATTTAACCATTTACTAAATAGAAAAATTGAATACTTTTATTTGATAAAATTCGGTGTCTTACAATCTCCACTCCTTATGAAATTTCGTCTCCGAAATTTACGTACCTGGTATTTCAAAGAGTTGAGAATACCTTACTTTCATTTCAGATTCCATCTTCCCTGTCATCATGATTTCTCCATTGCTCATCTCCTGTATACCTATTTTGGGGGTGTCCATTGATCATCTCCTGTATTTCAGATAGCATTCTAGAATACAGCTTCAAAACAAGGGTTAATTAAACAAATTAACATTGACATAGCTCTGATACCAACTGTGACGCCCCCAAAAAAGGTCCATTCCATCCAACCTATTCTGAGTCGCCAAATACATGGTACAGAAAACAACTACAACTTTATTACAACAAATGTCGTGCAAAATACAACAACACATATGCTGTGAGTTTGGGTACAAATATATACCAAATGTGACTCATGTCCCAACCGTGGACAGCACCTCACAATGACACCTTACATAAATGTATAGTCAAAAACTGTTTTAGAAATTAAAATCTTTGGGAAGTGCTCAAGGAAACCTTCGTACATGGGAGGCCATGCTTCCAAGTTATGATAGATATCATATGTCCACAGAATTATCCTTGGTTGACCTAATAGACCCCAGAGAAAAACGAGAAGATTACTATCATATTCTTCCCAATGGTGAGTCTTCTCTTGACATATCATTATCTCCACTGTCTCTAATTAAGAATTATACTCCAAACAAACACCAAGATTATATAGGTAGTGCTTATAGATATACTCCGCAAGTGGATGTGCACAATCCTATCTTATGATGACACAAGATTGTATGTCGTTAGACATCTTGTATTGTAGTGGCAAAACACCCTTCCAACGTTGGGTACACCTTACCCTATTGGATTCACCAAATATAACTACTAAATGAACTTTTCTATACTGCTTAGGGAGAACTCCACAGCTAGAGACCACCGTTCTATTCCCTTGTTACCCCCGCTCGACCCAGCTACACTCTTATTACCTGAAAATGAATTGTGAAGCAAAAGGGTGAGCACAACTAGCTCAGTAAAGAATATCATGACTAAAGATAATTAAATTATCAATAGCCTTCATCAATAATAAATCAGAGATTTAGAACATATGGTAGATGATAAAAATTTTAACCATAGTTGCAGTGGAACGAGCAATCCATTAGAAGAGTCAAATAGACTATAAAGTCTATTATCTTCTCTATGTTAAAAATCCACCAATAATATTTTATCCCTGTAACATCAATCAACAATTCTGGTCCACAATCATAAGAATAACTCATAATCATAATCGTAGTTCTAAATTCCTCTTCTCATCCAGGACGAAGATAATTTTCATCACCTATCTTTACCTGAAACATCAAAGATCATGGTTACACCAAATCACATTTCCTATTCATAATCATACTAATAACTTCATCTTTGCACTACGGCCAAAGATATTCATTTGTATCACCAGTTGGTCATGTTCATCTCAACACCTGTTCATCTTTGCACTACTGCCCAAAGATATTCAACAACAGATCATCTTTGCACTACGGGCCAAAGATATTCATCAACAATTTATCTTTGCACTACAGGCCAAAGATATTCCTCAACAGTTCATATTTGCACTACAGGCCAAATATATTCATCAACAGTTCATATTTGCACTACAGGCCAAATATATTATTATCTCAAAGAAATATATAACCATTTCAAAATTTATATAAACAATAATTATAACCATGTTGATCATTTCACCTTTGCACTTAAGCTAAAGATATTCAATTATAAATTTAATGGTCATGATCATACCAGTCAATAATTCAACTTTGCACTACTAGCCAAAGAGAACCCATAGTCATGATCATATCAAAAATCTACCCATCTTTACACTCAAGTCAAAGAGAAATATCATAATTAGGGTTATAAAAATGTTATATATGATAATAAAAATAATATGATCAACATATAGTTTTAATCTCAAGAGTAATATTCATAAATCAACTATAATTTGGTTAGAAAAAGAAATCAATTTTTGTCGTGAATAGTACCCGTGAATAGTAACTCGTGAATAGTAACTCATGAATAGTAAACCCAACACAAAAAGGTAGAAATTTCACAATAAAATACATACCAGTATTTCGGTATAATGATATTGAAAGAATAATATTTCTTAACAACCCTTAAAATTCCTTACCTCAAAAGTGCAGTATTTCTGACTGGAATGCAAAGGCGAAGGAAACTTGCACTGAATAGCAACTCTCAAAGTATCTAAATACTCACAAAATATGCTTCATAATATAGAGAGAGAAAGAGAGAAAACTTATGAATTCTGGTATAATTTTCAATTCTAACTTAGCCCTCTATTTATTGGAAAATATTAGCACGCCGAATCAGACTTGACCTGCTACCTGATGGATTTACCTGCTACTATTCCCACCCACCACATTTGAATAAAAATCTCAGCACATTTCTTTACCAACCAAGAGTGGTGCCCACCAATTCTAAAATTTTCCACCAAAATGATTAACTCCGAAAATTTAACAATTTCTGAACCAGTCATCTCGTAAAATTCATAACAAATCATACGTTCATTTTTAACGGTTTAAAATTTCTGAACATATACTCAACTTATATATGTATAACATATCCAAATATTACCACGATCCAACGGTCGGATTAAAAATTATAGCACTCGCAAAATATATCAAAAACCCTAATTGGATTTTCAATACCTCCGTTCCGACAAAAATACAGATAAAACACCTCAACATTAACTCCTTCATTTTTAACCACAAAAATATATCCCTCATTTATATCCACATAAAATAAATATTTCCTTATCATATGAATCAATAATTAATTATTCACAAATAATATTACAGAATCACATTTATGACAACCAGGCCGTTCCCAGGAAAGAGGGGGCTTTCCAATAAGGATTTCTCCTTACTGGCGCGTAATTAGATGACCAAACCTCTCCTTAGACAGAACTTTCTAGGCATTGACAATAATGCTATCTAATAATATTATTCAAATAATATGAATTATTGATTTTGTGACGCCTCCAAAATTAGGTATACATCACCCATCTTGGGTCGTCAGATACATAGTACAGAATACAAATACAACTTACTAATACAACTGTCGTGTACAATACGACAAAACATAAACTGTGAGTTTGAATACAAATATTATCTTCTAGAGAGTATTCATACTCAAAAGGAGTCCTCGTTACATTTATTAACACACCATTACGTAAAATAGTGAGGACTACTAACTAATACTATCATTCGGACCATCACTCCGTTCCCCGACTTGCCCCAGCTACGTTCTCATTTCCTGAAGAGAACAGTGAAAGAAAGGGTGAGCTCAACTAGCCCAGTAAGAAATATTATGACTAAGATAATGCAGAATAAATTATCATTAGCCTTCAACAATGTTAAACTGATAAAATATAATAGACATCAAGTTTAACTGTAGCGGAACAAGCAATCCATTAAGAGAGTCAAGTAGAAAATAAACTCTACTATCTTTTATGATTTAAAAGATTTTCCAACACTGTGATCGCTGGGACTCAGCTTAATAAAATAATCCACATCATCGAATCACCCCTGCACTACGGCCAAGGATATTCGTATATTCATTAATGGTCATGATCATGCCAACAACTGTCCATCAATGCACTACGGGCCAATGAGGACTTTTACCACATCATTTGTAACATTACGGTCATGATTATACCGAATAATCCCTGGTCATAATCATACCAAGTCCATCTATGCACTACAGGCCACAGATGACTTTCAACATTTTATAAACATGAGGATGATGACAATGATATAAGAATTCAATAAAACAAGTTCAAGAATTAATTTATCCAAGAATTAACAACGTCCAAATTGTCAACATGATACTGCTTTGTGGAGTAAAATTCAAGAATGATTAGAAGAATATTTTCATGAAAAGATACTGGATGAAACGCAAATATCAAGGATATTCCACAAATTTCATGGAGTATAGAAGTCAAAACTTAACCAACTGAGTATAATAAAGAATGGAATAACAAAAGAAATCACCATGCATGCGATAGACCGCACAGACAGGTTATTCCAACAGAATAATAAATAATGGAACCAGGTCCGGCGTAAACGCACAGACAGGATATTCCGACAGAATAATAATAAAAACGGAACCAGGTCCGGTGTAAAACACACAGACAGGATGTTCCAACAGAATAATAATAAAAACGGAACCAGGTCCGGTGTAAAACACACAGACAGGATGTTCCAACAGAATAATAGAAGAATGTCACCAAGTATAGGGTAGACCGCGTATACAGGTTATTCCAACAGAATAATAAGAAATGGAATAACAACAGTTCTCTTCATGAATAAGAAAGAATAACACCCCTTACCGTTTTAAAGAAGAGCTGAAATAAGGAAGTAGTTAAGTAGCAGAATACTCTTCTTCTCTCTCTCTATAGTTTCTCTCTATAGTTTCTCTCTCTAGAGTTCAGTGAATTCGTAAGAAATAATGAAGGAATGAGCTGCTATTTATAGAAAAATAGAATGCATAGTAACTAATCCATGAACGGTCCAGATTGATTACTTTAATCTGACGGTCCATATTTAAAGAAAAATCTTTTAAATAAAATATAATATATTCTATTTATAGAATAACTTTAATAAAGTATTCTGTTTTATATAAAAAGATGTTTCTGTTTTATTACGTTAATAATACGAATAAAACAAAACGTCATTATCGCTAAATAATTCATATTATTAACTGACAATAATTGAATCAAACTGAGTGACTTCTCACATAAGCATTAATAATCAATACCGTGTGCTACTATGCAACCACACGTATTACTGTACTTTTACTACCGAGTAGTTCAACAGTAACAATGGTAAAACTTTCGCCGTTATTTTTAATAAAATATTTTTGTCGTTTTCTCAATCCGACAATAATTCCGTTGTGGGGTCCACCAATGATTGTGTCGTTGTACGAATATTCCCTGTTAAAACGAATATTCCCCGACCAATCGAATATTTTATAACAACTTGCGTACTTTGCAAAATTTATAAATATTACCCACAACTATAACATTATATCAAATTAACTCCATAATATTCAAAAATGATATTTATAGAAAATTCATCTTTATTTATAAAAGTTGGGGTCTTACAACCTCCCCTTCTTATGAAATTTCGCCCTCGAAATTAGGGTACGTACCTGGTATGTCGAAGAGGTAAGGATACCTTGATTTCATTTCAGATTCTAACTCCCAAGTCATTTCCTCAACATCGTGGTTTCTCCACAAAACTTTGACTTGAGGTATAACCTTGGAGCGTAGAATATGTTCCTTCTTATCCAAGATTTGAACAGGAACTTCTTCATACGTCAAATCCTCCGCTATTTCGTCCGGTTCTAACTCAATAATGTGGTTCGGGTCTTCCACATATTTGCGTAACATGGATATGTGAAAAACGTTATGAACACGAGACATACTTGGCGGTAAAGCGAGTCTATAAGCCACAGTTCCTACTCGATCGAGGATTAAAAATGGACCGATGAATCGAGGATTGAGCTTTCCTCTCTTTCCAAATCTCGTAACTCCTTTCCATGGAGCAACACGTAAGAACACATGATCTCCTACATCAAATTCCACGTCCTTTCGATGAAGATCAGCATAACTCTTTTGTCGATCTTGTGAGGTTTTTATACGTTGTCGGATCGTTTGAATCTTTTCTGTAGTCATACGTACCAACTCCGGTCCCAACAACGTTGCTTCACCCACCTCATCCCAGCATACTGGAGAACGACATTTTCTTCCATACAATGCTTCGAATGGAGCCATGCCAATACTTGCTTGATAACTGTTGTTGTAGGAAAACTCCACCAATGGTAAGAACTTGTCCCAACTTCCCTTGAAGTCAAAGACACAGAGTCTTAATAAATCTTCAAGAGTTTGAATAGTCCTCTCTGATTGTCCGTCCGTCTGAGGATGATATGCTGAACTAAATCGTAAATCCGTGCCCATAGCTTTTTGTAAACTAACCCAAAATCGTGAAGTGAATCTTGAGTCTCGATCAGAAACTATGGATACTGGCATACCATGCAGTCTTACAATCTCGTTTATGTACATACGAGCAAGACGTTCAAGTGTATAAGTTTCTCGTATCGGTAAGAAATGAGCAGACTTGGTCAATCTATCAACAATGACCCAAATCGCATCAATACCTTGAGAAACCTTAGGAAGACCGGTAACGAAATCCATGGTAATGTGCTCCCACTTCCATTCTGGAATTTCAAGTGGTTGCAATGGACCTTTTGGTACTTGATGCTCCGCTTTGACTCGTTGACAAGTTAGACACCTTGAGATAAACAACGCTATCTCTCTCTTCATATTGCTCCACCAAAATGTATGACGAAGATCATGATACATTTTGGTACTTCCAGGATGGATTGCAAACGGTGTGTTGTGCGCCTCCATCATGATTTCATACTTTAAATCAGGGTTGTTAGGAACACAAAGTCTGGAGTTGACTCGAAGTATTCCTTCTTCATCGATTCTTGCTTCCGGCATAGCACCTTCTTGCACTTTCTTCCTCATACGCATCAGCTCCAGGTCTGTAGCTTGAGCAGCTTTAACTTTATCGATTAAAGTCGGTTCTACTCGTATATTCGCCATCATCACATGGGTCCCTGGAGTCTTTAACTCTATCTCCATCCTTTGCAAATCACACAAAATGGGCCTTTGTGTTGACAATATCGCACTCGTACTTGCATATGATCTTCTACTCAATGCGTCAGCTACCACGTTCGCTTTTCCAGGATGGTATTGAATGGTATGATCATAATCTTTCAACAGTTCAAGCCAACGTCGTTGTCGCATGTTGAGTTCCTTTTGAGTGAAGAAATATTTGAGGCTTTTATGATCCGTAAAGATCTCCACTTTCTCCCCATACAAGTAATGCCTCCAAATTTTAAGTGCAAAGACAACAGCTGCCAACTCTAGATCATGAGTAGGATAATTCCTCTCATATTCCTTGAGTTGTCTTGATGCATAGGCTATGACTTTTCCATGTTGCATGAGAACGCATCCCAACCCTTTGCTCGAAGCATCACTGTAGATGACAAATCCCTCCGAGCCAGATGGTATTGTTAGAACAGGTGCTGAAATGAGTCTCCTCTTGAGTTCTTGAAAACTCTGCTCACATTCTTCGCTCCAACCGAACTTTGTATCTTTTCGAGTCAGCTGAGTTAATGGAGTAGCGATTCGAGAAAATCCTTCCACGAATCTCCGATAATAACCAGCTAAACCAAGAAAGCTACGTACTTCGGTCACTGATTTAGGTTGCTCCCAGCTTTGAATAGCTTCAATCTTTGCCGGGTCAACAGATATTCCACGACTTGATACTACGTGCCCAAGGAATGCTACCTCCTCCAGCCAGAACTCGCATTTCTTCAACTTGGCATAAAGTTTGTATTCACGAAGCTTTTGGAGTACCAGCCTCAAGTGTTGCTCATGATCTTCACGGCTTTTGGAATAAACAAGGATGTCATCGATAAAGACGACCACAAAGTGATCCAAATATTCCTTGAATACCCTGTTCATCATATCCATGAAGGCAGCAGGAGCATTAGTCAATCCAAAAGACATAACTAAGAATTCATAATGCCCATACCGAGTTCTGAAGGCAGTCTTTGGAATATCCTCAGTTCTAACCTTCAGCTGATGATATCCAGAACGAAGATCGATCTTTGAAAAGAATTGTGCTCCTTGCAACTGGTCAAACAGGTCATCAATACGTGGCAATGGGTACCTATTTTTGATGGTGACATGATTCAACTCCCGATAATCAATACAAAGTCGCATACTCCCATCTTTCTTCTTCACGAACAGAACAGGAGCACCCCAAGGAGAAGTACTAGGACGAATAAAACCAATGTCTAACAATTCCTGCAGTTGAGTCTTTAACTCCTGAAGTTCAATAGGAGCCATTCGATATGGGGCTTTGGAAATGGGTTTTGTACCGGGTTCAAGGTCGATACAAAATTCAATTTCACGCTCTGGGGGTAGGCCAGGAAGTTCTTCGGGAATACGTCAGGAAATTTATTAACAACAGAAATATCATTCAAAGCTGACGTATTTTTGTTTAGATCTGTGACATGAGCTAAGAAAGCTTGACATCCGTTTTTCAATAAACGAATAGCTTTATGGCTTGAGATGACAGCGATTGATTTTAATGGTTTGGTTGCTTGAATTCGCATAATAGGTCGATTAGGAATATGAAAGCTAACAACCTTACGAAAACAATCAATTTTTGCATGATGAGTAGTTAACCAATCAATCCCTAGAATCACGTCAAATGCAAGTATTTTTAATGAAATAAGATCGACAGGTAATGTGTGGGTACCAACTTGAACCAAACAAGACTTATAAACCGTGGATGTAATGAAGGTTTCTCCCAATGGAGTTTCAACAGCTAAGTCAAAGTCTAATTTCTCCGGAATCAAATTTAATCGATGAGCGCAAGTAGGAGAAATAAAAGAATGGGTAGAACCGGTATCAAATAAAGTATAGACTTCGTTAGAGTTTATGATAAGCTTACCCGTGATGACCTCATTCGGGTTCCTTGCTCTGGGAGTTCACAACAAACGCTCTCCCTTGCACAACCGGTTTTGACTTTTCTGGGACGGCCTTTGGTGCCTCCATCCTAGCTGAATTTGTCTTCGGTAAACGACAAAATCGGGCTAAATGACCTTCTCTTCCACAATTATAACATGCTTTGGACGGCATCGCGCAGTTTGGACTGATGTGCCCCTCCCCTCCGCATTTGAAACATATGATAGGTGGTCGTTCTCCTTCCTTAACGACAGGTGCTGGTGCTGACGTCTTTCCATCATTGTTGAATCTCCTCTTCTTGAAATGCCCATTCTTATTGTTTTGGCCCTGATTACCACCGAAGTGGTTACCATTTCTGGCCTGTTGATTCCCTCCACGCTTGTTGTCACCGCTTCGATGACTGCTCTCACTGGTATTATCATTTTGCCGGCTGCTCTCTTTTGGTTGCGTTGTCTCGTTATCGCGCTCCACCAACTGAGCCCTATTTACAACATCTGAATACAAACACAGTTTATGAGAAACAAGATGTTGACGTATCTCCGGCTTCAAACCTCTTAAAAACATCCGCGTCATTCTTTCTTCATTATCCACCAGGTGGGACGCAAACCGGGATAACTCCGCAAATTTTGCCTCGTACTGCGACACGGTCATATTATTCTGCTCCAATTTGATGAACTCCACCTCCTTCATGTGACGAATACTCTCGGGAAAGTATTTGTCGTTAAACAGCTCTTGGAACTTCTCCCAAGACATCTTCAGTGCGGCAGGTTGAGTACGCTTTATCGATTCCCACCAGTAATCTGCCTCTCCTCGCAACATAAAGGCGGCAAAGGGAACCTTTTGCTCCTCGGAGCAACCCAAGACATCAAATATCTTGGTGATCTGCTTTATCCATGTTTCAGCTACAAGTGGTTTGGGTTCTCCCTTAAACTCCGGTGGTCCCAGCTCCTTAAACTGTTTAGCGGTGACCGCCTGAGAGTTTCCAGTATTTCCACCTACGTTGTGGACAGGAGCCGCTTTCACCTGTTGTTGCATGAATTGCATAAAACCTCTGAACATTCCATCATTCATCATCTGGTCAGTGTTGTTGTTTGCATGAGGATTGTCACCTTCCTGATGCACATTATCCTGATTATTGATATGTGGTGAATCAACAGTCGCCTGTGCTCCATTGCTATTCTCAACATTCTCAGATGCCATTTTCAGATACTGCCACAAAATAAAAGTTAATTGATATGTCATATATTATCCTTATATTATGACCGACCAATTAAATACCATGCAAATAAACTTAGGTAGGTCATACTAGCGAAGGAATTCCCCGTCTCTCCCCTCCTAGTTCTATTCTCACATCTTAGCCAGGGATCATATCCCTAAGCTCTGATACCAACTGTGACGCCCCCAAAATTAGGTATACATCACCCATCTTGGGTCGTCAGATACATAGTACAGAATACAAATACAACTTACTAATACAACTGTCGTGTACAATACGACAAAACATAAACTGTGAGTTTGAATACAAATATTATCTTCTAGAGAGTATTCATACTCAAAAGGAGTCCTCATTACATTTATTAACACACCATTACATAGAATAGTGAGGACTACTAACTAATACTATCATTCGGACCATCACTCCGTTCCCCGACTTGCCCCAGCTACGTTCTCATTTCCTGAAGAGAACAGTGAAAGAAAGGGTGAGCTCAACTAGCCCAGTAAGAAATATTATGACTAAGATAATGCAGAATAAATTATCATTAGCCTTCAACAATGTTAAACTGATAAAATATAATAGACATCAAGTTTAACTGTAGCGGAACAAGCAATCCATTAAAAGAGTCAAGTAGAAAATAAACTCTACTATCTTTTATGATTTAAAAGATTTTTCAACACTGTGATCGCTGGGACTCAGCTTAATAAAATAATCCACATCATCGAATCACCCCTGCACTACGGCCAAGGATATTCGTATATTCATTAATGGTCATGATCATGCCAACAACTGTCCATCAATGCACTACGGGCCAATGAGGACTTTTACCACATCATTTGTAACATTACGGTCATGATTATACCGAATAATCCCTGGTCATAATCATACCAAGTCCATCTATGCACTACAGGCCACAGATGACTTTCAACATTTTATAAACATGAGGATGATGACAATGATATAAGAATTCAATAAAACAAGTTCAAGAATTAATTTATCCAAGAATTAACAACGTCCAAATTGTCAACATGATACTGCTTTGTGGAGTAAAATTCAAGAATGATTAGAAGAATATTTTCATGAAAAGATACTGGATGAAGCGCAAATATCAAGGATATTCCACAAATTTCATGGAGTATAGAAGTCAAAACTTAACCAACTGAGTATAATAAAGAATGGAATAACAAAAGAAATCACCATGCATGCGATAGACCGCACAGACAGGTTATTCCAACAGAATAATAAATAATGGAACCAGGTCCGGCGTAAACGCACAGACAGGATATTCCGACAGAATAATAATAAAAATGGAACCAGGTCCGGTGTAAAACACACAGACAGGATGTTCCAACAGAATAATAATAAAAACGGAACCAGGTCCGGTGTAAAACACACAGACAGGATGTTCCAACAGAATAATAATAAAAACGGAACCAGGTCCGGTGTAAAACACACAGACAGGATGTTCCAACAGAATAATAGAAGAATGTCACCAAGTATAGGGTAGACCGCGTATACAGGTTATTCCAACAGAATAATAAGAAATGGAATAACAACAGTTCTCTTCATGAATAAGAAAGAATAACACCCCTTACCGTTTTAAAGAAGAGCTGAAGTAAGGAAGTAGTTAAGTAGCAGAATACTCTTCTTCTCTCTCTCTATAGTTTCTCTCTATAGTTTCTCTCTCTAGAGTTCAGTGAATTCGTAAGAAATAATGAAGGAATGAGCTGCTATTTATAGAAAAATAGAATGCATAGTAACTAATCCATGAACGGTCCAGATTGATTACTTTAATCTGACGGTCCATATTTAAAGAAAAATCTTTTAAATAAAATATAATATATTCTATTTATAGAATAACTTTAATAAAGTATTCTGTTTTATATAAAAAGATGTTTCTGTTTTATTACGTTAATAATACGAATAAAACAAAACGTCATTATCGCTAAATAATTCATATTATTAACTGACAATAATTGAATCAAACTGAGTGACTTCTCACATAAGCATTAATAATCAATACCGTGTGCTACTATGCAACCACACGTATTACTGTACTTTTACTACCGAGTAGTTCAACAGTAACAATGGTAAAACTTCCGCCGTTATTTTTAATAAACTATTTTTGTCGTTTTCTCAATCCGACAATAATTCCGTTGTAGGGTCCACCAATGATTGTGTCGTTGTACGAATATTCCCTGTTAAAACGAATATTCCCCGACCAATCGAATATTTTATAACAACTTGCGTACTTTGCAAAATTTATAAATATTACCCACAACTATAACATTATATCAAATTAACTCCATAATATTCAAAAATGATATTTATAGAAAATTCATCTTTATTTATAAAAGTTGGGGTCTTACAGATTTGATAATGGAAAATACAGTGCAGCAACAATTATTGAAATAACAATAATATAAAATATCAACGCAGCAATTGTTGATTCAATAAAATAAAATATTGAACAGTAATTACTGTAACAATTATTGAGTAGTGCCTTCTCACGTAAGAATCAATAATTGAAAAAAATAATGTGCAATACCGTGTGCTGCTGTGCAACTACGCGTATTACTGTATTTTAACCACCAGGTATTCCAACAGTGTTAACGGTAACAACTACGCCGTTATTTATAAAAACTCAAATTTATCATTTTTTTCATCCGACAGTTATTCTGTTATGGGGCCCACAAATGGCTGCGCCGTCGTACGAATATTTCCCAACAGAAAGAATATTCCACGACTAAACGAATATTCCCCAACAAAATGAATATTTTATAACCACTTGCTTATTTTGAAAAATATTCATATATCACCCTTAACTTTAACTTTTTATCAATTTAACCATTTACTAAATAGAAAAATTGAAAACTTTTATTTGATAAAATTCGGGGTCTTACATACTCTATGAAATTAGTGGAATATCCTTGATATTTGCACTTCATCCAGTATCTTTTCATAAAAATATTCTTTTGACCATTCTTGAATTTTACTCCACAAAGCAGTATCATGTTAATAATTTGGACGTTATTAATTTCAGGATAAATTAACTTATAAATCTTTAAAATTTATTCTTGAACTTGTTTTATTAAATTATTATGTCATTGTCATCATCCTCATGCTATATTGTGATGAAAGTCATCTTTGGCTTACGTGCATAGATGGACTTGGTATGATTATGACCAGGGATCATTCGGTATAATCATGACCATTGATGATTACATGAATATCCTTGGCCGTGATGCAGGGATGATTCGATTTTATTTATTAAGCTGAGTCTCAGTGATAAAGTTGATGAAAAACTTTTTAAATCATAGAAGATAGTAGTTTTATGCTCTACTTGACTCTTCTAATGGATTACTTATTCCGCTGCAGTTAAACTTATTGTCTATTATATTCTATCAGTTTAACATTGTTGAAGGTTAATGATAATTTATTCTGCATTATCTTAGTCATAATATTTCTTACTGGGCTAGTTGAGCTCACCCTTTCTTTCACTGTTCTCTTCAGGAAATGATAACGTAGCCGGGACCGGAGAACGGAGTGACGGTCCAGATGATAGCATTAGTAGTCCTCACTATTCTGTTAAATAGTGTGACAATAAATGTAATGAGGACTCCATTGAGTGTGGATATTGTCTAGATGACAATATTATTATTAAAACTCTTAGATTATGTTTTGTCGTATTTTACACGACTGTTGTATAATTAAGTTGTATTTGAATTTTGTACCATATATTTGGCGACTCAAGATGGGTGATGTATACCTATTTTGGGGGCGTCACAACTGTAAACATAACATACGTACCCTGGCAGCAATATGTTGCAGTTGTGATATACTGCCGCCTCGATACGTGTCTTTTGCCTTTTCGCCTTCAGATACACCTGAGGATCTATTCGAGGCGGCAGTCTTGCGCCTCTTGACCTAACTCTCAGCTCTCCACTGGTCACACATCTACATCCATATGGGTTGTGCGCACCACCAGGGGCTATGCTCATGCATATACTGCTCACTTTATCCTAGATGGTCAATCTCAGCATTATGCAGGGCTTTTTATCTTCCTTGTTCAGATTATCTTTAGTTCGGACGGTGCACTTCTACCAGAACAATGTCTGAATAATTGATGTTTGCGCGTCGTCCCATCTATACCGCTTCTGCAAATAAAACAACAATAATGTCTATTAAAAATGTTATATTGCCATAATCCAACATTACTAAACAATATTATTTGATTAACTATGTATTATCTATCAGAGTGATAAAAAAATACTTGAAATTCAGCCCAAATTGTATCCTTATGGGCGAGAGGTGTGCTCGCCCATGTAATCACTGGCGTAGGCCAATTCTGCAAGCATAATTGTAAAATGCACTTCACAATTTTACTATCTTGAAAATCACTACAATATACAACAATTTACATTAAAATATATTTATAACAATGGAAATATTAAATTGTTATATATACACGATGTTTAACTTACGTGCTTTCTGGAGGAGGACGGATCTGTATGAGAATGCGATCATTAGAATTAGCCAGGGCCTTCGGCACATGATTACGGCCCCGACCCAACCCGCGCTGTCGTGCTGCTGGTTCAGAAGACATCTATAAACAAAAAATTTAGGATGTTAGTATGACAATTACTTGTATGAAATAGTTAACTACGATTACTATAAATGAAAGGTACATAAACATGACTGCAAAATAGTTAACTACGACAACTATAAATGAAAGGTACATAAACATGTTAAGGATATATATAGAGAACATTCCTATATGTAATTCATTGTAATATAATTAAAACTAAACATGCATTCTAATGAAAATCGTTGTTTGAGTCAGAATCATTTTGTACAAGTATCGAAGATTCATAACCATCTTCTTCTTCAGATTCTGTGTCAATGTCAGTCAATATCTCTTCCTCAGTATCACTGTCATCTGGCATAATAACTGTCTTGGGATCCAATTCATCAGGTTCATCTCCACCCTCTAACTGGATTAATTCATTGTTGTCCTCTATATTTATTATAGGAGGTCTATGAAGCATCTCCTCTTGGTAGAAATCCCCGTCTATTACTTGGACAAGACTGCGCGTGGGAGTATGAATTATAACTTGCCAATCTGTAGGCGATATATCCCTTTTCCTAACAGGACTAGGAGTATAGTGTACTTGTACTGTTTGAGTTGGTAAAACAAACGGTTCGTTGGAGTACGCAGACCTATGGAGGTCAATATCGACGATTCCATATATGTCAACACGTATCCCTTTTTCTGAATCAAACCAACGACACTTGAACAAGTTAATATGACCCCCGTACGTGCCCTTGTACGACAACTCTACGATTTCCTCCAACTCTCCATAAAAGGCACAACCAAGCTCATTGTAACAATCTCCTTGAACACACACTCCAGTATTAGTTATTCTTTTACCGTGAGCATATGTCTTTATATGAAATTCACATCCATTTATTTTATAACCATTGCGAATGACTTGGTCCCTGTCTGGACCCATAGCTAGGACTTGTATATTTGGAGGAATCGTTCCCTCATTAAGAGCCTACAAAAATTCTATTAAATTAAATACATTCATAAATTAATACGATATATCTCCCTTTGATTATTTTTCTTCCGAGCAAACTTAGAGAGTTCATTAGAGTGAGAAATCTCCCTTAAGCTTCATTAATTGTTTCATATTTTTCTAACTTGAATAGCTCATAGTCTTGCATTAGCATGCTTAACTTCACCTATTTTACTTTGGAAGTACTTTCGTGGCTTGTCAAGATTGTATCCCACATTTCTTTTGTTATGTTGCACGATGATACTTTATCAATTTCAGTTTGGACCATTCCTCTTAGCAAGGTGTTCACGGCTTTTGAGTTGTAGGAAAACATGTAGCTTTCATTTGCATTCATCTCTATGAGAGTCTTGAGTCTACCATCATCATATCTAGGAATAACAGGTCCATTTTCAACTACTCACCACTGTCATGGGTCTCTCTTGAGATAAATCTTCATTCTGAATTTTCGAAAGCTGAATTTCTCATTTTTGAGCAGTAGAGGTGGCCGGCTTGTGGATTGACCTTCTTGAAAATTGAGATGTACCATAGGATCTTTCCCTACGACTTGAAAAGATCAATATTAGTAGAGCCTTGCTTTGATACCAAATGTAATTCTGTAATTAAGCACACCTAGAGGGGGTGAATATGTGTAAATACCCAAAAGTGATTAACATAGTCAGTTTTTTAAGTTTACTAATACAGACTATAATCGGACAAGCTAACCCTGTCTGTATTAGTAAATGTTCTTCGTCTGTTATAATCGGACAACTAATATCTGTCTGTTTTAGTATAATTATTCGCACGAATAAACCAGAATCTGCAAAATACTAAAGCATAAAACAGAAAAGAAAAGAACAGTAAAACATGCCAATATTTTTTCGTGGTTCAGCCCATATCCTCTACTCTTGTGGCCTAATCCATGTCCAATACCAAATGGTATTGGAGATTCACTTTATTAAAATAATATTCATCAATTATGCAAAAAATAAAACTCCCTTTTACAACGACGATCGAATGGACATCTCTGCCCCCTTTTGCACTTCTGTAATACTTCTCACCTCTGAGACTTTGATACATTCATTGAACAGACTGAATATTACAATAATAAACCCCCTAAGCCAACCTAGACTTATACTTTGTTTACAATAGATATTATGAGATGGATTACAAAGACTCTGCTATTATTTTGATACCTAAAGAAATGACACAATGACATGAATATGACTCAGATATGATTTTGGAATAATGCTCTGTGAATTTTAGCTTTGTAGTCTTGTCCGTTCTTCTGCCCAGCAGGTTTGAATATATATAGAGTGGAGAGCAACGGCTAGTCCAATTTTGTTAGCGTGAAAGGCTCAATCAAGAAAGCAATCTCAGCAAACTGTTGTTACTAACAACTATAAAATCCTCAGCAAAATAAAAATATTCATATAATATTTGTTGAAATAAAGGAGTCAAATAAATCAAATAATATATCCTTTAAAAATTGAAACCTGTTGCTTTAAAAAATAACTCAAATTCGAATTATATCAAATTCCTTAATTATACCAACTCCTTGATAATCTCCAAATTAATTTTGAATTGGTAACCATATATATATATATATATATATATATATATATATATATATATATATATATATAACAGCAGATAACATATATATATTAGAAAGATATATCCCAGCTATATTAATTAAAAGATATAACAGGTTAATATTAAGGAAATAATATATCAATGACAAGGTTTAGAAACCACCCTGTTACCTTTTACTTTGAATTAAACACCAATTCTAATCTCCTTATAATACTCCAATTTGAATTTGAATTGGATTAATAGCCAAACAGATTTAGATATAGCAACAAAACAAATATTAAAAAATATTCTCTAGCTATATCAGTTTCCATAAAAGACTATAACACGTAATGGGCCACCATACAAAGTAATAGATTATATTATGGATTAATTACATATTCTATTATATTTTTTAAAATAATTACAACAATAGTGCACTCATAAAATATTGACACAATTAATACACTTTTCATATTTATTTACAATATTAGTGCAATTAAGATTCCTTAATTTAGGGAATTAGTATGCAATTAGGATTCCTTAATTTAGGGGATTAGTATTAATTTACTTATTAAATTAAGTAATTAATAAGTAATCCATATAGCAAACTTTCTCTCTCCTCAGTAAAATAAACAACCAAACAAATTGCAGTTCTTCTCTCATTGTCTCTAAAATCGAAATGAAGGATGAATATGCCCTTCCAGTATCAACACCAACGGCACACCTAGCAGCAACGACAACATCAACTGCATCTTCAATTTCTAAAAAGGAAAGCTCATTTTTAAGAACATTCTGGATATCAACCTTTTCCTTTATTAGCCCCTTCCCTCCCTCTACTTATCCCTGCAGTCATCAAACAATATAGTACTAACATCAGCGCTTACTTGCGGTTCTAATTTCAGTTTCTTTGAATTTTTGTTGTTATTGATTTTGGAGAAGAGGAATGGCCGGAAAATATGAAGGACCGACAATCGGAATTGATTTGGGAACAACTTACTCATGTGTGGGTGTTTCATATGCAGGTAGGGGAGAGAATTGTTAATATATTATGGGGATTTTTTTTTAATTCTGTGGGATAATCTTTTTGTAACCAATCCACATCTACAGCTGCAGTTTTTTCATAGTGCAGTTGGTAGCCAAATATTCATATCAAGGTAACCAATTCAGTGTTATTAGGTTACCAATATATTTTGAATGTGATGCAGTTGGTAGCCAAACCTTCATGCAGTTGGTTGCCAAACTTTTTGACCAAGGTAACCAATTCATATTGCAGGTGTGGAGGTAGATTGGTTACCTTGGTATAAAAGTTTGGTTACCTTTTTAAGAAGGTTTGGTTATCAACATTATATTACACATCACTCTCTTATCTCTCTCTTTCTTATGTAGTGTTCTTATTTTCTTCTAGACATGAAATTGGAATTGGAATTTCCGACGGAGGAAGATGACCGGCGAAGGGGAGGACGAATATGACGTTGCCAAACTTTGAATATTTGAATTTGAATTATTATTTTGAATTTGAATATATTTTTGTTGTTAGATCCAAGATATTTGAATTTGAATTATTAATTATGACAATTATTTCTCCTTGATGTTAGGTTTCCTTATTATTGTGAATTGAATCCTATACTAATTTCCTAAATTAAAGAATCCTTATTGCACTAATATTGTAAATAAATATGAAAAAGTATATTATTTTTATAATTATTTTGCGGATGTACTAATAGTGCAATTACTTACTAAATATTGTATATTATTGTAAAGGACCCTTATATTATTTAATCAACCCATCAGCCCAAAATATAATCCATGCAATCCATTAAATAACCAACAAACATAGATAAATTGCATCAACATATATTAAACTGGTTATTAATTATTTTCAACACATCATTACAAAGTTAATTTCAGCCATAACTCATATACTTTAGTATATTGTCATCATTAAAATTACAAAATATAAAAACTAACATTCTCCCCCTTTTGATGATGACAATATAATCAACTTTGTAATTAACATGCTCCCTCTATTTAGATGGCTCCCCCTTAATTTATGGATACCAATGAACAGTAAACAATTTGAGCATATAAACTATTATTATATCCAGTAACATATCCATCATAAATCAAGAATGATTAAGCTAGATAATCATATTCATAACATAGAAATCACAGTACCCAAATATCTCACTCTTTTTGTCATTATCAAAAAGAAATAAACTATGCATATTAATAAATAAGCACAAGTTGATTAGAACATAATCATTACCTATATATTTATCCCCCTCTGTCATCAACAAAAAAAGAATAACATTGGAGTAAGTTTATAACAAAATTACATATATCAAGTAAACAATATGGCCATACCTTTGTGATTTGTTACCTATATATTAACATTTGTCACGCCCCCAAATTTAGGTCCCTTAGACCTCGAACCTGGTACGCTACGGTACTACCTTCATCTCCATATATACAATATTTATTCATAAATTAATGAACACAACCTGACTTTTATACCAATTAATACATTATTCCCTTCTGTTCCAAAATTTGTAACCTTTACAATCGGCTATTACATCTGTAGATCGTTCATGATCTAATCTATCAATCTTAAACTTTAAACAATATATTTCATGTTGATAAATTTAGTAGGAGTATTTATTAACTCACAATCCAAATTAAATATGCTTCTGCGCAATGTTCTTCAACTACAAATGTATAACATCAATGTTCATGTAATATAGCTAGAAATTACGCTATTAAGTGTTTTAGCCCTCAGCATTTCCAAGTATATTTACTCTAAAGATAATACACCAATGGTTTAGTTTGTTACTATAACACAAATGATATTCCATTCCAATTCCTCCTTGTGAACCTTCATCTATTCTGAAATCTTTGACTCTATGGTCATTTGTTTTATCGACCTTTATCTGCAAAATTTGTTTGCAAGATTGAGCACGACGGCTCAGCAAGTCCAACAGTCTACACATTTCATGCTTCACATAGCATACAAATTTCATATATCCATGCATCATAAGTTTTAGCCAATGCATCTACTTATGCTTCATATATCTCATGATATGCATTTTTTTATATGCATCATACTTGTCATACAACACATATAAACTTCATGTCGTATAACTAACATATATTTCACAAATTTCATACTTTGCACTTAGTCAAATAACATTCATATAACCAACTAGTTCACATAAAGTAACATATTTCATTAACTATTATAAGCACATGGTTTAATGCAGATTATCACATAAGAGCAAGTTACTGAAGAACTTGTCTCGGAGCATTCCTTGAGCGGTTAGGAGAATTTGTCATTCCATTGTCCTACACGATTAAGTGTATATACGAACCATAATTAATTTCATAATGACGTTTATTAGTCACTTATATTAACTCTGATATGCATTTCATTATTCTCCCTTTTTAAGTCCTGACACACAATGCTTTAATCACGGTTTTAAAACTTACTAAGACACTTTCTTATCCCTTCTGTTTATTATATTAAACTTCATTTTACGTTTTATTACGTTTCTTCTTTCTTTACACTTACCACATAAACTCAAGTTCTAAAAAACTTGCACGCACCGCCGTTTTATCATTTTACTTCATCCATATTCATAACATTTTTCAAATAATAACTCAAAGCATCTATGAGCATTTATTTGATTAAGTAATTAATGGTCACCTTGTGACTTAATCTGGTAATTGTCCTTTTTGAGTTATACCCCAAAATATACATCCATTGACATTATTTTTATAATATTCGCATAAAAATATGTGATTAAGTTTTTCATCGTCTTATAAGTCATTAGTCGACCTACTTTAGTCGATTAAATTGCTTCAACGATTCCCGACTCGTTAGTTTATAATTACTTTAATTTCGATGCATGAAAGCCTAATACCCTCATTAAACCTTCTTAACCATTTTATCATTTATTTTAAACTCTTGTATAATATTATTAATCATTTAATAATATGTTATTCATTTAATAATACTATTAATCATTTAATAATATTTTATTTCTTTACTAATATTATTAATTATTTAATAATATTTTATTTCTTTACTAATATTATTAATCATTTAATAATATCTTATTTCTTTACTAATATTATTAATCATTTAATAATATTTTATTCATTTATAAACTTATAAATAATTTTAAGTTAATTGTTTATCTCTTACTATTTAATTCATTTAACAAACATATCAAACCCTTCATATAACATTTTATTAAAAAATAACCAAAATACCCTTATATGGTCTTAATATAACATATTAATGATTATTAGTCACTAAAATTATATTAACAAATTTTAGGACTTAATATAATCTAATTTTCTCAATTATTCTTAACTTAATCATAAGCCTGAAAAATATCAAATCATCTTATTATTTTTTTTATCTTTTTGCCACACATATATACATGCATTCCATACACAAAAATAATTTTTTTGGAACTTTTCAATTTCCTTTAGTAATTTTCAAAACTCCGTTTTTAGTTCGTAATTGAGGAAAATTAGTTATATCATGCTCAACTCAAAAAATTCCTAACTCTTGGAAGAATCTTACACATATTAACATGAACTGTCAGTTTAAATTTTGTGGCCATCGGAGTTATAGAACTCCAGTTATAGTCGTTTTTGTCGGAAAAACCTAAAAATTGAAATGGCCATACTCGATCGATTTAGGGCGGAATAAGCTCATATTTGGATAGGAGCTACTTTATATCATATATTTTCATGTCCCAAATTCAAGAATTTATTTCAATAATTAAATGGCCGAAAATGCCCCTACAAAGTTTTGGATAGATTGCTTTTCAGTATTTCCAGAATTTGCCTACTTTGCTAAAAACAGACCATATGGAAACCTACAAGGAATTTTCAATGATTTCACTTGGAGATGTTAGAAGACTCATAGATCTAACTCTAGAACTTGACCACACTCAAAAATTTAAAATAGAATGAGAGACATGATCGTTTAAATTTCATGTTTCATTTTCTCAAAAATCAGTTTTTATAACCTTTATGTTTTGTAAGAAATCTTCCATTATCTCTTGATTATTCAAACATTAACCAACATAAACCATCATAATACATACTAATACTCCTTATACTCAAGGATCTACCATGATCCATGATTAATTTCATCAAACCCTCACCATAACCAAGCAAAACATAATAAACCAAGAAATTACAAATCTAGGTTAAAAAACTTTTAAACCTTCTATGCTTGGACGATGGATGATCTTCCTTGGTAGTTTGGTTTGCTAGATATTCTCCTTCTTAGCCTCTTCCAAGTCGTGGCCTCCCCCTTCCATTCCCTCTCAAGCTCCTAAGTTTTTCTGTAAGGTTTTGGGTGAAAGTTATGGAGAAACCCATGGTTTCTTCTTTCTCTTCTTCCTCTTCTTTCTTTTTCCACTCTCCTCTTTTTCCTTTCTATCCATTGCTGCCATCTCTCTCCTCTTTTCCTTCTTATGGTCGGGTATATGAGTTAGGGAATGAGGAGTGTTTCTTTTATTTTCCTTTTCCATTATTTAGCTAAGTAAAGTAACATTTAAGAGAGAGAGAGTGTGTGTGTGGCTAGGAGTTGGTATGATTAGGTTAGAGTTGGTGGGAGTAGTTGGGCTACCCATGTGCTGGAAATCCAGCTAATTTTGGTCTTGTGGGTCCCACTTTTATTTCCTCGTTTTGCGTATTTAATCCCGTTTTTGTCTTTTAGACCCGAAGAATTAAATTTTTGAGTTTATAGTCGATTCGTACTAAATTCGACGCTCACAACATCATGGACACATCCGTTCCTTCAAATTCATATCCGAATTTTAAGTTTCACTTTTCTTCATAAAAGTTAACTGTTGACTTTTACCAAAAAGTCAACCCCAACACATTTTGTGTTTACAGTGTATTCTTACTAATTCAAATATTCCGGATTTAAATATCCAATCCATGTCTTCAGATTCCTCTCCTAACTCTAATTTTGACTTTTCCCCATAAAAGTCAACTGTTAACTTTGACCAAAAAGTCAACCTCGACACATTTTGCGTTTAAAATCTTTTCTGACTAAACTTGACGTTCTAAACGCAATTAAGTAGTCTGTGCTTCAAAATTCTATCCCTAACTCAAATTTTGAGTTTTAATTTGCTTCTTTTTATTATTAAGAATACTAACTAATCATTTATTGATTATTATTTATTTCATTTGCTATTCAAGGTCATCATTCAAACTATGTTATTTATAACATAGTTTTATCTTGTTTCTCACATACTTAACTCAATTAATCATATTGGTTTATCTGTTCATCCTTTAGTTATTACTTTCTTCCCCATTTACAAGGATTCCAAGTCGGAATCACTATTACTGCAACGTTCTAGTTTAGTTTACTACTAAACTCTTACATAATTTCTCTTAACAACTCATCTCATCAACTTATCTCATCATAGGTATTATCTTCCAATATTTCCTTTATCCCTTGTTATCCAATTCATGGATAGAATTCCATTATTGGCCCAAGTCCTATATGATTTAATCCAGTTCTTGATTACCTGATCATCTTAGGTATCAATTCCTTAAATATTTCTATCATTCACCATCAATTCTCTTTATATATATTCTTCAGATATTAAACCATATATGTTCTTCTTAAAAAAAATATTTAATCATTCATCTATTTTCAAGTCTAGGTTTTATTCTTTAAACATTTATTTAATTATTTGAAACAAGTCTCATATATTTTCGGGTTATCACAACATTGTTGTTACCTTAAGTGAATTTGATAGATGTGCTCCTTAGTATAACAAACAAATTTCTTCAAAACCTCTTCTTGTGAACATCCTAATGTTGGGATCACTTATGATTAGATTTAAAGGATGATTCTTACAGTTATGGATGATTTAGGAAGCTTGGCAGTAGTTATTTGCTCTTCAGATTCAACCTCCGGTGTATCAGATTCTGCACCTGATTTTTCTTCTAATTAAAATAGACGGTTCAGGCTGTCTAATTTTGTGACGCCCCCAAAATAGGTATACATCACCCATTCTGAGTCACCAAATACATGGTACAGAAACAAATACAACTTCATCATAATAATTGTCGTGCAAAATACAACACAAATACTGTGAGTTTAAAAATAAATATTATCTTCTAGACAATATCCACACTAAAATAAGTCCTAATTACAATTATTGAAATACTATTTTATAAAATAGTGAGGACTGCTAACACAACTGACTGAAAACATCACTCCATACCCCGACTAGTTCCCGCTATATTCTCGCCTCCTGAGAAAAATGGAACAAAAAGAAAAAGGGTGAGCTCAACTAGCCCAGTAAAGAATATTATGACTAAGAAAATATACAACAAATTATGGTTAGTCTTCAACAGGGAAAAAAATCTGATAAAATATAATAGACAACAAGTTTTAGATCAACAACTGCAGCGAAAACAGCAAACCATTAGAAGAGTCAAGTAGAGAATGAATTCTACTATCTTCTAAGATTAAAAAGTCCATCATCAATATTTTAACCCTGTAACATCAATCAATATACATCTTGAATCAAATATTCATCTTTGCACTACAGGCCAAAGATATTCATTTGTATCACCAGTTGGTCATGTTCATCTCAACACATGTTCATCTTTGCACTACGGCCAAAGATATTCATTAGGTAATCATTCATCTTTGTACTACAGGCCAAAGATATTCATTTGTATCATCATTTAGGACTGAGGATGATGAAAAATTATCTTAAAAAAAATGAATCCAATGAGACAGAAGAACAAATATTAGGGATTCGTATTATAGTTTATCCAAGTGCAATAATACTCGATAATAACCAATTGTGAAGGAGAATTCAAAAATAAAGATCAAAACATGGATACAATCAAAGATAGTAACCATAATAGACATCTTGGACAAAAAGAAAATTTTTTATTTTTCGGTGAATAGTGTCGTATTCGTGAATAGTGCCGTATACGTGAATAGTAACCCCGACACAAAAAGTTCTAAATTTGATTAAAAGTTCATATCAATATTTTAGCATAATGATATTGAAGAAAATAATATCATTTAAGAAGAAAATAATATCCCTTACCTCAACATAACCGTACTTCTGACTGAATATCGGATATGAGGCTGAATGAAACTTGTGCTGAATAGCAACTCTCAAAGTATCTAAATACTCACAAAATTTACTCAATAATCTAGAGAGAGAAAGAGAGAAAACTTATGAATTCTGGTGTGATTTTCAATTCTAACTTAGCCCTCTATTTATAGGAAAATGTTAGCACGCTGAAGCAGATTTAACCTGTAACATGATGGATTTACCTGCTACTATTTCCACCCACCACATTTGAATAAAAATCTCAGCACATTTTTTCACCAACCAAGAGTGGGGCCCACCAATTCTAGAATTTTTTACCAAAATGATAAATTCTGAAACTTCAACAATTTTTGAACCAGTCAACTCTTAAAATTCATAACAAATCATACGTTTATTTTTAACGGTTCAAAATTTGTGGACATATACTCAACTTATATATGTATAACATATTCAAAAATCACAACGATCCAACGGTCGGATTAAAAATTATAACCCCCGCAATATATCTCAAAAACCCTGATTGATTTTTAATACCTCTATTCTGACAAAAATACTGATAAAACACCTCAACATTAACTCATTCATTTTTAACCACAATAAATATATCCAACATTTATATCCACATAAAATAAATATTTATCATATGAATCAATAATTAATTATTCACAAATAATATTACATAATTATATTTATGACAACCAGGCCGTTCCCAGGAAAGAGGGGGCTTTCTAATAAGGATTTTTCCTTACTAGCGCGCAATTAGATGACCAAACCTCTCCTTAGACAGAACTTTCTAGACATTGCCAATAATGCTATCTAATAATATTGTTCAAATAATATGAATTATTGATCTAATAATGAAAAATACTGTGCAGCAACAATTATTGAAACAACAATAATATAAAATATCAACGCAGCAATTATTGAATCAATAAAATAAAATATTGAACAATAACTACTGTAACAATTATTGAGTAGTGCCTTCTTACGTAAGAATCAATAATTTGTGCAATACCGTGTGCTACTGTATTTTAACCACCAGGTATTCCAACAGTATTAACGGTAACAACTACGCCGTTATTTATAAACAACTTATACTTGTCGTTTTTTTCATCCAATCGCTTTCTGTTATGGGGCCCACACAAGGCTGCGTCGTCGTACGAATATTCTTGCTGTGTACGAATATTCCCCGACAGCAAGAATATTCCACGATGACCAAACGAATATTCTCTGATAACAAATGAATATTTTATAACCACTTGCTTATTTTGCAAAATTTACATACTTCACCCATAACCAAAGTATTATATCAAATTAACACCTTATTATTCACAATAAAATTTCCTGAAGAGAACTGTGAAAGAAAGGGTGAGCTCAACTAGCCCAGTAAGAAATATTATGACTAAGATAATGTAGAATAAATTATCATTAGCCTTCAACAATGTTAAACTGATAAAATACAATAGATATCAAGTTTAACTGCAGCGGAACAAGCAATCCATTAAAAGAGTCAAGTAGAGAATAAAATCTACTATCTTTTATGATTTAAAAGGTTTTTCATGACTTTTATCGCTGAGACTCAGCTTAATAAATAATCCACATCATCGAATCACCTCTGCACTACGGCCAAGGATATTCTTTAGTATCACGACCACGAATTATCCATGCACTACGGCTAATGTGACGCCCCCAAAATTAGGTATACATCACTCATCTTGGATTGTCAGATACATGGTACAGAATACAAATACAATTGTCGTGTATAATACGACAAAACATAACCGTGAGTTTGAATACAATTATTGTCTACTAAAGACTATACAGGCTCAAAAGGAGTCCTCATTACAATTATTATCACACTATTTAACAGAATAGTGAGGACTACTAATGTGACGTCCCCAAAACAGGTCCATTCCATCCAACCCACTCTGAGTCGTCAAATACATGGTACAGAAAATAACTACAACTTTATTACAATAATTGTCGTGCAAAATTCAACAACACATATGCTGTGAGTTTGGATACAAATATATACCAAATGTGACTCATGTCCCAATCGTGGACAGCACCTCACAATGATACCTTACATAAAGGTATAGTCAAAAACTGTTTTAGAAATTAGAATATTTGGGAAGTGCTCAAGGAAACCTTCGTACATGGGAGGCCATGCATCTAGGTTATGATAGATATCATATGGCCACAGAATTATCCTTGGTTGACCTAATAGACCCCAAAAAAAATAAGAAGATTACTATCATATTCTTCCCAATGGTGAGTCTTCTCTTGACTTATCATTATCTCCACTGTCTCTAATTGAGAATTATACTTCAAACAAACACCAAGATTATATAGGTAGTGCTTGTAAATATACTCAGGAAGTGGATGAGCACAATCCTGTCTTATGATGACACGAGGTTGTATGTCATTAGACATCTTGTATGATAGTGGCAAAACACGCTTCCAACGTTAGGTTCGCTTCACCTAGATGATTCACCAAATATAACTACTAAATAATGACCACCGTTCTATTCTCCTGTTACCCCCACTCAACCCAGCTACACTCTTATTACCTGAAAGGAATTGTGAAACAGAAGGGTGAGCACAACTAGCTCAGTAAAGAATATCATGACTAAAGATACATAAGTTATCAATAGCCTTCAACAGAATTAAATCAGAGATTTAGAACATATGGTAGATGATAAAAATTTCAACCATAGTTGCAGCGGAACGAGCAATCCATTAGAAGAGTCAAATAGACCATAAAGTCTATTATCTTCTCCATATTAAAAGTCCGCCAACAATGTTTTATCCCTGTAATATCAATCAATAGTTCATTTTCACAATTATATGAATAACTCATAATCATAATTGTGATTTTAAATTCCTCTTCACATCCAGAACAAAGATAATTTTTATCACATGTCTTTACCTGAAACATCAAAGATTATGGTTATACCAAATCACAGTTCCTTTTTATAATCATACTAACAATTTTATCTTTGCACTACGGGCCAAAGATATTCATCAACAGACCATCTTTGCACTACAGGCCAAAGATATTCATCAACAGGTCATCTTTGCACTACGGGCCAAAGATATTCATCAACAATTCATCTTTGCACTACAGGCCAAAGATATTCTTCAACAGTTCATATTTGCACAACAGGCCAAATATATTAATATCTCAAAGAAATATATAATCAATTCAGAATTTATATAAACAATAATTATAACCATGTTAATCAATTCATCTTTACACTTAAGCTAAAGATATTCAATTATAAATTCAATGGTCATGATCATACCAGTTAACAATTCATCTTTGCACAACAGGCCAAAGATATTCCTCAGTCACGATCATACCAATAATTTACCCATCTTTACACTCAAGTGAAAGAGAAATTCAACATCAGGGTTATAAAAATGTTATATATGATAATAAAAACAATAATATCAACAACTACATTTATTTTCAAGAGCAACAATCATAAATCAACGATAATTTGGTCAGAAAAAGAAACTAATTTTTGTCGTGAATAGTAACTCGTGAATAGTAACTCATGAATAGTAACTCGTGAATAGTAACTCATGAATAGTAACTCATGAATAGTACTCTGTATTCGTACATAGTATCGTATACGTAAATAATGTCATATACGTAAATAGTGTCATATACATGAATAGTGCCGTATACGTGAATAGCAACCCGACTCAAAAAGGTAAAAATTTCACAATAAAATTTATACCAATATTTCAGTATAATGATATTGAAAGAATAACATCATTATATAACATCCCTTAATATCCCTTACAATCCCTTACCTCAAAAGAGCAGCACTTCTGACTGGATATCGGATATGACGCTGAAAAAAACTTGCACTGATGAATAGCAACTCACCAAGTATCTAAATACTCACAAAATATACTCAATAATCTAGAGAGAGAAAGAGAGAAAACTTGTTTCTGGTGTGATTTTCAATTCTAACTTAGGCCTCTATTTATAGGAAAATATTAGCACGCCGAAGCAAACTTAACCTGCAACCTGATGGCTTTACCTGCTACTATTCCCACCCACCACATTTGAATAAAAATCTCATCACATTTCGTCACCAACCACAAGTGGGGCCCACCAATTCTAAAATTTTCCACCAAAATGATTAACTCTGAAAATTCAACAATTTTTGAACCAGTCATCTCGTAAAATTCATAATAAATCATGCGTTCATTTTTAACGGTTCAAAATTTGTGGACATATACTCAACTTATATATGTATAACATATCCAAAAATCACAACGATCCAACGGTCGGATTAAAAATTATAACCCTCGCAAAATATCTCAAAAATCCTAATTTATTTTTCAATACCTCCGTTCCGACAAAAATACAGATAAAACACCTCAACATTAACTCATTCATTTTTAACCACAAAAATATATCCCTCATTTATATCCACATAAAATAAATATTTCCTTATCATCTGAATCAATAATTAATTATTCGCAAATAATATTACAGAATCATATTTATGACAAACAGGCCGTTCCCAGGAAAGAGGGGGCTTTCCGATAAGGATTTCTCCTTACTGGCGCGCAATTAGATGACCAAACCTCTCCTTAGACAGAACTTTCTAGACATTGTCAATAATGCTATCTAATAATATTATTCTAAATAATATGAATTATTGATCTGATAATGGAGATGATGTGCAGTGACAATTATTGAGCAACAATAATATAAAATATCAACGCAGCAATTATTGAATCAATAAAATAAAATATTGAACAGTAATTACTGTAACAATTATTGAGTAGTGCCTTCTTACGTAAGAATCAATAATTTCAAAAATATTGTGCAATACCGTGTGCTACTGTGCAATAACGCGTATTACTGTATTTTAACCACCGGGTATTCCAACAATGTTAACGGTAACAACTACGCCGTTATTTGAAAAAACTCAAATTTGTCATTTTCTTCATCCGACAGTTATTCTGTTATGGGGCCCATAAATAGTTGCGCCGTCATACGAATATTCCCCGACAGAAAGAATATTTCACGACCAAACGAATATTCCCCGACAACAATGATTATTTTATAACCACTTGTTTATTTTGAAAATTTTTTACATTTCACCCATAACTTTAACTTTTATCAATTTAACCATTTACTGAATAGTAATTATAAAAAAAAATTGAATACTTTTATTTTATAAAATTCGGGGTCTTACAACTAATACTATCATCTGGTCCATCACTCCGTTTCCCGACTCGTCCCAACTATATTCTCATTTCCTGAAGAGAACAGTGAAAGAAAGGGTGAGCTCAACTAGCCCAGTAAGAAATATTATGACTAAGATAATGCAGAATAAATTATCATTAGCCTTCAACAGTGTTAAACTGATAAAATATAACGGACATCAAGTTTAACTGCAGCGGAATAAGCAATCCATTAAAAGAGTCAAGTAAAAAATAAAATCTACTATCTTCTATGATTTAAAAAGTTTTTCAACACTGTTATCGCTGGGACTCAGCTTAATAAAATAATTCACATCATCGAATCACCCCTGCACTATGGCCAAGGATATTCGTGTATTCATTAATGGTCATGATCATGCCAACAACTATCCATCACTGCGCTGCGGGCCAATGAGGACTTTTACCACATCATTTGTACATTACGGTCATGATTATACCGAATAATCCCTGGTCATAATCATACCAAGTCCATCTATGCACTACAGACCACAGATGACTTTCAACATTTTATAAACATGAGGAGGATGATGACAATGATATAAGAATTCAATAAAACAAGTTCAAGAATTAATTTATCCAAGAATTAACAACGTCCAAATTGTCAACACGATACTGCTTTGTGGAGTAAAATTCAAGAATGCTTAGAAAAATATTTTCATGAAAAGATACTGATTGAAACGCAATTATCAAGGATATTCTACAAATTTTATGGAGTATAGAAGTCAAAACTTAACCAACTGAGTATAATAAAGAATGAAATAACAAAAGAAATCACCATGCATGCGATAGATCGCACAGATAGGTTATTCAAACAGAATAATAAATATTGGAACCAGGTCCGGCGTAAAACGCACAGACAGGATATTCCAACAGAATAATAATAAAGACGGAACCAGGTCCGGTGTAAAACACACAGACAGGATGTTCCAACAGAATAATAATAAAGACAGAACCAGGTCCAGTGTAAAACACACAGACAGGATGTTCCAACAGAATAATAATAAAGACGGAACTAGGTCCGGTGTAAAACACACAGACAGGATGTTCCAACAGAATAATAGAAGAATGTCACCAAGTATAGGGTAGACCGCATATACAGGTTATTCCAACAGAATAATAAGAAATAGAATAACAACAGTTCTCTTCATGAATAAGAAAGAATAACACTTCTTACCGGTTTAAAGAAGAACTGAAATAAGGAAGTAGTTAAGAAGCAGAATATTTTTCTTCTCTCTCTCTATAGTTTCTTTCTCTAGAGTTCAGTGAATTCGTAAGAAATAATGAAGGAATGAGCTGCTATTTATAGAAAAATAGAATGCATAGTAACTAATCCATGAACGGTCCAGATTGATTACTTTAATCGGACGGTCCATATTTAAAGAAAAATCTTTTAAATAAAATATAATATATTCTATTTATAGAATAACTTTAATAAAGTATTCTGTTTTATATAAAAAGATATTTCTATTTTATTACGTTAATAATACGAATAAAACAAAACTTCATTATCGCTAAATAATTCATATTATTAACTGACAATAATTGAATCAAACTGAGTGACTTCTCACATAAGCATTAATAATCAATATCGTGTGCTACTATGCAACCACATGTATTACTGTACTTTTACTACCGAGTAGTTCAACAGTATCAATGGTAAAACTTCCGCCGTTATTTTTAATAAAATATTTTTGTCGTTTTCTCAATCCGACAATAATTCTGTTGTGGGGTCTACCAATGATTGTGTCGTTGTACGAATATTCCCTGTTAAAACGAATATTCCCCGACCAATCAAATATTATATAGCAACTTGCGTACTTTACAAAATTTATAAATATTACCCACAACTATAACATTATTTCAAATTAACTCCATAATATTCAAAAATGATATTTATAAAAAATTCATCTTTATTTATAAAAGTTAGGGTCTTACAGCTAAAGATAATTATATTTTCATCAACGGTCATGATCATGCCATAAAATAATTCATCTTTGCACTACGGCCAAAGAGAATCCATAGCCATAATCATACCAAAAACTGTCCATCAATGCACTACGGGGCAATGAGGACTTTTTTTTTCCACATCATTTGTAACATTACGGTCATGATTACACCGAATAATTCCTGATCATAATCATACCAAGTCCATCTATGCACTACAGGCCATAGATGACTTTCAACAAAATATAAACATGAGGATGATGACAATGATATAAGAATTCAATAAAACAAGTTCAAGAATTAATTTATCTAGGAACTGATAACGTCCAAATTATCAACATGATACTGCTTTGTAGAGTAAAATTCAAGAATGCTCAGAAGAATATTTTTATGAAAAGATACTGGATGAAGTGCAAATATCAATGATATTCCACTAATTTCATGGAGTATAGAAGTCAAAGTTTTAACCAACTGAGTGTAATAAAGAATGGAATAACAAAAGAAATCACCATGCATGCGATAGACCGCACAGGCAAGTTATTCTAACAGAATAATAAATAACTGAACCAGGTCCGGCGTAAAACGCACAGACAGGATATTTCAACAGAATAATAAAGAATGGAACCAGGTCCGGCGTAAAACGCACAGACAGGATATTCTAACAGAATAATAAAGAATGGAACCAGGTCCGGCGTAAACGCACAGACAGGATATTCCGACAGAATAATAAAGAATGGAACTAGGTCCGGCGTTAAATGCACAAATAGGATATTTCGACAGAATAATAAATAATGGAACCAGGTCCGGCTTAAAACACACAGACAGGATATTCCGACAGAATAATAAAAAATGGAACCAGGTCCAGCGTAAACGCACAGACAGGATATTCCGACAGAATAATAAATAATGAAATAACCAAAGAATTTCACCAAGTATAGGGTAGCCCGCGTATACAGGTTATTCCAACAGAATAATAAAAAATGAAATAACAAAAGTTCTCTTCATGAATAAGAGAGAAAGAATACCCTTTACGAGTACAACAAATAATATCCCTTACCTTGAAAGGAAGAGTACCGGATATAGGAGTAGTGAAGTAGCAGAATACTTTTCTTCTCTCTCTATAATTTTTTCTCTCTAGAGTTTCAATGAATTCGTAAGAAATAATGAAGGAATGAGCTTCTATTTATAGAAAAATAAACTGTATAGTAACTAACTCATGAACGGTCTAGATTGATTTACTTTAATCTGACGGTCCATATTTAAAGCAAAATCTTTTAAATAAAATATAATATATTCTATTTATAATCTAATAAAACGAATAACTTTATAAAAGATTTTACTATACAAATACTATGCAGGCACTATACAAATACTATGCATAATAAAATATAATATATTCTAATTATTGTCTAATAAAATAGATAACTTTATAAAATTATTCTGTTTTATATAAAAAGATTTTACTATTAGCCTAATAAAACGAATAACTTTATAAAAGTATTCTGTTTTATATAAAAAGTTTTTCTGTTTTATTACATTAATAATACTAATAAAACAAAACTGAGTGACTTATCACGTAAGCCTCAATAATCAATATCGTATGTTACTATGCAACCACACGCATTACTGTACTTTTACTACCGAGTAGTTCAACAGTATTAACGGTAAAACTTCCGCCGTTATTTTCATAAAATATTTTTATCGTTTTCTCAATCCGACAATAATTCAATTATGGGGTCCACCAATAATTGTGCCGTCGTACGAATATTCCCCGACAAAAATAATATTCCCCGACCAATCGAATATAATACAACAACTTGCATACTTTGCAAAATTTATAAATACTACCTACAACTATAACATTATCTCAAATTCACACCATAATATTTAAAAAAAATATTTCAAAAAAATTAAATCTTTATTCATAAAATCTGGGATTTCACACTAAGAAACCATATTATGTTTGTAACTGCTGTCAATCAGGTACCTTAGTGGGGTTTTTGATATTGAATCACTTGTGGAGAAGTTAATTACTTCAACAGCTTGCAAGCAAACAAACCATACTTGTGAATGTCTATGACACCACCAATGTCTATGATTAACCACATTGCCTTTTACTGCTCTGTTATTGACTTGATTTATTCATGCAGGCGTTTCGTTCGCGCTGCTCAAGGGATTAATGAGGTAGCTATCTTGGGCTTCTGTTCTATATAATTTGGAAAGTTATCTTTGTATGTTATATTTGGTTTTAGTGTTGTAGCCTGTATGAACGATAATTTGTTGGCATTCATTATTTGTCAAATGTGGAAAATGAGCAACTCATGTCAGGAAATTCAGTATTAGTCGGTATAAGAATACACAGATCTTCCCCCTAAACGTTTGACTAACTTGAGAGCTGCTGCCGTAAATAATGAAAATTTTGCACGTGTTGCCGTTAAACATAATCGTTATTTGCATAATCTTATTGACTTGAAACTCTTTTAAGTGGAGGGGGACTGTAATTATTAGCCTGACCATGTTTTGCTTTACTGCTATGTCAAGCAAGTTGTGCTTGTATTTTCATATTTGCTTTCTTTGTCTGATTTGGGACTTCGTGAAGGAGGTTTAAAACAAATTTTTAAAGTCGGGATTCAATTCCTTTGGCTTGGGTGATTGCAAAGCACCAAAAGGTCTAGGTGACATTGTTGAATCAATTGATGGTTCCATTGTTGAATCAATTGCTAGTTCCATTTAGTAACTGTTGAAGTATACATTGATGGCATCAAGGTTGGGACTGCTCAAAATCAGCAAAAGAAAATGTCACAAAAAATAGCTTGAACTTTGAGTATTTCTCTTTCCTATTTCTACTTTATTGGTTAGGTGTGGCTATATTTTAGTTTGAACTTTGAGTATAACTGCAGTTCTGTTACTGCAGTATACGGCACTTCAGTGCTTATGGATAGTTTGGTATAGATTTTGTGGATGTAGTAATTTGAAACTATAAACGAATGGTATTATTGGGATGTATTTTGATTGGTTGATACATTTTGGCTTTAAATTTAAATGAGAATTTAGACCTTTTAGCTATATATCATGACATTAGTATATTGCAGGTGCATTGGTAATGTAGGTGAATTATAATTTTTTTTCTTTTTTTTTAATCTACAATATTTTTAAAACGTTGTGTAAATGTGCCTAAACGTTGTCTGATATACTAAACAACAATATTTTTATCCAAAAAACGTTGTGGAATCATACCTTCTACAACGTTTTTAAACATCTGCTAATTTTGGAAAACAAATCTACAATATTTTTTTCCTAAAAAACGTTGTGTATTATGCTTAAATACAACGTTTTAAAAACGTTGTGTAAGGGTGTCAAATAGATAACACCCTTAACCACGGCATTTTTCTGACTAAAACCACAACGTTTTTTTCGCGTTGTCTATTTACTGTTTTGTAGTAGTGTTAGCTTTGTAGTATTGTCTGCTCTTCTGCCCAACAGGTTCGAATATATATAGAGTGGAGAGCAACGGCTAGTCCAATTTTGTTAGAGTGAAAGGCTCAATAAAGAAAGCAATCTCAGCAAACTGTTATTACTAACAGCTATAAAATCTTTAGTAGAATAAAGATAATAATATAATATTTGCTGAAATAAAGGAGTCAAATAAATCAAATAATATCTCCTTTAAAAACTAAAACCTGTTGCTTTAAAAAACAACTCAAATTCAAATTATATCAGATTCCTTAATTATACAAACTCCTTGATAATCTCCAAATTAATTTTGAATTGATAACCATATATATATATATATATATATATATATATATATATATATATATATATATATATATATATATATATATATATACGGAGAGTCTCTAAAGCGAACCTTAAAAAACGAACCAAAGACGAACCGTCGTCTTTGGTGTCTATGGCGACGGTTCGACCCATTGCCAAAGACTACATGGCTATGGCGACGGATCGAACCGTCGCCATAGACACCAAAGACGACGGTTCGTCTTTGGTTCGCTTTAGAGACGGACAGTATATATATATATATATATATATATATATATATATATATATATATATATATATATATATGGGTATTCATTAATAGCAAATATTTGTTATAGGCACTGTTCAGCAACCAAGTTGATTACCGTTGATCTGGACAATGGAAGGCTGGGATTGGTCAAATATTCCCCCTGCCGCTACAGCTTGTAGCGGCAGTCCCTTTTCCTTTTTGTCCTTAGGTTTATTACATTACTGCCCCTACCATTTAATACATGCCTACCGCTACAGGCTGTAGCGACAGTGTGGGCCTAAGCCATATGGCTATAATGTAAAGATGAGTTTATTTTTATGTATACATAATGTAAAAATAAAAGATAATGTAACGATACATAATGTAAAAATAAAAGATAATGTAAAGATACATAATGTAAAAATAAAAGATAATGATAAGATAAGTCTGAATAAAAGATAAATTTATTTTTATAAATACATAATGTAAAAATAAGATAAGTTTGAATAAAAGATAAATTTATCTTTTATAATAAAATAAATTTATCTTTTATTATAAAAAATAAATTTATCTTTTATAATAAAATAAAATTATCTTTTATAATAAAAAAAAAATTTATAATAAAATAAATTTATCTTATTATAAAAGATAAATTTATTTTATTATAAAAGATAAATTTATCTTTTATTCAAACTTATCTTATTTTTACATTATGTATTTATAAAAATAAATTTATCTTTTATTCAGACTTATCTTATCATTATCTTTTAGTTTTATATTATTTATCTTTACATTATCTTTTATTTTTACATTATGTATACATAAAAATAAACTCATCTTTACATTATAGCCATATGGCTGAGGCCCACACTGCCGCTACAGCTTGTAGCGACAGAGATGTATTAAATGGTAGGGGCAGTAATGTAATAAGCCTAAGGACAAAAAGAAAAAGGAACTGCCGCTACAAGCTGTAGCGGCATGAGGAATATTTAACCAATCCCAGTCTTTCATTGTCCAGATCAACGATAATCAACTTGGTTGCTGAACAGTGCCTATAGCAAACGTTTTCTAATATATATGTTATCTGCTGTTATATATATATATATATATATATATATATATATATATATATATATATATATATATATAACAGCAGATAACATATATATTAGAAAGATATATCCCAACCATATTAATTAAAATATATAACAAGCTAATATTAAGCAAATAGAATATCAATGATAAGGTTTAGAAACCACCCTGTTACCTTTTACTTTGAATTAGACACCAATTCCAATCTCTTTAAAATACTCCGATTCGAATTTGAATTGGTTTAATAGTCAAACATATTTAGATATAATAACAAAACAAATATTAAAAGATATTCTCTAGCTATATCAGTTTCCATAAAAGACTGTGACACGTAATGGGCCACCATACAAAGCAATAGATTATATTATTTAATCAACCCATCAGCCCAAAATATAATCCATGCAATCCATGAAATAACCAACAAGCATAGACAAATTGCATCAACATATATTAAACTGGTTATTAATTATTTTCAACACACCATTGCAAAGTTAATTTCAGCCCATTTAATAACTTATATACTTTAGCATATTGTCATCATTAAAATTACAAAATATAAAAACCAACATGCATGTATTATTTAGAGTTGCAAACCAACCCAAACAATCCGAATTTTGACAAACTCAAACCGAACTCGAACACTATGAGTCGTACTTGAACATATTCGAGTAATATGATTGAACCAACACCCAAGTGCAAATTCTGATCGGTAGTTGTTCGCAAACAGTTCGTAAAAATAATCGAATTCGTGAATATAATCGAATATCATTATGTTCAGGAACATTATCATGAATATTTGAATGAATAAATCAACTCCATTTTACATTTTACTCTCCCTTAATAATATAGATTCACAACTCAACTTCATTTTACATTTTACTAGATGTAGATTATTAATTTTACTAGCCGGATGTGGGTTTATTTTTCAACTGTTGGTGAGATTGTGAAGTTTATTGTTGATGTAATTCATGAGAAGGCAAGCCCAGCCGCCCCAACGCCACAAAAAAAAAAAAAAGAAAAGGACAAAAAATAAATAAATGAAAGAAATAAAAACTCATCATCATAGTGATTTCTTGCACTCGTCCATAAAACATAGTGGCGCTTTCTCCATAGTGATGTATACATACATACAAACTGAATTTAGTAGCCCGGAAGGTTGTAGGAAACGTCCGTGCATGAATGAGAAAATCAAATATTGACCTTCATAATTTTATGATATGATTTCACTATCTACGTACCTAACCCTCCATTTCATAATAATAGTCATTTTAATTTTATACATATAAATTAAGAAAATTATTTAATATTATTTTTTAATAATTAAAATTTCAACACTATCTTTTTATACGAAGTTAAATACTACAAATACAAGAGAGAAAATTTCTTAAGATAATAAAAAAAGTTAGAGGTAATATAAAAAATTAAATAGTTTATTCTCTTTTTAAAAGTTATAAAGACGAATAAATTAAAATAAATTTTTTTCCAAAAAATTCTATTATTATTATTATGAAATAAAGGGAGTAAATACTTTTTGTCTCATTCTATAAAATTATGGTCATTTGTCTTTGTCACATTTCACTAAAATTGTCAATTTTCAAGAAAAGTAAGAACTCTCTCCATCCATTATATATGTCGTTTTGGAGTTGTGCATAATTATTAAGGAAATTATTGTATAATATTAAATATAATATCAATTGTCTTTATTGTCCTTGTATTGAAAAAAGACGGTATTATTTGTTGAACAGAAAATAGTGATAAACTAAAATTATATTTAATACTTAGAGTAATATTAAAAATAAAATAATTAATAATTAATTAAAATTGTCAAATGACAATTATTAAGAGATAAAAATATTTTTCTAAAACCACATTTAAAAATGAATGGAGGGAGTACATAATATCCAAATTTGGGTTTCCTAGAAACTTCATATAACTACAACAAAAAGAAAAGTATTGCACCCTTTCAAAGATGTAATACTCAAGCGGGCACTGCTCTTTAATTGGCTCATGTCATCACATACTTGGCAAGTAAGTAGTCACTTTCCAAAAATAGCACCCCTTCTTTTTTGGAGGATTTACAAACCTAGGAAGATTTTCATCTCTCTCTCTCTCATTTGGTTTTATTGACTTTCAAACATTTCGTGAGCTTCAAGGCGATCTGAATCTGGACATTTACATACCATCATTAATATTGAAAAATGATATTACTGCTACATCCGTTTTTAAAAGATTATCATTTAAGGTTTTGACACATGGATTAAGAAAGTATCATTTATTAAGTAAAATTTATTTAAATTTCCATCACTACGGCTACCCCTTTATGAGAAGTTAAAAAGTATTAATACAAGTGAGAATTTCTTGGGACAATAAGAGAAGGTAGGGGTAATATAAGAAAGTAAATAATTTATTCTCCTCGAAAATTGTAAACGACAAATTTTTTCTTCCAAAACGACAATTTTTTAGAAACGAATGAAGTAGTATATTTATATTTTACGAGTTTATAGGTCGATTTTATTATTGGGAATTATATAAATAATTATAATTGGTAATATTTCAATACTGTATTTGATACATTAGACAAATTTTATAATTTTATCCAAATCTCATATATTAATATATATTACAACCGTAATTAGACATAAATTTTTGTAATATATAACAAGATTCTTCATTATATATGATACATAGCCAAAAAAATAGTGATAACCGGTTTCTAGCTCCCTTAAATAAATAAATAAATAAATAAATAGTTTGATTTTTAAACATACACTAAAGTTGCTGACTACGCACTTGTACAAATTTTTATGATGATATTATCTCATTATCATATTTTAGGACTAAAATTTGTCATTGAATAAAAGTTTATCCAAAAAGATACTCCACTAAATATCATATTTTAAGACAAATTTGCATTTGAGTAATATTTAAGGGTAAGGAAATATTTTAATGATTTTTCTTATTTTCCAGTACAAGTTCATTGAAAAATTATTATAATCAAGTGTGTCACTAATAAACACTCTTTTACACGACAAAAAAATGAAGAAGAAAAAAATCAAATATTCTTATCGGCTCAAGAAAAAAAATATCAATTTTCTTCCTACCAAAATATGCATTTATGTGGCTTGTATTATTAAAATAAATAACATATATAAATATATAAAGTCGTTAATTCTATTAGTTCACATGAATCCCATATATGAAGTGAAATCAGTAATAAGAAAATTGCAAAATAACACGCAACTATAAATTTGGACTTTTAAGTTTAAAATTCAAAATGTTTACTGCAGAAGATATGAATTTATAATACAATTTTATCCACCACTAAATCAAATGTGTAATGAATTATATATTGAAGCAACTAAATCTAGTTCTCTTAAGTCTTAACTATAGTCTTTATCATATAATACAAGTCAATTTGAGATATTGTACTCTCTCCATTCTTCCAAATTTTAAAATCATTATTTGATTTTTAAAAAAGTAATTTGATATATTTTTGAATTAAAATTTATATTTTTAAATTTAAAAGTTATTCAGATGTTTTATACTTTTTAATTACCAAACAACTTTTTAAATTCAGATGTTATTTTACTATGATGATCTAATTTATTAAGATGTACTAACCATTCAGATTTTAATTACTCAATTTTATCAAACATCACTTAAATCTAGTTCTCTTAATTCTTAACTATAGTCTCCAAATATAGACGATGTGCCGCATTTTTTCTAGTTAATTTGTGGTAGGCTGATAAAGAAAATTATATTCTAAAGTTTCAAAATTCTTAAATAGAAACTGATATTTTCACATGATTTTTTGATATTTTCACATGAAAAACGTCGCTATAGATTCTATAGTGACGTTTTTTACCGTCGCTATACATCTATAGCGATACTTTTCATGCGAAAATAGCAAAAAGTCATGTGGTTACTGAACAATTATTTCAAGGGTTGATAACATTTTCTACCTCCACAGAGAATGTCCCAAATGGGATTTATATTTGTCCTAAAATAATAATCAGTTTTTATTAAATGAAACTAATCTTTTATGGGTCATATACTCATATAGAAAATACAAGCACATATATCTATTTTATATTAATAGTTGTTTGATAAATTCGCATTCTATATATTTATTTACTTATGTTTAAAAGTAACTTTTATCAATTGCATAATCACCGGTTATAACATTCTTTGACAATTGACTGCCAATAAATTCACAATAATAAAGCTGGGCCTTAGAAGAAAGAAACAAATATATTGAATGGTCTTGTTGTTGACATATCAAATTGTGTTGAAAAATCATGGAATAAGTTTAGAATTTCAGCCTTTTTATCAAATCTCTAGATCTTAGTAGTCAGGAATTTTGAGTCTTTGACGAGCTGGAATAACCTATTTCTATTAAATTAAATACCTTATTTTAAAGTGAAAGAATTTCGGATAAAAATTGTTAAAAAAAATGTGTGTATATATATATATATATATATAAGCATACAAATTTAATTTTATCACACTATTAATATTCTATCTCGACAAACCCAAAATAAACGAAAATGTGCAAAATTTTAGATATTACTTCCTCCATTCCTTTTTAATTGAAATTTATAGAGATTAACAAATGTAACTAGTGTAATTTTGTCTATTAAATTAAGTATCAAATCTTAAAAATTTATTGAAAAGACAAAAGATAAAAAAAATTAACATCTACTCTATCCGTTCTCAAAAGGATGAGCAAAATATAATTTGCACACATATTAAAAAAAATAAAAAAAAAATAAAAAAGTAAAAAAGTTTCAAATTTATTCCTAGTGACTCCAACAAAATTATATAAAATGGTCAGCATTTTTATTTTTTATACTAATAGACCTCATTAAATGACTTTGTTACTATTCACTTCATGCGATTTATATTATTTTTTTACAACTTTATTCATTTTTTTTGAGACGGAGGAAATAATATTTAGAGATAATATAAAAAATTAAGATTGATCCCACATCAACCACATTTAAGATTATAACAACATGACCAACTAGATGATTCAAATATGATACATAGGCAAGGGGACAAGGTCAACAGTAATCAGATATCACAAGAATCAGATTAAATGCTAAAAATTAAAATTGTTCAACTTTCTCCTTGATGGACCAGGCCGCCCCACCTCATTTGACCCATGTGTGCATTTGCCAATTATAATAATGGCGTGCTTCAAGATGATAATTTTTAATAATAAAATATGTTCGTACATCCTCTTTGGACATTTTTTTTTTACTCTTTTGCCCCCCACTCCCTTGTTCTTATTCCATTCAAAGACTTACTTTCATTATTTTATTCCAATTCTTATTTTGGGTATTTAAAGGGAGCCAAGGCCTAACATATGTTCCAAAAACACAACAAGAATATCACAACTCTCACATTATATACAAATGAATTCATCTATTTTTCAATCCTTGAATTCTGTTTACTCGCCGGAATCTTCATTCGGGTCATTAGATTCCCTCTCTTGGGATGGGCTAGAATTCGACAATTCCCTCCCTTTTAATGTAAATGACTCCGAGGAAATGCTGCTATATGGGGTTCTATCACAGACGGTACAAGAAACATCAGATTCTAATTCCCCTGTAGAAATTAAGGAAGAAATTAAAGAAGATCACGAAGTAAGTTCGAAGGTTCAAGAACTCCCGAAGAAACAGAAAGCCTATAGAGGTGTAAGAAGGCGGCCGTGGGGCAAATTCGCGGCAGAAATAAGGGATTCTACTAGAAATGGCATGAGGGTATGGCTGGGCACATTTGACAGTGCAGAACAAGCTGCTTTAGCTTATGATCAAGCGGCTTTTCGTTGCGGGGTTCGTCGGCCATTCTAAATTTTCCGGTGGAAAGAGTCCGGGAGTCGTTGAGTGACATGAGACATAGTTGTAAAGCCGGTTGTTCACCGGTGGTGGAATTGAAGAAAAAGCATTCAATGAGGAAGAGGAGTTTGAGCAGGAAAAGTCAAAGGAAGAACAAAAACATAGAGCTGAAAATGATAGATAATGTAGTCGTGGTGTTTGAGGACTTGGGGGCAGATTACTTGGAAGAACTTTTGAGTATAACGGATAATTCTAGTACTTGGTGAAAGAATTAATTTACCCAATTTTTTCATGCCTAATATATCTTCATTTTGATCTACTATTTTATTTTTCTTAGCTTAGCTTATTTTCATTATAATTATGTATAGGTTTTTTTTTTGGTTATCATGCTTTGTTTTCTTCCTTAATCAAAGGTATTTGGTCTTATCTATTGTCATTATTCGTCATGAACAACTAATTAAGGTTGTAAAATAAATTAACCAGTTCGAACTCAATTCGTACTTGCTCGACTAAAAATTTGATTCAAACTCGATTCGAAATATAAATGATTCAAATATGAACAAATTTTAAAATTCGATAAATTACTCGAACATCTTCAAATTGAAATTTTTTTTTGATACTTAGATCATATTCTCTCGAAAAATTTAAACTGTTTGGACTCTATTCGAGATCGTGCTTGACTCGATAGCTAAACAAGTCTCAATCAAATCTTATTTCATACTTGATAAGTTTTGTGAACTAAATCTGAGTAATTTAATACTCGATTCGACTAGATTTATTTACACTCGTAGAATGAATACATGCAAAAATTTCTCCACTTTTGGATATCGACCGAAGAAAAAAAAGGAGTCCCGTTTTGGTACATTACACTAGTCAACTTCATTCTTCTGGTGATAGCAATGTGAAGTATTTCTTCATTAAACACTTGGTCATAGCATTACATGGAGTAATATTTTTTATTAAAGAGGATTTACACCCTTTTGTGAGGAAAAAAAAAATAACCGACAAAGAACTCACTAGAAGTTTTACTTTTTAATTTTTATTTTTTAATTTTGTTTGTAAGAGATAATAAAATAATGGATTACTGAACTTTAAGGGGATACGTTATTTATTTAGATCTCCTTGCAGATTATTTTATTGATACAGCATTATTATTTATGAAAAAGAGACGATATTATTGAAAGTTCATAGATGTAAAAGAAAAATATCGTTGCAAACCAACAAAGTTGTAATTGTTAAATTCACAATATTTTTTGTTATTTTCATAACAAAAGTGTCGTTGTAGATGTATAGCAATGGTGAAAACCGTCGCTATAAGATCTATAACGACACTTTTATTGTATAAATAATAATTTCTGTTGTAAATTTAACAATTTCCTAATTTTAGTTCTAAACAACATCAATAACTATATATAACAATTAAAGATGGGATCCTAAACAGAATTAAGTTGGTTGGTCATCGATATCTATTCCGGGAGATCAAATTTTCTGCATCCAGTTTGAATTGATCCAAATTACGCATCAGGCTTGACTTATCCAAAATCTACTCTACTACTTGTTCATATATATTTTTACTATATCAGTCATATATATATATATATATATATATATATATATATATATATATATATATTCTCATCCATAGCAACCGATTACTATAAACACTATTTCAGCAACCAACTTGTCAACCGTAGATCAATTAAATAGAAGACTGAGATGAGAAAAAATATATTGTTAGTTGCTACAACATGTAGCAGCCCAAATAACATACTCTAGCGGCTTTTATTTTAATAAAAGTCAAATTAACTTAATAATGTGAGTCCATATTGTCACATTAACTTGCTTGTAGCGGCTTGGTCTTAATATTTTATTTTTTTTATAACGTGGGCCCATTTTTGAGAAATAGAATGATAAATAGGGAATTTATTTTTTTTATATATCAACCGCTACAGCTTGTAGCAGCTTGGTCATAAATTTTTTTTGTGCAATCCGTTGTCCCACTTTGTTGGTAATAGTGTTTGTAAGACCCCAACTTTTATGACTAAAGATTTATTTTCTCTAAATATTTTTTTATATTATGGTGTGGATTTGATATAATGTTATAGTTGTGGATAATATTTACAAATTTTGTAAAGTAAGTAAGTTGTCATAAAATATTCGATTGGTCGGAAAATATTCGTTTTATCAGGGATTATTCGTACGATGGTACAATCATTGGTGGATCCCCTAACGGAATTACTTTATAAAATTAATGGTAAAAGTTTTACCGTTAACTGTTGAGATACCCGGTGATAAAAGTATATACAATAATACACGTGGTGCATAGTAGCACACGGTATTATATAGTATCTTTGATTATTGATGCTTACGTGAGAAGTCACTCAGTTTTATTCAATTATTGCCACAGTAATTGCTGCATAGTATCTCACGTTATTGATTCAATTATTGTCATAATATTTTATATTATTAAATCAATAATTGAGACGACAAAGTTATTTATATTATTATTTACATTTTTGACGATGTCTAAAAAGTTCTGTCGAGGAAAAGGGTTTGGTCACTTAATTACGCGCCAATAAGGAGAAATCCTTATCGGAAAGCCCCCTCTTTCCTAAGAATGATCTGGTTGTTAATATTGTGAGTTATAATATTAATGATGAATGTTATAAAAATGTATTTTGAGAAGCCAAGTGAATTGAGATAAATTAAGGGGTATTTTATGAAGTATTTGTTATAAATTTGGCTTATTATATGGACCCCACATTTACTCATTTTTTAAAACTGTCGGTAGAAGTTATCTCAATTTTATTATATATATATATATATATATATATATATATATATATATATATATATTATAACAAGTTTTATTTTTTATGAAAAATAGAATATATTATATTTTATTATGCATAGTGTCTGCATAATGTTTGCATAGTGCTGCATAGTAAAATCAGAAAAAAATTCAGCCGATCGGTGCGCCCCCGTGATTGTCCTCCTGTGCAGTCCGTAATTTTATTTTCTAAATAGTATCCTTCCATTCTCCTATAAATAGGATGCTCAATTTAGAAATGAAAATCACACCAGAATCAGAGAATTCTTCTTCTATAATATTTAGCGTATTTCTTTTGAGTTTAAGGAAGCTTTGAGTGTAGAAAAAAGTGTAATTTTTCTTCAAGAATATCTCCGCTATACCAGTCGGAATTGCTCTCTTTTTGATATTCGCTTACGATATTAATTCATATTCACTTACGATATTATTTTTCGTATTCGTAAGGAATTTTATTTTCGTTCAATATTTGTAAGGATTGTTATTTTCGTTCAATATTCGTAAAGGATATTGTCTTCGTTCAATATTCGAAAGGAATATTATTTTCGTTTAATATTCGTAAGAGGTATAATTTTTGTTCAATATTCGTATGAAATAATATTTTCTTCCATATTCTGTAATATGTAAGTAATATTATTTCGTTTCAGATTTTGAATTCTACACTCATTTAGTTAAGTATTGCTTCTATACTCTTTGAAATTAGTAGAATATCCTTAAAATTTGTGCTTCATCTAGTAACGTTTCACAAAGATATTTTTCTTGATATTTTTGTTAAATTTTAAATTTTTCATGCTGGAGTACTATTCATGGGTATTATTCATACATACGACACTGTCCTTAAATAATGTAGGCCAATTAAACCCGGCTTGAAGCACTTTTGCTGCTGTTCTCTCACTACCATAATGTCCACCAAACGCAGATGAGTGACATTTGTACAGTATGTTCTTCACTTCGCTGTATGGTACACACCTTCTAATTATCTTATCGGCGCACTGTTTGAATAGATATGGCTCATCCCACATGTACCACTTAACGTCATGTAGGAATTTCTTTTTCTGCTGGCGTGTAAGATCTAGTGGAAGGATGTTGCTCACTAGATAATTAGCGAAGTCCGCGTACCACGAAAATTCCGTATTTATCCCAAACAACTGCTCGTCCAGAAATGATTCATTAATTACACATCTGTCCTCTTCCTTTTGACCCTAATTTTCTAGCTTTGACAAATAATCTGCAACTTGATTCTCCGTCCCCTTTCTATCTTTTATTTCCAAATCAAACTCCTGGAGAAGGAGAATCCATCTGATAAGGTGTGGCTTAGCATCTTTCTTCAAAATTAAGTAACGAATAGCTGAGTGATCTGTATAAACTACTACCTTTGTCTCGATAAAGTATGCAAGAATTTATCGAATGCATATACCACTGCAAGTAATTCCTTTTTCGTAGTTGTGTAATTCATTCATACGTACGATACTATTCATACGTGCGATACTATTCACGAAGTACTATTTCTAGGGTACTATTCACGAAGTACTATTCACCCGGGGTACTAATATTCACCCGAAAAATTGATTTCTTTTCTGTCTAAATTATTTTTGATACGTGAATATTATTCTTGAATTTTACTCCACAAAGCAGTATCATGTTGATAATTTGGATATTTTTAAACTATGGATAAATTAAATTATAAATCTCTAATATTTATTCTTGATCTCGTTTGATTGAATTCTTATATCATTGTCATCATTCTCATGCTTATATTGTGATGAAAGTCATCTTTGTCCCGTAGTGCATAGATGGATTGTTGATTAGTATGATTATGACTAGAAATTATTCGGTATAATCATGATCTGTAATGTTACAAATGATGTGATAAAAGTCCTCATTGGCCCGTAGTGCATTGATGGATCGACAATTGTTGGCATGATCATGACCATTGGTGATAACACGAATATCCTTGGCCCGTAGTGCATGGATAATTCGTGGATGTGATACTAATGAATATCTTTGGCCCGTAGTGCATGGATAATTCAGTGATGTGGATTATTTATTAAGCTGAGTCTCAGTGTCAAAATTGATGATAAACTTTAAAATCATAAAAGATAATAGATATCATGCTCTACTTGACTCTTCTAATGAATTGCTTATTCCGCTGCAGTTGTTGATCTAAAACTTGTTGTTTATTGTATTCTATCAGTTGTTATACTGTTGAAAGTTAAGGTTAATTTATTCTGCATTATCTTAGTCATAATATTTCTTACTGGGCTAGTTGAGCTCACCCTTTGCTTTCATTGTTCTCTTCAGGAAATGAGAATATAGCTGGGACTAGTCAGGGAACGGAGTGATGGTCCAAGATAGTTGCTATAATAGTCATCACTATTCTATAAAATAGTGTGATAATAATTGTAATAAAGACTTATTTTGAGTTTGGATATTGTCTAGGAGACAATATTTGTATTAAAACTCACAGCTTATGTTTGTCGTATTTTGCACGACAGTTGTATAAATTAAGTTTATATTTGAATTATGTACCATATATTTGACAACTCAAAATGGGTGATGTATACCTATTTTGGGGGCGTCACAGTGTTATTACTTGTCTTTTTATTACTAATACTAGCATTAATTAAATAAAAATAAAAAAGCCAAAAAAAGGCAATTAATAGTACAATATTATCTTTATATCTCTCAATTTTCTTACAATGAAAGTCATTAAAAAAAATTAAGTCACTACATCTTGTAGCGGTTGGTAATAGTGTTATTAATTACTTGCATTTTTTATTACTAATATTACTAATATTAATTGCCTTTTTATTACTAATACTAATATTAATTGTATTTTTAGTAATATTAGTAATTGCCATTTTAGTAATAATATTAGTAATTGATTTTTTATTACTATTACTAATATTAATTATTTTTTATTACTATTACTAATATTAATTGTCTTTTTAGTAATATTAGTAATTGCCTTTTTCATATTAATATTAGTAATTGCGTTTTTAGTATTAATATTAATTGCCTTTTTATTACTAATACTAATATTAATTGCCTTTTTAATAATCTTATTAATTGACTTTTTATTACTATTACTAATATTAATTGCCTTTTTATTACTAATAATAATATTAATTGCCTTTTTAGTAATATTAGTATTGCCTTTTTCGTATTAATATTAGCAATTACTTTTTAGTATTGATATTAATTGCCTTTTTATTACTATGACTAATATTAATTGCCTTTTTATTAATATTACTAATATTAATTGCCTTCTTATTAGCAATACTACTATTAATTACCTTTTTAATTCTCATTTAATTAATATTAGTATTAGTAATAAAAATGCAAGTAATAACATTATTACCAACCGCTACAAGATGTAGCGGCTTAGGTTTTGTTTAATGCATTTAGTGTTGTCTTTTGTGTTGCCTTTAGTAATAAAAAAGGCAAGTAATAATATTATTACCAACCGCTATAAGATGTAGCGGCTTGGTTTTTTTTTTTTAACGACTTTCGTTGTAAGAAAATTGAGAGATAAAAAGATAATATTGTAATATTAATTGTAAGACCCCGAATTTTATGAAATAAAAGTATTTAATTTTTCTTATAATTACAATTTAGTAAATGGTTAAATTGATAAATGTTAAAGTTAAGGGTGATAAATGAATTTTTTTTTTGAAATACACAAGTGGTTATAAAATATTCATTGTTGTTGGGGAATATTCGTTTGATCGTGGAATATTCTTACTGTCGGGGAATATTCATACGACGGCGCAACCTTTTATGGGCCCCATAACGGAAAGCGATTGGATGAAGAAAATGACAAGAGTAAGTTGTTTATAAATAACGACGTAGTTGTTACCGTTAACACTGTTGGAATACCCGGTGGTTAAAACACAGTAATACGCGTTGTTGTACAGTAGCACACGGTATTGCACCAATTATTGATTTTTACGTAAGAAGACATTACTCAATAATTGTTACAGTAATTACTGTTCAGTATTTTATTCAATAAATGCTGCGTGGATATTTTATATTACTGTTGTTTTAATAATTGTCACTACACAGTATTTTCTATTATCGGAGCAATAATTCATATTATCTGAATAATATTATTAGATAACATTATTGGCAATGTCTAAAAAGTTCTGTCTAAGGAGAGGTTTGGTCATCTAATTGCGCGCCAGTAAGGAAGAGATCCTTATTGGAAAGCCCCCTCTTTCCTGGAAACTGCCTGGTTGTCAGTAATGTGATTCTGTAATATTATTTGTGAATAATTAATTATTAATTTATATGATGAGGAAAATATTAATTTTATGTGGATATAGATGGAGAAAAATTTTAATGTGACAATTGTTAAAAATTAATATTTTATTTTTTTTGATAAAATAATTTATTTAAATATATTATTTTAATAATATATTAATGGTGATAATTTTATAATGAATGTGGGATATATGAATAAATGAGGAGGAAGAGTATTTTTGTTGGATTAAATGTTTAACACATGTTTTGTGTGTTGGTGGACACAATTCTTGACTGAAAATTTATTATAGATTGTAAAATCGTCCGTTTGTGAATTTCGGTCAATTTTTGTTTGGAATTTGGAAAACCTTTCTTCTGTAAAGTTGTAGAGAATTGAATTTCCTATAAAAACTCGCGAGATTCGAATTTTCTGATCAAAGGGCTATTTATTATGAATTATTGAAGTTCCGAAATAATTGATTTTTGGAAGTTTTATTTATTTTTATTAACAAAAACGTTTTTTACACTTTGGTGGGCCCCACTTGCATATGTTGATGGGTGAATCTAGATTTTCAAAGGTGGGCTAAGGAAAATTTATAATTATATTATTATTTTATTAAATTTTCTGCTTTGGTGTTCTAAGCATTTTCTTATAAATAGGGTGCTTAGGTTAGAATTGAAAATCACACCAGAAACTGAAGTTTTCTCTCTATTTCTCTCTCTATATATCGAGCGTATTCTTGTGAGTATTTTGATATCTTGAGTGTTGCTATACGGTGCAAGTTCGTTCAGCGTTATTCCAGTCAGGAGTACTGCTATTTTAAGGTAAGGGATATTGTCGTAAGGGATGTTATTTTTTTATAAATGATATTATTTCTTTCAATATCATTATACCGGAATATTGGTAGAATTTTTCTTGTAAAATTCTTATCTTTTCATGTCGGGGTTACTATTCATGAGTTACTATTCATGAGTTACTATTCACGAGTTATTATTCATGAGTTACTATTCACGAGTTACTATTCACGAGTTACTATTCATGAATTACTATTCACGAGTTACTATTCATGGGTTACTATTCATGAGTTACTATTCATGACAAAATTGGTTTCTTTTTCTAACCAAATTATAGTTGATTTATGAATATTACTCTTGAGATTAAATCTATATGTTGATTATATTGATTTTATTATCATATATAATATTTTTATAACCCTAATGATGATATTTCTCTTTGACTTGAGTGTAAAGATGGGTAGATTTTTGGTACGATCATGACTATGGGTTCTCTTTGGCCAGTAGTGCAAAGTTGAATTGTTGACTGGTATGATCATGACCATTGAATTTATAATTGAATATCTTTAGCTTAAGTGCAAAGGTGAAATGATCAACGTGGTTATAATTATTGGTTATATAAATTCTGAAATGATTATATATTTCTTTGAGATAATAATATATTTGGCTTGTAGTGCAAATATGAGCTGTTGAGGAATATCTTTGGCCTGTAGTGCAAAGATGAGTTGTTGATGAATATCTTTGGCCCATAGTGCAAAGATGAAATTATTAGTATGATTATGAACAGGAACTGTGATTTGGTATAACCATGATATTTGATGTTTCAGGTAAAGACAAGTGATGAAAATTATCTTTGTCCTGGATGCGAAGAGGAATTTAGAATCACAATTATGATTATGAATTATTCATATGATTGTGGAAAGGAACTGTTGATTAATATTACAGGGGTAAAACATTGTTGGTGGATTTTTAACATGGAGAAGATAATAGACTTTATGGTCTATTTGACTCTTCTAATGGTTTGCTCGTTCCGCTGCGACTATGGTTGAAAAGTTTTATCATCTACCATATGTTCTAAATCTCTGATTTATTACTGATGAATGCTATTGATAATTTAATTATCTTTAGACATGATATTCTTTACTGAGCTAGTTGTGCTCACCCTTTTGCTTCACAATTCCTTTCAGGTAATAAGAGTGTAGCTGGGTCGAGCAAGGATAACAGGGAAATAAAACGGTGGTCTCTAGCTGTGGAGGTTCTCCCGAAGCAGTATAGAAAATTTCATTTAGTAGTTTTATTTGGTGAATCCAATAGGGTAAGGTGTACCCAACGTTGGAAGGGTGTTTTGCCACTATCATACAAGATGTCTAACGACATACAACCTCGTGTCATCATAAGACATGGTTGTGCACCTCCACTTGCCGAGTATATTTACGAGCACTACATATATAATCTTGGTGTTTGTTTGAAGTATAATTCTCAATTAGAGACAATGGAGATAATGATAAGTCAAGAGAAGACTCACCATTGGGAAGAATATGATAGTAATCTTCTCGTTTTTCTTTAGGGTATATTGGGTCAACCAAGGATAATTCTGTGGCCATATGATATCTGTCACAACCTAGAAGCATGGCCTCCCATGTACAAGGGTTTCCTTGAGCACTTCCCAAAGATTCTAATTTCTAAAACAGTTTTTGGCTATACCTTTATGTAAGGTGTCATTGTGACGTCCTATCCAAAGTTAAGACATGAGTCACAGTTGGTATATATTTGTATCCAAACTCACATCATATGTGTTGTTGTATTTTACACGATAATTATTGTAATAAAGTTGTAGTTGTTATCTGTACCATGTATTTGGCGACTCAAAATGAGTTGGATGGAATGGACCTATTTTGGGGGCGTTACATTAATCGCCTTTTTTGCCTTTTTAATTCTCATTTAATTAATATTAGTATTAGTAATAAAGAGGCAAATAATAAAATTATTACCAATAAAGTGGGACAACGGATGGCACAAAAAAAAATTATGACCAAGCCACTACAAGCTGTAACGGTTGGTATATAAAAAAAATCCCTTTTTATCATTCTATTTCTCAAAAATGGGCCCACGTTATAAAAAAAATATTAAGGCCAAGTCGCTACAAGCTATAGCGATTGGTATATAAAAGAAATAAATTCATTTTATATTTTTTTATCTGACAATATGGGCCCACAATAGCAAGTTAATTTAATTTTTATTAAAATAGAAGCAGCTAGAGAATGTTGTTTGGGCCGCTACATGTTGTAGCTCTGGCAATATATATATATATATATATATATATATATATATATATATATATATATATATATATATATATATATATATATATATATATATGATCCGTAACTATAGGGGGATAAGAACTTCCATCCTTCCAACCCTATGTTGACTTTTGATGAGATGATCCAATGGTGTTTTAGGCAGTTAATCTGCATGATAGTTACTACGGTCCTTAACACTAATATACAACAATTAGAAAGTAATTACACTATTAGTGCATTCACAAAATAATTATAAAAATAACACAATTCACATTAATACGGAAACCTAAAATCAAGGAGAAATAACTGTCATAATTAATAATTCAAATATCTGAGATCTAACAACAAAAATAAATTTAAATTCAAATTCAAATATTCAAATTCAAATCTTCATCTCCCTTCAGTAACTCTCTCCTCCGCTACTCTGCCGCTACTCCACCGCAAATCTCCATTGTTCAAAACGCCAATGAGAAGAAGAAGAAGATTCACCCTACAAAAAGTTTAAAAATAAATAGATGTAACTCTTACTGTTTTAAAATTTTTTTATGACTAATTTGGTTACCCACAAAAACTAAAATGGTTACCTTTGTATGAATGGTTGGCTACCAACTGGATCACATTCAAACTAAATTGGTAACTTAATAAAACTGAATTGGTTACCTTGGTCTGAAGGTTTGGCAACGTCATCTTCCTCTTCTCCTTTTACCGGTGAGACAGAGCGAGAGTCAACCACAAAATGGTTGATGGGATGGAGAAATGAGGTGGATATTTGATTTTTCACAATTTTTTCATGTCCGAAATTTCTAATTCCAATTTCATGCCCAAAGGAAAATAAGAACACTGCATAAGAAAGAGAGAGGTAAGAGAGTGATGTGTAATGCAATGTTGATAACCAAATCTTCGTACCAAGGTAACTAAACTTTTATACCAAGGTAACCAAACTTTTGTACCAAGGTAACCAATCTACCTCCATACCTGCAGTATGAATTGGTTACCTTGGTGTGAAGCTTTGATTACCAACTGTGTAACGACCCCAAAATAGGTCCATTCCATCCAACCTATTCTGAGTCGCCAAATACATGGTACAGAAAATAACTGTAACTTTATTACAACAATTGTCGTGCAAAATACAACAACACATATGCTGTGAGTTTGGATACAAATATATACCAAATGTGACTCATGTTCCAACCGTGGACATCACCTCACAATGACACCTTACATAAAGGTATAGTCAAAAACTGTTTTAGAAATTAGAATCTTTGGGAAGTGCTCAAGAAAACCTTCGTACATGGGAGGCCATGCGTCTAGGTTATGATAGATATCATATGGCCACAGAATTATCCTTGGTTGACCCAATAGACCCCAAAGAAAAACGAGAAGTTTACTATCATATTCTTCCCAATGGTGAGTCTTCTCTTGACTTATCATTATCTCCACTGTCTCTAATTGAGAGTTATACTTCAAACAAACACCCAGATTATATAGGTAGTGCTCGTAAAGATACTCAGCAAGTGGATGAGCACAACCTTGTCTTATGATGACACGGGGTTGTATGTCATTAGACATCTTGTATGATAGTGACAAAACACCCTTCTAACGTTGGGTTCGCTTCACTCTAGATGATTCACCAAATATAACTACTAAATGATGACCACCGTTCTATTCCCCTGTTACCCCCGCTCGACCCAGCTACACTGTTATTACCTGAAAGGAATTGTGAAACAGAAGGGTGAGCACAACTAGCCCAGTAAAGAATATCATGACTAAAGATAAATAAATTTATCAATAGCCTTCAACAGAATTAAATCAGAGATTTAGAACATATGGTAGATGATAAAAAATTTTAACCATAGTTGCAGCGGAACGAGCAAACCATTAGAAGAGTCAAATAGACTTTAAAGTCTATTATCTTCTCCGTGTTAAAAATCCACCAACAATGTTTTATCTCTGTAACATCAATCAACAATTCTAGTCCACAATCATATGAATAATTCATGATCATAATTGTGATTCTAAATTTTTTCTTCGCACCCAGGACGAAGAATATTTTCATCACCTGTCTTTACCTGAAACATCAAAGATCATGGTTATACCAAATCACAGTTCCTGTTCATAATCATACTAATAAATCCATCTTCACACTACGGCCAAATATATTCAACAACAGTTCATCTTTGCACTACAGGCCAAAGATATTCATCAACAGACCATCTTTGCACTACAGGCCAAAGATATTTAACAACAGTTCATCTTTGCACTACAGGCTAAAGATATTAATATCTCAAAGAAATATATAATCATTTCAGAATTTATATAAACAATAATTATAACCATGTTAATCAATTCATCTTTACACTTAAGCTAAAGATATTCACTTATAAATTCAATGGTCATGATCATACCAGTCAACAATTCAACTTTGCACTACTGGTCAAAGAGAATCCATAGTCATGATCATACCAGAAATCTACCCATCTTTACACTCAAGTCAAAGAGAAATTCAACATCAGAGTTATAAAAATGTTATATATGATAATAAAAACAATATGATCAACAACTACATTTATTTTCAAGAGCAACAATCATAAATCAACGATAATTTGGTCAGAAAAAGAAACCAATTTTTGTCATGAGTAGTACCTGTGAATAGTAACTCATGAATAGTAACTCGTGAATAGTAACTCGTGAATAGTAACTCATGAATAGTAACTTGTGAATAGTAATCCCGACACAAAAAGGTAAAAATTCCACAATAAAATACATACCAATATTTCGGTATAATGATATTGAAAGAATAATATTTCTTAAGCTTATAAACAATTTATTTCAATTGTTTACACTTTACTAAATAATGCATTTAATCATTCTAAAATGCCAAACTCATAAGATTTCATCATCAATAACCAAAACCCTCATCAAAAATTTGCATATAACTCATATAGGATTCTCAAGCCATAAAATCTTATTTTCCAATTTTCTTACTTCACATAACATATTTAATTCATTTACTCATAACTAGACCATTTTTATGAAAAATACCAAATCAGTTCTAAAAATATTTCTTTTCTGGGATTTAGCATAATATAGTCTCATAGTGAACATATATTTTTCTCAGAATTTTTAAAAGTCATTTACTATTTTTCATATGGCCAAAACAACCGAATATTTAGACATTTATCAAAAATTTTACTTTTGTCCAAAAATTCTGAAATTTATAGAGTATACTTCTATCATATACATATACTCCCAATAAAAATTTCATCAATTTTGGAGTTAACCACAAGGAATTATAAGCGATTACTTTTAAAATAGTTTTTTCTCATAAAATTCATAACTCTCAATCTATACATCCAAAAATCACCATTTTTGGACACAATCAAAAAAACTCATCAAAGTATCATTTCAAATTTTTTCAGAATTTTTGAAGGTCAAAAAAATTACGAAACTAAAAAACATAACAACCCTTAAAATTCCTTACTATCCCTTATTATCCCTTACCTCAAAAGTGCAGTACTTCTGATCGGTATGCAAAGCCGAAGGAAATTTGCACTGAATAGCAACTCTCAAAGTATCTAAATACTCAAAAAATATGCTTCATAATATAGAGAGAGAAAGAGAGAAAGCTTATGTTTCTGGTGTGATTTTCAATTCTAACTTAGCCCTCTATTTATAGGAAAATTTTAGCAAACTTGACCTGCAACCTGATGGCTTTACCTGCTACTATTCCCACCCACCACATTTGAAATAAAATTCAGCACATTTCTTCACCAACCACAAGTGGGGCCTACCAATTTTAGAATTTTTCACCAAAATAATTAACTCCGGAAATTCAACAATTTCTGAACCAGTCATCTCGTAAAATTCATAATAAAACATACGTTTATTTTTAACGGTTCAAAATTTGTGTACATATACTCAACTTATATATGTATAACATATCCAAAAATTACCACGATCCAACGGTCGGATTAAAAATTATAGCCCCCGCAAAATATCTCAAAAACCCTAATTTTTAATACCCCCATTCCGATAAAAATATGGATAAAGACCTCGACATTAACTCCTTCATTTTTAACCACAAAAATATATCCCTCGTTTATATCCACATAAAATAAATATTTCCTTATCATATGAATCAATAATTAATTATTCACAAATAATATTACAGAATCACATTTATGACAACCAGGCCGTTCCTAGGAAAGAGGGGGCTTTTCAATAAGAATTTTTCCTTACTGGCGCGCAATTAGGTGACCAAACCTCTTCTTAGACAGAACTTTCTAGACATTGCCAATAATGTTATCTAATACTATTATTCAAATAATATGAATTATTGATCTGATAATGGAAAATACTGTGCAGTGACAATTATTGAACAACAATAATATAAAATTTCAACGTAGCAATTATTGAATCAATAAAATAAAATATTGAACAGTAATTACGGTAACAATTATTGAGTAGTGCCTTCTTACGTAAGAATCAATAATTTCAGAAATACTATGCAATACCGTGTGCTACTGTGCAATAACGCGTATTACTGTATTTTAACCACCGAGTATTCCAACAGTGTTAACGGTAACAACTACGCCGTTATTTATAAAAACTCAAATTTGTCGTTTTCTTCACCCGACAGTTATTCGTTATGGGGCCCACAAATAGCTGCGCCGTCGTACGAATATTCCCCGACAGAAAGAATATTCCACGACCAAACGAATATTCCCCGACAACAATGATTATTTTATAACCACTTGCTTATTTTGGAAAAAAATTCATATTTCACCCATAACTTTAAACTTTTATCAATTTAACCATTTACTGAATAGTAATTATAAGAAAAATTGAATACTTTTATTTCATAAAATTCGGGGTCTTACAAACTGCACTATGAAAAAACTGAAGGTATATATGGAGGTGGATTAGTTACCTTAGTATGGCGGTTTGGTTACCTTGGTATGAAATTTTGGTTACCAACTGCACTATGGAAAAATTACAGGTGTGGAGGTGGATTGGTAACCTTGGTATGAAGATTTGGTAACTTTGGTATGAAGGTTTGGTTACCTTGGTATGAATGTTTGGTTACCAATCTCTTCTATCAGTTGCTGATTTTGGATCAAATCTAATAATCAAGGTAAGCATTGGGACGAATATGCCACTACCACCAACACCGCCTACACTTCCAAATGCAGCTCCACATAATCCAATTACAGAACCAACAACAATTTGCCAATTATATTTCATTTCCGACCAAACATGTATCGGTTAGTAGTTTGCCTCAGTCTGCTGCTGTCCTTTCTAGGTATGGTGCATTTGGGAGTTCGTCTGCTATTCCTGGAAACTATGCCATGAATCCACCAGCCGCCCCTACAGGATCAACCATAGGCTATAAGGATGTTTTAAGTTCTCAGTACAAGGATAACAATCATCTGATCTCCCTTCAGCAGGTATGCTATTTAAGCAATTGGCGTATAAAAATATGCTCTTTATGGAGTTGTAGAACTTTTTTGATTGTCCCCCCCCCACCCATAGAAAAGTATGTTGATCTGGCCATTCAAGAAGATTAACTTGATAGTCTCCTACAGAAAGTTGTTGATACAACCATACTATGATATCTTGTGTCCGAATTGTCATTGCACCAAATATTTGAACATATGCTACATGTTTACTACATGAATTAAGACCAGTGAGAAGATTAAACATGGACATATCTGAATTCTGAAACGTTATGACCAAAAAACAAAAAACAAAGAAAAAAGATTGAGGAAAAAAGAGTGAGAAACAGGAACAAAGATAAAAAATAGGTCTGCTGTGTTTGAATGTGTTTGAATAAGAAAATAATAATTAGCGGTAAGAGATAAGGGAGATAATCGTGGGTCACGATTAAAGGATACCTAATTTCACTAATATTGTAAATAAATATGGGAAATTGTATTACTTTTGTAATTATTTTATGGATGCACCATTATTGTAATTATTTTTTAAAATGTACTAAAATATGTAATTAATCCTAATTACTAAGAATGCAAACAATAATCATACAGTTTGGACCCATAAAGAGAAAAAAACCTTACTTTCATTAACATGGTATCCATAGGATAATTAATTATGCGAATGATATCTCGTTCGCATAATAATCATGCAGTAGTTTTACCGTCCGTAGGATTATTATGTGGTGTCTGAAGGAAATAATATCCAAAAATAGTTTTTTTTTTAAAATTAAATAAAATCAGGATCATCTTTATGGTTTTATACGAAACAACAAATATATATACCATGTATCTAAAGTATAAATTTGTTACCTAGTGTTTGGTTGGATTAGCACGATTAGAATCTTCGTACAATCTCTTATATTCTCAAGATTTTACTTCCTATGACCTTATGCTGAACCTGAAGTGTGGTCTCCAAAGTACCCGCCTTGAAAAACCCTAAATCTGTCTTTAATTCCTAGGCTAAAAGAGAGAATACGTATTTTTATTTTTCCACTAATAGAAAAAGTTTAACTATATATTTCTGATCAATGATATATATATATAATAACAATGATCATTACCCTATCTCAAGAATTTGGTCCATATTAGGCTAGGAAAGGGATCCTAAAAGATTCCTCTTTAGACTTCAATACTTATCTAGATATTATTATCTACTAGCTAATAATATTCAAAATAAATATTAATTACAATTAATTCCACTAAATAATTGTAATTGCACTTCAGTCCAGGAATTAATTAAGTAAACCCTTTACTAATCAATAAACTATAAATATTTCCTCTATAAATGTACATAAATATTTTAGAATCAATTAATATAATTCTGATACATTTAAACTAATTTCATAAGTCCATAATTTATCTCTATTTGATCATAAATTGATTTAACAATTAAATCAATCCTTTTAATAATAAATATTAAAAGACTCGACCAAGATTCTATGATCAATGATAAATTATCTTATGAAAAATCTTATAGATGTTTTGACAATTATAATGTTCATAATATTCATTAAATATATTAATCGACATTCTGATGTATTAATTAACACGATGTAATCTCACTCATTGGAACATCAAATTAATATATATATATATATATATATATATATATATATATATATATATATATATATATATATATATATATATATATATATAACAATAGTAAGTCCACTATAATTTCAAAATTAAGAAATTTTACTAATTAGTATTTATTTGAAAATATTTTATAAATAAAATATTATCACATGATCCGTTTAATGCACAATATTAATGCATTAGTACTTTAATTAAAGGTCCAACTTCTATGATCAAGGTAAATCATCTCTGTTAAAGTATTATAACCTACAGGATAATATCTCCAAATTATCCTAGGTTATAAACCATTATTTCTTTATTTATATATTACATATGATTTATATCTTCTGTATATAACATATATTTATACACATAAACCATAACATATATAATAAGGAGATACATATAAACAAACTAAATGATCATTTAATGAATGATGAATGATGTTATTTTATTAATAAATCAATGTCCAACATAAATAAATAAACATCAAATAAATAGATAAATAGAATTTTTATAGCAAAAAAAATCTAACAATCTGCATTCCCCCTATCAGAAATCTTATCCTCATTTCTCTTAGATCTGTTGTTGCATCCGACTCCGTTGAAGGATACAGTTCCGGTGAAGAAGAAGATCTCTCAAAGCTAGCTGGGGTTGTGTCATTTGCAATTCACAATTAATATTGGTAAGTAATATATCATTCAAATTACATCCTCTTATATATGAATTTATTTGATATTGAATCGTATCATTCTATATCACTTGTTGATGAAAATATTTGTGGTAACAATTGTTAGAATCATAGTTTAGTAGAGTCAAAATTGTTGTTGAAGACATGACACGGGTGATCCATGTCCTTAAGGTCTTTATCGCCCTCACCACAATCGGTTTGCTAAGAGTTACAGACGATATACCTCCAGGATATATGTCAAGCCTTGGTGAATTATCTGTGATAGTAATTCACAGAAAATTCCAATAGAACACTATTTTGTAGTAGTTGTTTGTTTGTAGAAATATTGGAGAAGATAGAAAAATACATGTGCAAAATCATATATGTAAACTTATGCATATATCTCATCTTATATATATATATATATATATATATATATATATATATATATATATGTAAGTTACATAATATATTATTTAATTCTATATTTAACCATACTTATTAATACTAAATATGTAAGTTACATATATACTAGATTAATAAATATGTAAGTTACATACTAGTTAGTATTAATGTAGTGGTTAATTAGACTTAGGACTCAATATTTTCCTTTTGTTCCAAAAAATAAAATAAAATAGACTTCTATTAAATGGAACCAAGGAAAAATAGTTTTTATCAAACAATTTTGCACCTTATTAAATGTCTCACTATAGACACTAATCAAATGATTTTTACACAAATCAAATAAACTTCTCTTTTATTCTCCACGTGGAGGACATTAATTTACACCTTTTATACTTACTTAAATTATGTCCATAGATGAGGTGCAATATATAACAATCCCCCACTTGTTTGGAAAAACTATTTTTCATCCAAACAATTTCCTATAAAACAACTCCAAGGCATGTGTGCATAAAAGAGGGTGTGATGAACATTGAACCTTCCCTTAGTGTAAACAACTCAAAGTCATATCGAAGTTGAAGGTGTCCGTAGATTGAACCTCTACTTCTATATGATATGACCGAAATTGTCACACACACACAAAATCCTCCTACCACGATGAGTATTCTCAATTGCTTTGCACTAATATGGCCATGCACAATACCGTGTTTCATGAACCTCTAAGAAAGTAAACCACAACCCTCTATAAAAAGCGGTTCCACTTCTAGTTCATATAGGCAAAGTGTTTCACATGTGTTTCTATTGCTAAGAACACAATAACTTTGTTAAGAGTATAACTCAGCCTCGGTCGTGCAACAGACGTTACTATCTTAAACTACATATGGAACCACATCGATAGTAACACAGTCAACAACTGTGACTTGTTTTTTCCATTGAACCTATAAACTAGGGGTAGCCTAGGAATAGACTGAGTTCCCATCACCCCTGACTCAAAGTGGTTTAAGTTCCATATCACAAGTAGTTAAACTTACTAAGATCTCGTCAAAATCTTAGTAAAAAGATAAGTCAAGTCGTCACTTGACTTTCTCGTAGATAAATATTATAATACCTTCTTGTATCAATTATCTAACAAAAATTATGTCTATGACCAACATGTCAAGACTTACCATTAAAGGTAATCTCAAATGCTCTATACATAACAATTTCATTATCACATCATAATGAACTAAGCAATGGAAGTGGCCACAATTTGATGTTTTAACAACAAATTTCGATTCCATTTGCTTTCTCCATCATATAAAGCAATGGTATTACTTGCTACTCCAAGTAAATTATTCCCTCACTAAGGGTAATAATATATCCACCTACTTGTAAAAATATAATTATATATTCACCTACTTGCGAATATTTTTATACTTATTCAAGATCACAACCAATTATGAATCCAAGGTTAATAATTTGTACTACATAAAAAATTTCACTAACACAATATTGTGAAATAGGATGCTTTAGACTAGGCTATAATCAATGTTTTAACAAACACCCTAATCCATTAAACTTTCCTCATAAAATAATAACATTAGATTCATATTGTGAAATGGGAAATACTCATTTATTTCTTACTTATCTAAGAAACAAAACCCAAGATTGAGTGAAAATTCACCTACTTGTAAATTTATAATTTTCCTCACTAAAATATAAGTGACACTTATGTGATCTATTAAAACATTGAGAGATCTAACAAAAATCAATGTAAATCATTAGTATACTAAGTTTAACACTGTATGTAATATGTGATCTCGTGCATTGCATATCAAACACAAGGCTCCCACTAGCGAATGTGTACTTCAGATTTACAATAGCTATATCAGAATTAACTTTCAGTGTACCACTACTATTAAAGAATTATTAAATTTTTCAATCTCAAGGTATATCAAACTTAGTTTAGTATAGCCTCTCAACACAATTTAATTGGTTTAGTTGGAATCCTCGCTATGTTTTCACATGATAATAAGACAACATCTATTTTACAAGTCTTTCAACATAAAGACAAAAATAGATATTTCTTAAACTCGTTTACGTTAACAATACTATATAAAATGATCAACATATCATTAATATACACAAAAACTATCACATTATAGTTTATACAATTATATTGTTAGTGTAAACATATAAATAATTCTACATCTGATAGAATCTCAAGGTTAATATGCACATATTATCATTTAATATGCATCCACTTGAATATTTATAACTTAGTTTCAAACTCACTATTGAACTAAATCACTATAAATATTTTGGATCATATTTAGGCTAATAAAATCAATATTTACCAAATTATTATATTGATTTCCTTCACCAAATCAATATTGTTCTTTCTAGCTATAGGTTCAACTTATAACTTTCTAGGACCTTAGAGAATTAATTAAATAAAATAAGTTCACATTTCAATATTATTCAAAAGTTTTTTGTTTCAAAGACTTTCATTTCATAAGACTATACAATCAAATTGAATTTCGTAACATGAAATTCATAAGCCTTACTATTTCTTACATAAATAAAATTATGCTCCAAATAGTTCAAAGGCCAAATTTAGTCTATAAATAAAAATCTTAAAGAATTACCTCCACACTTTTAAATAATTGAAATCTCATTGAATAATTTCACTCACTACCTGGTCATTGAATCTTATCATTCTATATCACTTGTTGATGAAAGTATTTGTGATAACAATTGTTAGAATCATAGTTTAGTAGAGTCAAAATTATTGTTGAAGACATGACACGGGTGATCCCTGTCCTTAAGGTCTTTATCGCCATCACCACGATCGGTTTGCTAAGAGTTACAGACGATATACCTCCAGGATATATGTCAAGCCTTGGTGAATTATCTGTGATAGCAATTCACAGAAAATTTCAATAGAACACTACTTTGTAGTAGTTGTTTGTTTGTAGAAATATTGGAGAAGATAGAAAAATACATGTGCAAAATCATATATGTAAACTTATGCATAGAGTCCGGATTCAGTCCGGGATCCCAGACTTTATAAAATACGGACCTTTTTTTTTTTTTTTTGCTTTTTTTTTTTTGAAACAACTAAAAAATAAATAAATTATGGAATTGAAATTTTTTCATAATACAGTGTTTTGGGTGTGATTTGGGTACGTATAACAAAATATATATGTACAGTCTGTGCAGACTGTACCACCACTTTTTGGTATAGGTATTCAAAACACGTCCAAAACATTGTATTATGAAAAAATTTCAGTTCCATAAAATATTAAATATTTTTTTTAGTTGTTTTAAAAAAAAAAGCAAAAAAAAAATAAAAAAATAGGGTCTGTATTTTAGGACCTGTCTGGGAGTCCGGACAGGATCCTGTGTGTACATGCATATATAGATACATATATGTAAGTTACATAATATATTATTTAATTATATATTTAACCATACTTATTAATACTAAATATGTAGGTTACATACTAGATTAATAAATATGTAAGTTACATACTAGTTAGTATTAATGTAGTGGTTAATTAGAATTAGCACTCCATATTTTCTTTTTGTTCCAAAAAATAAAATAAAATAGACTTCTATTAAATGGAACCAAGGAAAAATAGTTTTTATCAAACAATTTTGCACCTTATTAAATGTCTCACTATAGACACTACTCAAATGATTTCTACAAAAATCAAATAAAATTCTCTTTTATTCTCCTCGTTGAGGACATTAATTTACACCTTTTATACTTACTTAAATTATGTCCACAAATGAATTTTATCAAACTCAAAAATGACATATTATAAGTCACAAAAGTATAAAATAAGGTGCAATATATAACAACAATGATGATGTTACTAGTATCGTTCAAGATGATACTCTATATAGTGGGCAAATTTTTGCTAAGTTAGAAGAAGTTGATAATTTTTATAGAAGATATGCCCAACTTGTTGAATTTGAAATTATGATTAAAACTTGTAGTAAACATGTGAACTCAAATGAGTATTGCTCTAGGTTATACTAGTGTAGAAAAGCGGGATATGAAGTCGTTAGAAAAAAACATTCTGGATGATGGTGATGATGAGGATGATAATGAAAAGAAGATAAAGAGATGGGATTCCGTAGGTAGAACTGAATGCAAAGCAAGATTATACGTTGTTCATAATAAAAAGTCAGGTAATTTGTATGTATCTACACTTGAGCTCAATCACAATCATGAATTTGTGTCACTAAGTAAAATTAACTTCTCAAAATACAGACACAAAAGAATATAAGAGATGGCTAGAAATTTGATTGAAACGTTAAACAATGTCGGAGTTGGGGCAAGCCGGATGATGAAAATACTTGGTTCAATTGTTGTTGGAATGGAAAATGTGAGGTTTTCAAATAAAGACATTCGGAATGTAGTCAGAAACATACGAGGAGAAGCCTTAAATTCGAATGATGCACGAGTTACTGTAGAATATTTGAAAAAACTTGAACATGAGTGCCCCACTAAATTTTTCTATTGTATTAAACGAGGGGATGAAAATCGAATTACAAGTATATTGTGGATAGATTATACGTTAATCGTTGCATATAAAAATTTCAGGGATGTAATTACCTTTGATATACCCCTGTAACACAGTAATCCACACAACACTAAGTGTTATGTATGCCAATTTTTTTAGCTTCCAAGTACTTGTTAAAACCTTCAGCAACACAATAATATAATAAATCACAAGCACATCGACAATGACAACTACATTGCAACTACTAATACACCTTCATAATGTGAGACAATAAAAAAACTATACAGTAAATCACTAAGAATAAAGTTAATTAATTTTTATAAGAGAAATCAATGATAAAATATGTTACAAATTGAGTTCGGTAACAAATTACATTAGAATTGAACATTTGTCTCGTATTCAAAATTTGACATATCTCGATATTGACATTTACAGATCTCGTGTGTTGTCCTATATGGCTATATCTAAATAAAATTGCGTCTTCTATGCTCCAATCTAATCCGGTTAAACTTATTTATTAGTACAATCAATATTTATTATATATTTGTTGATAACTTAATTCATTTAAAAAAACTTATCACATATGCAATCTTCATCCTATACTGCGAGTTTATCTTAAGTCAATGAGGATGACTCTCCGTTGGTTAATAAGGACCGCGAAAGGGAAGAAGTGATTTCCCGAGCATATTAGAAGGAATGTTATGTCACTAACCACAAAATTACACTCATCCCCTTGATTTTCAAACTTTGTTTTGGATTTGAGGGCAGCGTAATCTGGCCACCACATTGTGAATACTTGAAACATCACACATGGCATGAAAAAGAAATTGTGTCGATTCGGGTAATCCTCTCAAAGATCTCCCTCCCTTAATTTCAATAAATTTTGGTAAGCGTCGACGATTTGATCATACACATCATGTCAATGTCAAAGTGTAAACCAGATTCGGCGTAAGGGAGTATACGCGCGCGCTCCGGATTCACGGTTGGATACAAAGATTGATCTACATCCTCGGAGAATACGTTTTGATTTATTAATTCACATAACCTTCTCCCGTTTCAGAGGGCGTAGTGGATTGAATTTCCTCCTTGAAGTACAATCAATGTTTATAAAAAAAGGGTGCTCTATGAATTCTTCCGATCTTGGCTAATAAGGTCTTTCTACACTAATATCGAGGTCTCTTCCATAATAAGAGTGAGTTGCATCCCCTACTCCGCATAAGTTGTAAACCCTTCACCAAATTGTATTTTATATGTATATATATGGCGTGTATAGACTGTGTTGTATTGGTTCATCCATCAACATGGGTGGTTCAGGCCGATACGGACTTTGTGAGCTCGCATTAAAAAAGTTAAATGAAACATAGCGACTGAACTGAGAATATTGTCCCGCTATAGCTCCTTTTGAGTTGTGTAGGGAGGTGGTACATATCGGGTCTTATCATCAAAACTCCCTTTAGTTCGTTGGTCGAAGCTCGCAATTTTTTCATACCAATCCAGGTACACTGCCTTTTCCTCCACAACAGGAGGATATTTTGCAATATTTTTCCAACTAAGTCCACGACATAGTGAATCTATAAACTAAAATATATAAATACAGAATAGTGTCACTAACTTTATCTATATACTTTAACCAACTAAAATGAAAAAAAAAAAAATTGGAAAACATACAAGGTTCTTCGCGTCGTACTGTGAAAAAATTCAATGTACTGCATGTTTCTCGTCTTCAACAAAATGCTGATGTTGAATCCTTAATCTTGTTATCCTCATATACCATTGGAGGTATTACGATATCCGGATAACCCGTCTTGTAGCGACCACTAAGATAACCAATGGATCTTGCCACTAATTCCAAAAATCTGCATATGGTTACCTTAGTCTAATGAAGGGGCTGTTTGATAAAAACTGAATGAATCTGAATCTGAATGAGCTGAATCTGAATCTAAATCTGAATGAAAAAAGTTATTTGATAATTGATATGTCTGAAATATCTGAATAACAGTATTTTACTATTTTACCCCTCTAAACTATGTTGAACAAATATATAATTTAACCCTTAGTCCATGTTTATTAAAAAATTATTCATAAGATTTTGAGTAAGAGATTTTGGAATTTATTATTAAATTTCAGTCAAATTAATACAAAAAAAAAACGTTACGATTGTACCATTTTTCTAAAACTTGTATATTACGATTACAATGACTTAATTTATAATCTTAGAAAATTTTACCACTACTAAATTCTTAAAAATAATTCAATCACCACAAGTTCCGACTAATCAACAATCTTGAATGCTTATAATTTTTCGTCTCACCCGTATCGAGTAAATACAGTGCATTAAGTTTGAATTTTTTTGGCTATGAAGATCATTGTATAACAAATAAAAATAGATAATTCTTGACATTGCATAGCTTGATCCATGTAACAAGTTCATATAAAAGTTATGGCCAAAATAAAAAATTTAACCATTTGCACCCAAAATAATAAGTTCTGGCCATCGATCCATACAACATATTAAAGTTTTAACTAAAAACATTTCATTCAGTAAATATTTAACTAGACTAGAAATCCTAACTTGCGTGAAACCATTTCAACCCAACCTTCATTCTCATCATCTTCTAGTAGCATCCATTGTTCCCTATAACTTGCACTCTCACAAAATATCCCAAGTGCCATTTTGTGCAATGGATTTTGTGATCCCCACTCAAGACGATTTAATTTATCTTTGCACTCCTTCAAGGAAGGTCCACTATTGTTATTCCCAATGAGCTTTAAGGCTTTGCACATCACTTCCTCTATTTCGGAGTTATTAGATTTTTTTTTGTTGATTTCTTCGCTTTTTTCGTTGGCCTTTGTTCTTCAAAGTTGAGAGTGGAAGCATGTGATTGAGTACCCGGAGTTGATGAATTTAGAGGTGGGTTTGGGGACTCTTGAGCCTGAGTACTAAAAGGAATATCCTCGATACTAACAATTTCCAAATCCTTATTTGGTTCAACGGTCCTATCCCTTTTAGAGGTAGGTCCCCAGCCATCAATCCCCGTAGCAGCAGCTCCATCATAGAGTTGAGTGCAAAGCTTAAGAAAACTTAAAGGTGAAGTCCTCAAGGAGTCAACATGCTTGTTTGCCTCATGTATCTAAAAAACATACCCAACATGTTATTCACATGTTTAATAATTTAACAAACTTTTATGGTTAACTTAAAAATGTAGTTACTAACCTTTGACTCTAGCTCCCATTCCTCATCCGTTAAGTTGAACGTGTTAGTTGTGGGATCATAATGATTTCCGGTCTTTCTTTTTAGTTGACACCATACAGTATATTACCCCTTTATATAATTATAACGATTTTTCATTTGCTTATGATCTACAATAAAGTTGTGGATGTTCTTCAGTATTTCTCCCACTGTTGACCATGAAAATGGCTTAAGACTACCGCCTAGCCTACCATTTTCCGTAACCTCGCCAATACATGCTTCAAGAAAAGTTTTCATTACATTTTCATTTCTCCAACTCACTCTTGATTTTCTTTGATTTTGAGTTTCACCTGATTGTTCCATGCCTAACAATAAACAAATATACTTAATAGGTCAATTGTCTCAATTCTATCATCAATAAAATATTTCAAATAGTATCAATATTGGACAGTTGATCTAAACTTGAATTATAGCTAGCAACAAATCTGAGAAGGACAGAATAATATAGCAAGGGAATATATTAGAGCAGACACTTGAGAATATATGATGGAGGAATAACAAAACAAATGATATAGATGGTTGTTTCATGTTTTTTGTCAGTAGACAAAGAGAGACTAGAATTGGAAAAAGATATGTGCAGAAGAATTGTTTTGACAACACAAATGAAACACAAACACTATCAATATACAATGAACAAAAACTGACATTTAAAGAAACATTGATTAGAGAAATGTCAAACACTGATAAATCCTTTTATTAAATTGAATCACTCAAACTCTAATTACAATTCCAAGAATATGTAAAGAACCATGTGGAACAAAACAAAACAAAACAGAACAAACCATATTATCTATCTCTGTATGTCCTAATATATTTCACCTTCATTCCTTTCATCAAACCTAATAATTTCTAACTTCTACTCACGCAAAGATATAATAGATATAATAACAAGGAACTAATAATTTCATCCTTTCTTCACACTACATAAATGCACCAAATTTTACTTTTCACAACAATTAAAAAACCAACAACTTTATAACACTTAAAAAAAACCCATCAAATTCACCTAAAAAAACCCACACATGATATTATAAAATCAAAACAAACCCTCGTCTATAAAACAGAATTATATCAAACCCAATTCATTATTTACCAATTAAAAAACCCAGAATCAAATACTTATCCATCCATTAATCAAAACATCAGGCAGGCAAGCACAAGAATATATCAGAGTCAGAGGACCATGGAGAATCATCATCAGTTACCCTTTCTCTCTCCCAAAGTCTAATAGAAGAAACACACAATGCCCACTAGATTTTAAAGCTCAAATCACAAATCATTAGAAAAGTGATTTGGTTTTTTTTGCTAAATAGCAGCAACAACAAATTGCTAACCCTTGTTCCCAATGATGCAGAGCAGAGATGAAGCAGCGACGAGAAGAAACATAGATCAAATTAGGGTTACCTGTCAGAGAAGCGATGGACCAACGATGCAGAGAAGAGATGGAGATGGAGATGATGCAGAGAAGAGATGGAGAGCCAAACGCAGAGCAACGCTAGGGATGGAGAAGCAACGCTACAGATGGAAAGAGAGGCTATTTGGCTAAAAGTAGTGATTCAGCCAATTCAGCCCAATTTTTTTAAATGAATCGGTCAGATGCATTCAGCCCAATTCAGATCACAAATTTTGTAAACAAACAGTCTGAATGGCTAAATCGCTCAGATTCAGAGCCATTCAGACCGTTTCAGAGCAAAACAAACAGGCCCGAAGTCTAACACTTGAATATTTTCATTCCGTGCACGTAGGGCGTCCATAACCTGTTGGTTTATATCTTTTGAGATTTTAATAATGACAATATATTTGGGAATCTATTTGAGAATGTTGGTTTATATCTTTTGTGATTTTAAGAATTGACAATATATTTGGTAATCTATTTTGCTTAGAATGTTGGTTTATATCTTTTGTGATTTTAAGAATTGACAATATATTTGGTAATCTATTTGAGAATGTTGGTAATCAGAGTTTTTTAAGGAATTGATTTTGCTAAGGAGTTTGTTTATATTTAAAAAGGAGTCTTATAAGAAATTGTTTTGAAATGCTCAAACTCTATCAGGTATAGTTTTTCTTTCCTTTATTCTAGCTAGTTTAGTTTGACTAGGATATTATATTGTTGGTTTACCAGATTTGTTATATTCTTAGTTTACCATATTTGTTGGTCTCTTTAATTGCAAAACTCATGGGTATAATAACTGAGATATAAGTTTATTATAGTAACTTCTTTTTATATTTGTTGGTCAAATTCAGTAGCTATAATTATGAGATTTAAAACAACTGATCTCTTGTTATCATTTTATAGTCGTTGATCAATCTTTATCAGACATATTCATTATTCCTCTATTTAAAGTATTTTGGGTTGACTAGGATATTATATATTTGATATCTTATATCCTTTGGTCTCTTTATTTTAAACATGTGATATTCCAATTGTTGATATTTTCATGCTAACCAAATATATATCCGTTTGCCCATGACCCAAGCTGCTGATTTCATGACTTTGTCCAATAGGTATGAGGCTGATATTGCTAACAAAATAAATATAGCCGTTAGGTTCTTCTTTATATATGTACTAGCTGTGTCCCGTGCCTCCGGCACTACATGAACGGTGGAATTTATTTCAAACTTTGAACGGTCCATATGATTTATTAGGGTAAGCGAGAAATTCAAAATCAGTTGTTTTTTATTAAATAGATATACACTATCCTTCTTGGCTATTACAGGTACATGAAAGTAAATATCAGTTAAGGGAAACTTGAAGCAAATATCAATCTTACAAAGATACTTCCATAGAGAGTTATCAAAGTTTATTTCCAGCAAGTCTTATTTTAGTATTAATTCTTTTTTGGCTGGAAAATAAGAATTCTTTGTATTCATATATTTCCTGTAAATCTGAGATCAAGTCTTGTTTGGCTTGACTGATCCAGTAGTGAATAGGGTCTGTTCATAGAGAGCTTTCAAGGTTACAGAGGTGCAAAGGTCTCAGTGGTGAGAAAGGTTGCAGTGGTGCAAAGGGGGCAGAGGTGTCCATCGTAGTAGAAAACTTTATTTGAACATGGAGTTCTTTTTATTGTATTTAATTGTGTATTAAGTTTAATAAAAAGAGTCTCCAATACTAATTGGTATTGGACGTGGATTAGGCTACTAGACTAGAGGATAGAGGCTGAACCACGTAAAAATCTTGGTGTGATTTACTGTTCTTTTGCTTTTGTTATATGCTTTAAAAATATGCATATTTTGGTTTTAGTCCGAAAATTTTTATACTAATGCGGACATGAATTAGCTGTCCGTTTATAACAGACAAAGAACATAACTAATACGGACATGATTAGACCGTCCGATTATAGCATGCTATAGTAAACTTTAAAAATTGATCACTGTAGATCACTTTTAAGTATTTACACCTATTCACCCCCTCTACGTGTGCTTAATTATAGAATTACATAACCTATGCATTGATCAAGATATCTTGTGGATCCCCAAACTTACGCAATGTCCTATTTGGCATCTGAAACTTGACCACATCGAACCAAATCATGTGATCGTACGGTTATTCACGACGTCAAGTTTTGTCCTTTACGCCATGATGTTATGGTGGGGGTACTTGCGGCGTCTACCCGTAGACGTATCTTCCTTACGACGATAAGCCCACGCAGAAGAACGTGGTAAGAAAATCCTCCGACTATTAGGATTAATTTGGTGCCAATGGTGAGACGTTTATATGCCCATACCTGAAAAAGAAAAAATAAAGCACAAATGTTATCGTAAATTTTTAATAAACAGACATATATGTCAGACAACAAATATGTAAATGTAAATATTTAAATTATCTGCAACAAAGTAATACAGCCACCAACTGCAGTTGCACCGATTCTTGTCGCTTTGTGTAAACTGTCGTATAAGCATCTCAACACGACTACACCTCATGCGTACTCGGCAATCGTTGTGACATCCTCTAAAAAAAAGTAAATACCGAGTGTGGCAAACGTTCCGACTTGGATTTGGAAACAAAATTCTACCAATGATGTACAAGACATATGCCTTGGTGTATAGCCGAACAAGTCGGGGAGTCTTAACTCCCCAAATCTATAAGCTAACCACCTTGGTCGTAAGTCTTTTCCCCCTTTTGAGCAAATGGAAACAATATATTTAGATGTTTCCAACAACTCCTTTTTTAGTTATTCGTAAAGCCCACACGTAATGGCTTTTCTAGTACAGATATAAATCGCGTCTTCTAACATATTGGTCATCTCTCCAATGAAAAAATGAAAGGAGTTCGTCTCAATCTGCCATCGTTCTATTAATGCAGAAACTAAAGATGCATCCATCTTATTGGATATCCTATGATTAGTAAATATACCAAAATCTCATTCTTTTAATAAAAAAATTTACGCTTTGGTTAACCTCAATATGTCAAATTTTGTGTCACCCTCATCTATATGCAACCTATCAGTACAACCCTCTGGATTATTCCAAACTTTCTCAGACCGGTGTTGTATTTAATATCCTAAAGTACGATAGGATTATTTATTTAATGATAGAATTCCATTCTATAAAAAAATTAAACACTATACAAATTATTTAACAATGAATATTCCCAAATTTATAACCGTTAGTATTTATATTTTGTGGTTTTAATGATGACAATGTTTATATGGACTAAATTGATTTTATATTGGCTTATAATTTTATTTAGTCATGTTAATCAAATATTTTCATGCATATTGGTATAATAATTTGCATGGGTTAATACTACACTTTATTTGCTAGCCCACAAAAGTTACTGCAGTTTGGAGTAAGTAAAATAAGTTGGTTTATTTTTGTCTCATGCTTTCTATGTTTAAATCTAAATCTGTTTTGTTATGGAGACAAATTCAAATATGTTACTGTTATATATATATATATATATATATATATATATATATATATATATATATATATATATATATATATATATATAGATTGAGTTACCAATTTAACGTGTCTTGGAGATGTTTTAGGAATTGGTATAATTAAGGAGTCTTATTCAAAAGTTGGAACAGCAGTTATTGTTGGACTCTTGCTAACAGCAGTTGCTATTTTGAAGGAAACTTGTTAACAGTCAGTTGGACTCTTTCAATTAGTATTTAGATTTTATTTGACTACTTCATAGTTGTATTTCCTTATCTACTGAGTTTGTTTTTGCTAACGTTCATCTCCTATTTCAAATAAAAAGTAATAGTCGTACGTTGCTGGATGAATTGGAACGTTACATTGCCGTTGCTTTCTTCTTTTTATATACTACGTTGCTTGGCTTCATCAAGATAGAAGACTGCAGAACGAATATTATTCAAGAAAGCTATCCAAGATACAAATTATCATATCACTCTTTTAGTCTTGGGTTACAGTGCTCTTGTATTTCTTCTTTCATATCCATTGTAACCATAGTACAAGTCTAGGTTGGCTTGGGATTTTTATTTTAGTAATATATATTACAACGAAGCTATCAAAGTCTCAGAGGTGAGAGGTGTTGTAGAGGTGCAAAGGGGGCAGAGGTGTCCAATCGATCGTCATTGTAACAGGGAGTTATTTACTTTGTAATTGCTGATTATTATTTTAATAAAGTGAGTCTCCAATCCTAGTTGGGATTGGACGTGGATTAGGCTACTAGACTAGAAGATAGGGGCTGAACCACGTAAAAAATCTCGATTTTTTGTGTTTCTGTTTTTAAGCTTTATATTCTGCAGATTTTGGTTTTAGTTGGAAATATTTTATACTAATACGGACATGTATTAGTTGTCCGTTTATAACAGTCTAAGAACATAACTAATACGGACAGGGTTAGACCGTCCGATTATAGTCTGCTATAGTAAACTTCAAAAAATAGCCACTGTAAATCACTTCTAATTATTTACACCTATTCACCCCCCTCTAAGTGTGCTTAATTACAGAATTACAATAACAACCATTATCTATACAATAATACCTTGTATTAATAAATTTAACACAAAATTTCAATACATTATTAATCAACATGCATAATATATATGTCAATAAAATACTATAAATTAATAATAAATAACACATATCTAACCAAACCCAAAATTATCTAATACTATTAATTTATCCACCCCTATCAATCAATTAAATAGCATACTTTACGAAACAACAACTAACACTGTGCCCAATAAATTATTACAAAAAACTTATAATTTTTTAACATTGAAAAATATACAATTAAAAAAAACTTATAATTTTTTAACATTGAAAAATATACATCAACATTGAATAAATTTTCAAGAACATTCATATTCTCAAAAATAAATTTCTCATACAAATGATAATTTATTAACTTTCATTGTCATATATATCCAAAACCGGTATGCATTATATCCACAATCTACACATTTTGTAATTCCTAAAAATATCTAAAATCAAAGTAAGAAATTTCAAAACGATGGATCCACTGTTGGATCCAACTCTAACTACTAAACTATATATATATATATATATATATATATATATATATATATATATATATATATATATATATATATATATGGGATCCAATTCATGACAACCGGTTGTCAGATCACTATTCATGGCAATCAATTAAGTTGCAACACCATGTAACAGCTTGCACATTGAGTATATCATTTTATTTTACATTACTTTCATTGTCCCATTATTAAGTCACTTGTTGTTAGAAAAAAAAGTTTCTTTTTAAAAAAATAATCCGACTTTATTATTATTATTATTATTATTATTATTATTATTATTATTATTATTATTATTATTATTATTATTATCGGATTATATTAAAAAAAAAATAGGACCGCTACATGGTGTAGCGGCTTTGCAACATCACTTGCTTTGCTTTTGGTCGCTTTGCTTTTGATCACTTTATTAAGCTTGGTTCCAGAGTTGCACCATTACACCATGTAGCGGCTTGCACATTGAGTATATTATTTTATTTTACATTCCTTCCATTATCCCATTATTAAGTTACTTGTTGTTAGAAAAAAATGTTTCTTTTTAAAAAATAATCCGACTTTAATAATAATAATAATAATAATAATAATAATTATTATTATTATTATTATTATTATTATTATTATTATTATCGGATTATATTAAAAAAAAAATAGAACTGCTACATGGTGTAGCGGCTTTGCAACATCACTTGCTTTGATTCACTTGCTTTGCTTAGTGAATCAAAGCAAGTGAATGTTGCAAAGCCGCTACACCATGTAGCGGTCTTATTTTTTTTTTTAATATAATCCGATAATAATTATAATAATAATAAATTCGGATAATTATTATTATTATTATTATTATTAAAGTCGGATTATTTTTTTAAAAAGAAACTTTTTTTTCTAACAACAAGTGACTTAATAATGGGAAAATGAAAAATAAAATAATATACTCAATGTGCAAGCCGCTACATGGTGTAGCGGTGCAATTAGAACCAAAAGCAAGCTGCTACATGGTGTTGCAACTTGGTTGCCATGAATAGTGATCTGACAACCGATTGCCATGGATTGGATCCCTATATATATATATATATATATATATATAACACGTGTATAATGCATCTAATGTATGGCAAAAACCCAAATATTTACTTGTTATTGCGATGTACTTGTAATTTTTTGATGGATCTTGAAGAAGTACTTGAAGAGAAAAATCTGTTTAGATGTGAGAGATTATCAAAGACCAAACTGAATGGAGTTGAAGAGAATAATTCGTATCGGAGACTTGCATGATTTTTTTTCAGGTCGGCTGTTCAAGATTTGCAATCTGCAAATATGAAGAAGATGGAGCAGTTGCCAGTTGTTATCTAGGGGGAATGCAGGTACTGCATAATTATTATGGGGACGGTAAAGCTACTGCATGATTATTATGCGGACGAAATATATAGCATCCACATAATTATCCTACAGATGTCATGATAATTAAAGTAAGACTTTTTGTCATTTCTTTTGTGGGTTCAGGCTAATTCATAGCCATTCATAGTATTATCATTTAGCCTAATCTCAACCCTTGGATTACTCATACTACTTTTAATATACTTATTCTAAATAAACTTTGATATGTAACAATACTTCGCCCTTCAAAAATCACCTTATCCTCAAGGTGGTATTGCAACTTGAGTGTAAGAATAAAAAAATCCTCCTTAAAACTGGTCATCACAATTTGCAGAATAATAACGCAATTACGCCCCCTAGCATTGTGCATTGTTTCCTTTAAAGGATTCAAAGTGTTCTCTCCACTTGGATAATCCCTTGTAAACTTAACTTCGCATACTTATAATCATGCTCAATTTTCTATCAGGGAAGATGAAATGTCCTTCAATTTTTTTTGTTATGCTATTGTAGCATACTTTCATAGGCTTTGCAGTAAGAGCACAACAATGAAGAATCACCCATTCCATGCAGACCTTGCCATTCCAAGTGATGATATTTGTAAAACTCCACACTTCACTAAATGTCTTGATGGATTTCGGTACAATATCTAAACCCATCCAATCCTCATGAATATTAGATTTTGAATTGTTCAATAAAAACCTGTTGAAATCAATATCAAATGTGTAGGAAATAAACACCTCAAAATGGAGCATTAGAGATACCCATTTAAACATCAGGTCTGATCCCAATTTAAGTAACCACTTTTTGTTTCCTGCCCATGCAAGACCATATGTTACTCCCACAAGAAGTTGTTCAATTATTGTGCCATCCCCTTTGTTAATGATATGACCAATGAAGATCTCATCTCCACTGATATAGTAATTGTCACTATGTCCTTCTTTCATTCTTGTCACATAGTTCTTCAAGCTAATCATCTCATCTTCACTCTTTGTGAAGTGGTGTCTGAGGAATTCAGCAATCTCTGTCTTGTTCTGGGAGTCTTTCATGGGTACCAAGCTTGTGTTTCTTCAAGAAGGCCTTGTAAAATTTACTGTAATTGTGGCACTCAGAGTGCTTTTTGATCAGATCCTTAAGTTTGCGCTTTTCAATATTTTCTAGCTGGTCTTCGTTAAAATAGAGAACAATCTCGGTACCTCTACTCAATACCTCACCAGTAGTGTCTCTGATTATAATGAAAGAACCACCAGCTTGGGGGACTTCCATAAATACTATTCATCACCATTTGTTGAGACAACTTTCTTAGCAAGTAAGTAAGCAGAATAGAAACCCACACCAAACTGTCCAATCATGTTGACAACAGCACCAGCAGTAAGGGCCAGGCTTCCATGAATTCCCTAGTTCCTGATCTTGCAATGGTACCTAAATTGTTATCCAAGTCAAATGTAGCAAGAAATTATAGTCTCTTGCAATAACTCCAGAAAAAAATGAGGGAGAATAGAAGAAATCTAGAGAAGATAGAGAAAAGTTTGGTTAATTCATTGATAACCCTACCTTAGTACATACTTGACCATATATAGCATTCTTTCTACATAAATCCTAGCCATTCATATTATTATCATTTAGCCTAATCTCAACCCTTGGATTACTCTTACTACTTTTAATATACTTGTTCTAAATAAACTTTGATATGTAACAAAACCACCCCAAATCACCCTTCAGTTGATGTATTTACAATTCAAGTAGGACGCATTAGCTCAGAAAATGTACTCATTGTACATGGGTTAGGATGCAACTCTGATAGTTTTAGCAAAATTGCTAAATCTATAGGCCTTAAGGGCATCCGTACTGTAGCTATCGGTTCTGGGTTTTCCGACAAATCTAGTGTTGTGCTTGAAGAAATTGGGGGTGGGATTTTAGGAAATGAGTGGAGCAGAAATGGAAGGGGAGGAATCACATTAGTCTTAGAGGAGAGAACAGATTAGACAATTTCTTCTCTTCGAACCTAATCACCGATATTTGTGTGTAACCTCCGTTTGTCTATCCGGCATGTTGTCAACCGAAGGAGCTTTGGTGAGTGTTTTTATAACGTTAAGGGTATTTTGGAAGGAAAAAAAATCAAATATAAGTGGGACTTTAGACAAAATCACAGGGGCAATTTTACACATTTACCCAATTATAATATATCCCTCCATTCTAATATTAGGGATGTACTTTTTATACTCTTTTCAAAATTAAAGATAAACTTCTATTTTTAAGATATAAATTAATATTAAATTCTTAAGATGTTACTTATAATCATTGATAACCCGTTCAAGACACATAATTTTAAAAATAACATATTTCAATTTGTATGTAATACATAGAAACAATAGCGATAAATGAATACAATTAAGAATTTTTCATAAATTTAATTTATTATAAATTTGATACATCATATAGAGAAAATTGAAAACAGCAGATACATTTATTCACAAATTATTTTTAAATTTTTTTCGTAAATATTTGTAGCGCATATGTTTTACAATAAAATATTTCTAAAATATGTATAGATAAACTTGAAAACAGTAGATGCATGCACAAATAATTTTCAAATTATTTCATATATATATATATATATATATATATATATATATATATAATATTTTACAGGATACGAAGAGTTTATAAATTATATTAAAAAATGAAAAATCTTAAATGATGAACTCGATGTTAACTAATAATCAATTAAAATTATTTGATAAAAGTACAAACTTATTGCGAGTTGTCGATTAAGATAAGATTTCTTAATTAATGATTTTTATAATTAATTATTGATTCTTAGTCGATTGTGTTATCAATGCCACCGCAACTAACTTTCTGTAAAACTTTCCCATTAATTGAGAAAATGGGATCTGATTCTCTTTTTATTCTATAGTTGTCTTGCTTACTACTCCCTCTATCCCATAATAACTGTCGTTTTAGCTTGATATACATGGATTAAGAAAGTCATTTAGTACTATCATTTATTAATTTAAATTGGTGTGAAATTTCATCACTACCCCTTTATGGGAAGTTGAAAACTATTAATACAAGGGAAAAATTTCTTGGAACAATGAGAGAAGGTAGGAGTGATATAGGAAAGTAAATAATTTATTCTCCTAGAAAGTTGTAAACGACAAATAAATTGGGAAAAAAAATTCCTTCTAAAACGACAGTTATTATGGGATGGAGGTAGTATTGTCTAACCAAAGTCTAGGCTGTCTAGCTCAACCACAAACTTTCTCAGATTATTAGTAGAAGGAGCAATTGTGAATCAAGTAGAGCAATAAGTATGGGAAAATAATTTTTTTAAAGTCCGTTGTTTTTTAAAAATGTATGGCTAATCCTGAGAAGGAATAACTAATTGAAAAAGATGAATATTGTGTGTTTGTTTTAATTTAATGTAACAATCAAATGGCAAAGGCCTTCCTTAACATCAACTACCCCCTTAAATTTGCCATTAAGCAAACAAACCTTGATAACAATAGAATCAACCATTCTATTTGGGCTATCCACATTACTTCTTTATTCTACCCACTTTTCCTATTTTTCCTCAAGAAAATGGCAAGTGAATTTAATGGAGGAAAATTTCGCTACGATCTTTCCATGTCAAAGAGAACTCGAAAACCATTGAATCGCGAAAAAGAAGACACCTTGAAATCGTGCTTTTCGGACAGAAATTCCTCGAAAATGAGAAAATGATGAGAAAGAAGATGAGCATTATTATGTCAAAGTAGTTGATGAAGGGGAAGAAAGTGATCACAAAAGCTTGAAGCAACTAATTGAGGGGAGTACACTTGGCCAACACTTCACAACTGAGGAAATGAAGCAGCCTATGTTGGTGCACAAACATGATGAGAAAATACTTCAGTTGGTGGTTAGACACCATGAGGAGGGCTTGGATGGAGTGAGGTTCAAAGAAATATGAGTAGGTGCGCAAAGGTTTTGAGCCGTTTGATCAAGAATAAGCGGGACTCACGTATCGGATCTCGGAGAATATCGAGTCTTCGATGATTAGTCTAGGGTTTTGGCCTATCATGTGTTTGAGATGCATATCATATATAATCAATGATATATATGGCTTCTTATAATTGATTACTACATTGTATTGATACTCTTAATATTTGGGAGATGCATCTATTCATTATGTGTATATCATCTAAATTTAAACATTAGAAGAGCATTTTTATGGAAAATTGTACACCAAGCAAAATGTGTATAATACCTTCTTTTATCCTATAAAGAAGTGAGAGATGATTAGAAGGTTGAGATCGTTATTTGAAGTGGTTGACACTACATTATAAATATTTTTTCAATTAGATTGTTTTGTTAGTGTAATACTACGGGCTAAATTTCAAATGGTACAATCAGGGCCGGCCCTGAGTTTTTAAGGGCCTAAAGCGACAACAAAAAAATATGCCTTTTGCGAATTGCTATTAAAATAAGCATAAAAAACTAAGAATTTTCTCTGAACAAAAGAGCATCAATATCAAAGAATACAATTCTGTCATTGAGATTTGGGCTTATTTCATTGGGTAAATTTTTTGTAGGCCTTTAAATTTAAACTGACGTGAGCTGCACTCTTTTGTTTGGATATATATATATATATATATATATATATATATATATATATATATATATATATATATATATATATATATATATATATATACCTCTTGGGGGCCCTAAAACTGTGTCAATTTTAGTGGGCCTAAATTAGCCCGGGCACCTTGGGCTGGTGCTAGGTACAATCAATTTCTACAGTTGATGAGACAAATTATTCTTTCATTACAAGAAAACAGCCTAATTCTGACGAAATTATTTTCGACGGAATGAATTCTCTCATAATTAAGTTATTTTCGACAAAATATTTCATCGGACATAATTTACTCAAAAATAACTTAATTCCAACGAAAATGTTGACGCCCTATGGCGCCATAGTTCCCATCAGCGCCAAACTTAATTTTGACAAAATGACTATAATTCTAACGAAATTTCCATCGAAAATAACTTAATTCTCTAAATTGAAGTTGATTATCCACTATTTGACTCTAAATTGAAATTGATTATCCACTAATTTGACCTTCAATCAAAGTTAAGTTGATTTTGTATGTGCCCAATGCAATTTTATGTACAAAATAATTTTAAATATTAGGAAGTTAATTAAATTATTTTAAATAACTAAGATGTAGATAATGTAAGACCCCAACTTATTAATGAATAAAATCAAATTTTCTTTAAATATTATTGTGAATAATAAGGGGTTAATTTGATATAATACTTTGGTTATGGGTGAAATGTGCAAATTTTACAAAATAAGCAAGTGGTTATAAAATATTTATTTTTGGTCGGTGAATATTCGGTTGGTCGTGGAATATTCTTGCTGTCGGGGAATATTCGTACGACGACGCAGCCTTGTGGGGGCCCCATAACGGAAAGCGATTGGATGAAGAAAACGACAAGTATAAGTTGTTTATTAATAATGGCGTAGTTGTTACCGTTAATACTGTTGGAATACCCGGTGGTTAAAATATAGTAGCACACGGTATTGCACCAATTATTGATTCTTACGTAAGAAGGCACTACTCAATAATTGTTACAGTGATTACTGTTTAATATTTTATTTTATTGGTTCAATAATTGCTGCATTGATATTTTATATTATTGTTGTTTCAATAATTATTGCTGCACAGTATTTTCATTTATCAGATCAATAATTCATATTATTTGAATAATATTATTAGATAACATTATTGGCAATGTCTAGAAAGTTCTGTCTAAGGAGAGGTTTGGTCATCTAATTGCGCGCCAGTAAGGAGAAATCCTTATTGGAAAGCCCCCTCTTTCCTGGGAACGGCCTGGTTGTCATAAATGTGATTCTGTAATATTATTTATGAATAATTAATTATTGATTCATATGATAAGGAAATATTTATTTTATGTGGATATAAATGAGGGATATATTTTTGTGGTTAAAAATGAAAGGATAACATGTTGAGGTTTTTATCCATATTTTTGTCGGAATGGAGGTATTAAAAATCAGGGTTTTTGAGATATTTTGCGGGGGTTATAATTTTTAATCCGACCATTGGATCGTGGTAATTTTTGGATATGTTATACATATATAAGTTGAGTATATGCCCACAAATTTTAAACCGTTAAAAATGAACGTATGATTTATTATGAATTTTACAAGATGACTGGTTCAGAAATTGTTGAATTTTCGGAGTTTATCATTTTGATGGAAAATTCTAGAATTGGTGGGCCCCACTTGTGGTTGGTGAAGAAATGTGCTGAATTATATTTCAAATGTGGTAGGTGGGAATAGTAGCAGGTAAAGCCATCAGGTTGCAGGTCAAACCTACCAAAATTTTCCTATAAATAGAGGGCTAAGTTAGAATTGAAAATTACACCAGAAACAAGTTTTCTCTCTTTCTCTCTCTAGATTATTGAGTGTATTTTGTGAGTATTTAGATACTTTGAGAGTTTCTATTCATCAGAGCAAGTTTCTTTCAGCCTTATACCGGTATTTCGACCAGAAGTACTGATATTTTGAGGTAAGGGATATTATTTTCTTCTTAATGATATTATTTTCTTCAATATCATTATGCTGAAATATTGATATGAGTTTTTATCAAATTTGGAACTTTTTGTGTCGGGGGTTACTATTCACGTATACGGCACTATTCACGTATACGGCACTATTCACGAATACGGCACTATTCACCGAAAAATAAAATTTTCCCTTTTTGTCCAAGATGTCTATTATGGTTACTATCTTTGATTGTATCCATGTTTTGATCTTTATTTTTGAATTCTGCTTCACAATTGATTATTATGAAGTATTATTGATCTTGGATAAACTGTTATACGAATCCCTACTATTTGTCCTTCTGTCTCATTGGATTCGTTCTCTTTAAGATATTTTTCATCATCCTCAGTCCTAAATGATGATACAAATGAATATCTTTGGCCTGTAGTGCAAAGATGTATAATTACTTGATGAATATCTTTGGCCTGTAGTGCAAAGATGAACAGGTGTTGAGATGAACATGACCGACTGATGATACAAATGAATATCTTTGGCCTGTAGTGCAAAGATGAATATTTGGTTAAAGATGATTATTAATTGATGTTACAGGGATAAAATATTGATGATGGACTTTTAAATCTTAGAAGATAGTAGAATTCTTTCTCTACTTGACTCTTCTAATGGTTTGTTGTTTCCGCTGCAGTTGTTGATCTAAAACTTGTTGTCGATTATATTTTATCAGATTTTTCCCTGTTGAAGACTAACGATAATTTGTTGTATATTATCTTAGTCATAATATTCTTTACTGGGCTAGTTGAGCTCACCCTTTTCCTTTTTGTTCCATTTTTCTTCTCAGGAGGTGAGAACATAGCAGGATCTAGTCGGGGTATGGAGTAATGGTTCTAGAAAGATGTATTAGCAGTCCTCACTATTTCTGTAAAATAGTGTTTGAATAATTGTAATGAGGATTTATTTGAGTGTGGATATTGTCTAGAAGACAATATTTGTATTTAAACTCACAGTATGTGTTGTCGTATTTTGCACGACAATTGTATTATTGAAGTTGTAGTTTGCTTTCTGTACCATGTATTTGGCGACTCAGAATGGGTGTTGTATACCTATTCTGGGGGCGTCACAGTTGGTATCAGAGCTTAGGGATATGATCCCTGGCTGAGATGTGAGACAAGAACTAGGAGGGGAGAGACGGGGAATTCCTTCGCTAGTATGACCTGACTAAGTTTATTTGGTGTTTATTTGGTCGGTCAGAGTATAGGGATAATATATGACATGACTATTAACCCTTGTTTTATGGCAGTATTTAAGAATGGCAGCTGAGAACGTTAATAATGGAGTAAATCAGACCGTGGAGACACCTTTGATCACTACCCAGGGGAACGTGCAACAGGAAGGCAATATTCCTCCTGTAAACAACGTTACCGAGCAAACGATGAATGATGAAATGTTTAGGAGCTTTTTGCAGTTCATGCAAAATCAGACGAGGGAGACTCGTGTGCAGAATACGGGTGGAAATGATAACAACGCGCGGTTTGTCACAGCTAAGCAGTTCAAAGAATTGGGACCACCAGAATTTAAGGGAAAGCCGGATCCGATCATGGCGGAAACGTGGGTCAAGCAAATTACCAAGATATTTGATGTCTTGGGATGCACGGAGGAACAGAAGGTTCCATTCGCCACATTTATGTTCCGCGGTGAGGCAGACTACTGGTGGGAGTCTGTGAAGCGTACCCAGCCTGACGCACTCAACATGTCCTGGGAAACATTTCAAAAACTGTTCAATGACAAGTACTTTCCTGAAAGTATTCGTCATATGAAGGAGGTTGAGTTTATTAGACTGGAACAAAACAACATGACGGTGTCCCAGTACGAGGCGAAGTTTGCAGAGTTATCCAGGTTTGCACCTCATTTGGTCGAAAATGAGGAACGAATGACGCGGATGTTTCTGAGAGGTTTAAAACCTGAGATTCGTCAATACCTTATCTCTCATAAATTTTCTCTGTATTCAGACGTTGTCAACAGGGCCCAATTATTAGAGAGAGATAATGAGTATACTCAACCGAGGGACCACAACCAGGGTCATACCGGTGACAGCAATCATCAGAGCGATGATAACCAACGAGGAGGGAAAAATACGAACAAAGGCGGTAACCACTCGGGTGGTCATCGTGGCCATGATAATAGGAGAGGTGAGTCAAGTGGAAATTTCAGAAAGAGGAGATTCAACAATGACGGGAAGACATCAGCACCAGCACCAGCACCAACAACAAATTTTAGGGGAGGAGAACGACCGCCAGTTAGATGTTACAAATGCGGGAAAGAGGGACATATCAGCCCAAACTGTCCACAACAATCCAAGGTGTGTTACAACTGTGGGAAGGAAGGCCACATCGCTCGAGATTGTACTATAGCGAAACCAAGTTCAGCGGGAGTGGTGATTCCAAAGGCTGTCCCGGATAAGGCGAAATCAGCGGTTCCTGGAAGAGCGTTTGTCGTTACTGGCCAAAACGCGAGAAACCCGAACGAGGTGATCACGGGTAAGCTAATCTTGAATTCTTGCGAAGTTTATACTTTACTAGATACCGGTTCTACCCATTCTTTTATCTCTCCTGCTTGTGCTCAACGTTTAAACTTGACTCCGGAGAAATTGGACTTTAACTTATCTGTTGAAACTCCGTTGGGTGAAACCTTCGTTACATCTACAGTTTATAAATCTTGCATGATCCAAGTTGGCACTATCACATTACCTGTTGATCTTATCTCTTTAAAGATACTTGCTTTTGATGTGATTTTAGGAATTGATTGGTTAACCACTCATCATGCTAAAATTGATTGTTTTCGTAAGGTTGTTAGTTTTCATATTCCTAACCAACCTGTCATACGAATTCAAACTACTAAACCACTAAAATCAGTCACTGTCATATCAAGCCACAAAGCTATTCGTTTATTGAAAAACGGATGTCAAGCTTTCTTAGCCCATGTTATGGATTTGAACAAAGACAAGTCAGATTTGAATAATATTTCTATTGTTAGAGAATTTTCCGATGTATTTCCTGAAGAACTTCCCGGTCTACCCCCGGAACGAGAAATTGAATTCTTTATTGACCTTGAACCCGGTACAAAGCCCATTTCTAAAACCCCATATCGAATGGCTCCTATTGAACTTCAGGAGTTAAAAGTCCAACTACAGGAGTTGTTGGACATCGGTTTTATTCGTCCTAGTACGTCTCCTTGGGGTGCTCCTGTTTTATTCGTAAAGAAGAAAGACGGGAGTATGCGACTTTGTATTGACTATCGAGAATTGAACCATGTCACCATCAAGAATAGGTATCCGCTACCTCGCATTGATGACCTGTTTGACCAGTTGCAAGGAGCACAATTCTTTTCAAAGATCGATCTTCGTTCTGGATATCATCAGCTGAAGATTAAAACTGAGGATATTCCAAAGACTGCCTTCAGAACTCGGTACGGGCATTATGAATTCTTAGTAATGTCTTTTGGATTGACTAATGCTCCTGCTGCCTTCATGGATATGATGAACCGTGTATTCAAAGAATATTTGGATCAGTTCGTTGTTGTCTTTATTGATGACATCCTCATCTATTCCAAAAGCCGTGAAGATCATGAGCGCCATTTGAAGCTGGTACTGCAAAGGCTTCGTGAAAATAAGCTATATGCCAAACTGAAGAAATGCGAGTTCTGGCTTGAGGAAGTAGCATTCCTTGGGCACGTGGTGTCAAAACATGGAGTATCTGTCGACCCGGCGAAGATTGAAGCCATACAAAGTTGGGAGCAACCGAAGTCGGTAACCGAAGTACGTAGCTTTCTGGGCTTAGCTGGTTATTATCGGAGATTTGTGGAAGGATTTTCTCGAATCGCTACTCCGTTAACTCAGCTGACTCGGAAAGATACAAAATTCGTATGGAGTGAGGAATGCGAGAAGAGTTTCCAAGAACTCAAGAGGAGACTCATTTCGGCACCTGTTTTGACAATACCATCTGGTTCGGATGGATTTGTTATCTACAGCGATGCTTCAGGCAAAGGGTTAGGATGTGTTCTCATGCAACATGGGAAAGTCATAGCCTATGCCTCACGACAACTCAAAGAATATGAGAGGAATTATCCTACTCATGATTTGGAGTTGGCAGCAGTCGTTTTTGCGTTGAAGATCTGGAGACACTACCTTTATGGGGAGAAAGTGGAGATCTATACAGATCATAAAAGCCTCAAATATTTCTTCACCCAAAAGGAACTCAACATGCGGCAACGACGTTGGCTTGAGCTGTTGAAAGATTACGATCATACCATCCAATACCATCCTGGAAAAGCAAACGTAGTAGCTGACGCATTGAGTAGAAGATCATATGCGGGTACGAGTGCAATGTTTTTAACACAAAGGCCCATTTTGTATGACTTGCAAAGGATGGAGATAGAGATGAAGGCTCCAAGTACCCACATGATGATATCAAATATACGAGTAGAACCGACTTTAATCGATAAAGTTAAAGCTGCTCAAGCTACGGATATAGAGCTGATGCGTATGAAGAAGAAAGTGCAAGAAGGTGCTATTCCAGAAGCAAGAATCGATGAAGAAGGAATACTTCGAGTCAACTCCAGACTTTGTGTTCCTAACGATTTTGACTTGAAGCATAGAATAATGATGGAGGCACACAACACACCGTTTGCAATCCATCCTGGGAGTACCAAAATGTATCACGATCTTCGACATACATTTTGGTGGAGCAATATGAAAAGAGAGATCGCGGAGTTTATCTCGAGGTGTTTAACTTGTCAACGTGTAAAAGCGGAGCATCAAGTGCCAAAGGGTCCATTGCAACCACTTGAGATCCCGAAATGGAAGTGGGAACACATTACTATGGATTTTGTTACAGGTCTTCCCAAGGTTTCTCAAGGCATAGATGCGATTTGGGTTATTGTTGATAGATTAACCAAGTCCGCTCATTTCTTGCCGATACGTGAGACTTATTCCCTTGAACGTCTTGCTAGTATGTACGTGAACGAGATTGTGAGATTGCATGGCATGCCAGTATCCATAGTTTCGGATCGTGACCCAAGATTCACTTCACGATTTTGGGTTAGCTTGCAGAAAGCTATGGGCACGGATTTACGATTCAGTTCAGCATACCATCCTCAAACGGACGGACAATCAGAGAGGACTATTCAAACTCTTGAAGATCTATTAAGACTTTGTGTCTTAGATCTCAAAGGGAGTTGGGATAAGTACCTACCATTGGTGGAATTCTCCTACAACAACAGTTATCAGGCGAGCATAGGTATGGCTCCATTTGAGGCGTTGTATGGAAGAAAATGTCGTTCTCCAGTATGCTGGGACGAGGTGGGTGAAGCAACATTGTTGGGACCAGAATTGGTACGCATTACTACAGAGAAGATCCAAACGATTCGACAACGTATACAAACGGCACAGGATCGACAAAAGAGTTATGCGGATCTTCATCGGAAGGACGTGGAATTTAATATTGGGGATCATGTATTGTTACGTGTTGCACCATGGAAGGGAGTTACAAGATTTGGGAAGAGAGGAAAGCTCAATCCAAGATTTGTTGGTCCATTTGAGATTCTTGAGCGAATAGGAAATGTGGCATATAGACTCGCATTACCTCCAAGCATGTCTCGTGTTCATAATGTTTTTCACATATCTATGCTTCGTAAATATGTTAAAGACCCGAACCACATTATTGAGTTAGAACCAGACGAGATAGCTGAAGATTTAACGTACGAGGAGGTACCTGTTAAGATCTTGGATAGGAAAGAGCATGTCCTACGCACGAAGGTTATACCACAAGTTAAGGTTTTGTGGAGAAACCATGCTATTGAAGAAATGACCTGGGAGTTGGAATCAGAAATGAAAGCGAGGTATCCTCACCTTTTTGAAACATCAGGTACGTACGTCAATTTCGAGGACGAAATTTCATAAGGAGGGGAGGTTGTAAGACCCCAACTTATTAATGAATAAAATCAAATTTTCTCTAAATATTATTGTGAATAATAAGGGGTTAATTTGATATAATACTTTGGTTATGGGTGAAATGTGCAAATTTTGCAAAATAAGCAAGTGGTTATAAAATATTTATTTTTGGTCGGTGAATATTCGGTTGGTCGTGGAATATTCTTGCTGTCGGGGAATATTCGTACGACGACGCAGCCTTGTGTGGGCCCCATAACGGAAAGCGATTGGATGAAGAAAACGACAAGTATAAGTTGTTTATTAATAACGGCGTAGTTGTTACCGTTAATACTGTTGGAATACCCGGTGGTTAAAATACAGTAGCACACGGTATTGCACCAATTATTGATTCTTACGTAAGAAGGCACTACTCAATAATTGTTACAGTGATTACTGTTCAATATTTTATTTTATTGATTCAATAATTGCTGCATTGATATTTTATATTATTGTTGTTTCAATAATTGTTGCTGCACAGTATTTTCATTTATCAGATCAATAATTCATATTATTTGAATAATATTATTAGATAACATTATTGGCAATGTCTAGAAAGTTCTGTCTAAGGAGAGGTTTGGTCATCTAATTGCGCGCCAGTAAGGAGAAATCCTTATTGGAAAGCCCCCTCTTTCCTGGGAACGGCCTGGTTGTCATAAATGTGATTCTGTAATATTATTTGTGAATAATTAATTATTGATTCATATGATAAGGAAATATTTATTTTATGTGGATATAAATGAGGGATATATTTTTGTGGTTAAAAATGAAGGAGTTAATGTTGAGGTTTTTATCCATATTTTTGTCGGAATGGAGGTATTAAAAATCAGGATTTTTGAGATATTTTGCGGGGGTTATAATTTTTAATCCGACCGTTGGATCGTGGTAATTTTTGGATATGTTATACATATATAAGTTGAGTATATGCCCACAAATTTTGAACCGTTAAAAATGAACGTATGATTTATTATGAATTTTACAAGATGACTGGTTCAGAAATTGTTGAATTTTCGGAGTTTATCATTTTGATAGAAAATTCTAGAATTGGTGGGCCCCACTTGTGGTTGGTGAAGAAATGTGCTGAATTATATTTCAAATGTGGTAGGTGGGAATAGTAGCAGGTAAAGCCATCAGGTTGCAGGTCAAACCTACCAAAATTTTCCTATAAATAGAGGGCTAAGTTAGAATTGAAAATTACACCAGAAACAAGTTTTCTCTCTTTCTCTCTCTAGATTATTGAGTGTATTTTGTGAGTATTTAGATACTTTGAGAGTTTCTATTCATCAGAGCAAGTTTCTTTCAGCCTTATACCGGTATTCCGACCAGAAGTACTGATATTTTGAGGTAAGGGATATTATTTTCTTCTTAATGATATTATTTTCTTCAATATCATTATGCTGAAATATTGATATGAGTTTTTATCAAATTTGGAACTTTTTGTGTCGGGGGTTACTATTCACGTATACGGCACTATTCACGTATACGGCACTATTCACGAATACGGCACTATTCACCGAAAAATAAAATTTTCCCTTTTTGTCCAAGATGTCTATTATGGTTACTATCTTTGATTGTATCCATGTTTTGATCTTTATTTTTGAATTCTGCTTCACAATTGATTATTATGAAGTATTATTGATCTTGGATAAACTGTTATACGAATCCCTACTATTTGTCCTTCTGTCTCATTGGATTCGTTCTCTTTAAGATATTTTTCATCATCCTCAGTCCTAAATGATGATATTAATGAATATCTTTGGCCTGTAGTGCAAAGATGTATAATTACTTGATGAATATCTTTGGCCTGTAGTGCAAAGATGAACAGGTGTTGAGATGAACATGACCGACTGATGATACAAATGAATATCTTTGGCCTGTAGTGCAAAGATGAATATTTGGTTAAAGATGATTATTAATTGATGTTACAGGGATAAAATATTGATGATGGACTTTTAAATCTTAGAAGATAGTAGAATTCTTTCTCTACTTGACTCTTCTAATGGTTTGTTGTTTCCGCTGCAGTTGTTGATCTAAAACTTGTTGTCGATTATATTTTATCAGATTTTTCCCTGTTGAAGACTAACGATAATTTGTTGTATATTATCTTAGTCATAATATTCTTTACTGGGCTAGTTGAGCTCACCCTTTTCCTTTTTGTTCCATTTTTCTTCTCAGGAGGTGAGAACATAGCAGGATCTAGTCGGGGTATGGAGTAATGGTTCTAGAAAGATGTATTAGCAGTCCTCACTATTTTTGTAAAATAGTGTTTGAATAATTGTAATGAGGATTTATTTGAGTGTGGATATTGTCTAGAAGACAATATTTGTATTTAAACTCACAGTATGTGTTGTCGTATTTTGCACGACAATTGTATTATTGAAGTTGTAGTTTGCTTTCTGTACCATGTATTTGGCGACTCAGAATGGGTGTTGTATACCTATTCTGGGGGCATCACAGATAATAAATTATATGACCGATTTCAGGAGCTTCAAGATCATCGTATAGTTGGGTTGTGGACTGCTTGGAGAGATCCTGAATCATTAGATTTCACCGTCCTTCCTCCTGAAATTAGGTTATCTCGGAATGATGAGATGACTCTTTGGATCGCGTCTCAGAATTTTCCCAACAACACTACCAGCTAGCAAATATCTGTAGGATTGCGGAAACAAGATCAAAGTATACAATCTAATTGTAAACGCAACAGATGTAAGACCCCAAATTTTATGAAATAAAAGTATTCAATTTTTCTTATAAGTATTATTCTATTCAGTAAATGGTTAAATTGATAAAAGGTTACAGTTAAGGGTGATTTGTGTAAATTATAAAAGTATGTCGGGGAATATTCGTTCTGTTGTGGAACATTCGTTCTGTCGAGAATATTAGGTAAAAGTCTGACGGTGCCGAAATAACCAATCATTGGTGGCCAGGCCCCACAACAAAATATTGTCGAATGCAGAAAACGACAGAAATAACCTTTTTAATAAAAAAGTAAAGTCAACAGTACTATCATTTTTACTGTTTAAATACCCTATGATAAAAGTACAGTAGCACGCGGTATTCTACCGTACGTGACACGCGATATTCTATAATATCACATGGTATTGCACAGTACTTCATATTATTAATTCAATGATTGTTACAGTAACAACTGCATAATATTTCATATTATTGAACTCAATAATTGCCACAGTAGCAAATGCACAGTATTTCATATTATTATAATTGACACGACATAGTAACTCATTTTATCTGATATGATATTATTAGGCTAATAAACATTATTGACAATGTTTAGAAAGATTTGTTAAGGAAAGGGGTTATTTAATTGTGTGTCATTTATACGGAATGCCCCCTCTTTCTTAGGAACGATCTGGTTGTCATATTATAAGTCTATAATAATTATACTCAAAAGAAATTAGTGAGCACCAATCCACTATAACAAGCACATGAATTTAGGGATGTCACAATAATTGACACAGTATCTTATATTATTGAACCAATAACTGACACCGTAGCAAGAGTAGTAATGGATAGTTGCATAAATGGAAGCTTGTCAAGGGTTTTAAATAGTTAGGTCGACTCATTATTTGAAGAACAATAATATCCATGATATTAATACATTAAGTCAATAATGTAGAAGACGGATAATATAATTAAAATGGAATAATCTTTTTGATAATGGATTTATCTTTTTGAATAAATAATTATAATGTAATAATCTTTTTGATAATGGATTTATCTTTTTGAATAAATATTGATAATGGATTATTCTTTTTGAATAAAGTAAAGATAATGGATGAAAATGGGTAATCATTATGTTTAAAGATAATTATAATGGATAAATAATATATTTATAAAATGTGGGATATTTTGGCTATAAATAGAAAGGCTTAACATAACAAAATTCATAACTTCCTTGTGTTAACTTATCTTGAGTGTGAAGATCAGTAAGAGTACGAGTATTATTCAAGTAAGTATTTTCTATAAAAGTTGGTCAAACACTCACACAAATCACAAGGTGTTTAATTCTTCCTTTAGAAGAGTTATTTTGAAAAACTTCATTTGGAAGATTTTTTTTTTGAAATATTTTTTTGAAGCTTATTTTGTACACTACACAAATTTATACTATATAGTCACTTTTGATAATTTCATAATATACGAGTTAGTGTACACCATATGTGATAGTTACTAATTAAAGTATAAATATATTTAGGTTGATAAACTTTATAGAAAGCAGCATCCAATCACTTGTTAATTGAGGTAAGGTGTAAGACCCCAACTTTTATGAATAAAGAATAATTTTCTCGAAATATATTTTTGAATATTATGGCGTGGATTTGATATAATGTTATAGTTGTGGGTAATATTTACAAATTTTGCAAAGTAAGCAAGTGGTTATATAATATTCGATTGGTCGGGAAATATTCGTTTTAATAGGGAATATTCGTATGACGGCAAAATCATTAGTGGACCCCACAACGGAAGTATTGTCGTAGTAAGAAAACGACAAAATTATCTTTTTATAAAAATAACGACGAAAGTGTTACCGTTAAAACTGTTGAACTACCCGGTAGTAAAAGTACAATAATACGTGTGGTTGCATAGTAGCACACGGTATTGGTTGTTGATGCTTACGTGAGAAGTTACTTAGTTATACTCAATTATTGCTACAGTAATTGCTACATCATATCTCTCATATAATTGATTCGATTATTGTCACGGTATTATCTGCATAATATGATATATTATTAAATCAATAATTGAGAAAACAAAGTTATTCATATTATTAAATTGCAATATTGACAATATCTAGAAGTTCTGTCAAGGAGAGGTTTGGTCATCTAATAGCGCCAATAAAAAGAAATCCTTATCGGAAAGCCCCCTCTTTTCTGGGAACGACCTGGTTGTTAAATATTATGAGTTATAATATTAATGATGAATAAGTTCGTGTTGATTAAAAATGAAATTGATAGTTCCATTATGTTGGAATTATTAGTGTTAGTGAAAATTGACATTTATTTCGATATTAATTGATGTCTGGAAGTTATACTGACCAATCGGGTAATTAATCGGATAAATGAGCAATTAATTGCTATTAATTCACATGATTTTAACTATTTGTTCACATGTGTGTACTATTGATTCACATTCTTGTACTATTAGGGGTGGTGGTGCAAGATTGATAATACTTGCATGACTAAGTTAAAAGTGGAGGTATAAATGGAGGTACCATACTGTAATTCGTATTTTCACATGTCTAGAACTATTGATTCACATGATTTACTATTGATTCACATTATTTACTATTAGGGGAGGTGGTGCAAGTTTGATAATATATACTTGCAGGACTAAATTAAAAATAAAGAAAAAGAGGAAGGTATTATACTGTAATATTTCGAGCCCCAAAACGTGCAATTATCGAAACTATATTTTTCTATAAATAGAAGGTCATTCTTCCTTCATTCTCACCAATTCAGAAAAGCTATAGAGCAATTATTATAGAGAGAAAGAAGAAGCACTACAAAAAAATAGGTCATTGCCGACGGGCTATGCCGTCGCCAATCCCCCTATTGCCGTCGGCAATGAGGTCATTGGCGACGGCAGAGTCCGTCACCCCTCCCATCGCCGTATGGGTCGTCGCCCCTGTCTCCCGTCGCTCGCCGTCGGCAAGATAGTCATTACCGACGAAGTCATTGGCGATGGCTACCCGTCGGCAATGATGTATTGGCGACGGCAGTGGCGATGAACAAACCGTCAGTGATGGTTAATTCTAACAATTTAAAAATAGTCATTGCCGACGGCATAGCCGTCGCCAATGACCCTCCACTCCCCGTCGCCAATGAGGTTTTTAAAATTTATTTTTTTTAAATATCAAAATACCCCTGTTCATTTACATATACACAATTATACCTCTAATAAACTAAAGAAAAATAAAGAATTCTTCACAAACACATATCAATAACAATAATAGCTTTTGCTATATCAACCATCAAATATGTAAACAACGTAATGACTTATAGTTAATAGTCGTACGATGTAAATACAAAATGTAATCATAAACAATCAATATAGTTAGATACATATACCATCAACCTAATTAGATACTAAACTCTAGTCTGTACAACTCAAAAGCTGTATAAATATACATATATGAAAGTTAAAATATAAACATAATGGGTACTACAACCCAAGATTAGGAATGTCGGTATCATCATCGCCGTCTGTCCCACTGCCGGTCCCACCTATGGTCCCACCGCCGGTCTGACTACCGGTCTCACCCTCAATAGTCTCATCAGCATCAGTCCGGCGGTCATCACTATCTCCACCACGAGCATCGCCCGTGCCGCAGCCTCTACCCGCCGAAGTCTCATCAACAAGACCCTACAAAATTAAAATATTAATAACGAATTCAAAAATAGAGCATATTTAAATTAGTTTTATTTGTGTTCTTCAAGTGTTGTTGAGTGTTACAAACTGTGCGGTAACTCGGTCTCCGTATGTCGGAATCGAGTTTCGTAAGTTTTAACGCGTGTCCAATACCTACGCGGTGCTATGTGTGTGTTTGCGTTCGGACGGCCGATGCGGGTTTTGGGCTCTTTTTCGACTTTTTATCTAAGTGTTGTTGAGTTTTGTAAACTGGACTATAACTCGGTCTCCGTATGTCAGAATCGAGTAACGCGTGTCTAATACTTACGCGGTACTATGTGTGTGTTTGCGTGGCATTCGGATGGCCGATGCAGGTTTTGGGCTCTTTTTCGGCTTTTTGCCTAAGTTTTGTTGAGTGTTAAAAACTGTGCGGTAACTCGGTCTCTGTATGTCGGAATCGAGTCCCGTAAGTTCTAACGCATGTTCAATACCTACGCGGTGCTATGTATGTGTTTGCGTGGCGTTCGGATGGCCGATGCGGGTTTTGGGTTCTTTTTTGACTTTTTACCTAAGTGTTGTTGAGTACGGCACCTGTGTTATCTCTTCCGGATGATACAGGCAATTATGTTATTTTTAGTGATGCGTCGCATAAAGGACTTGGTTGTGTGCTAATGCAAAACGATAAAGTCACGCGTATGCATCACGACAGCTGAAGGATTACGAGAAGGGATACCCGACCCATGATTTGGAGTTAGCAGCAGTTGTTTTTGCTTTAAAAATTTGGAGGCACTATCTCTACGGGGAGAAGTGTGAGATATATACGGACCACAAGAGTTTGAAATATATTTTCACACAGAAGGATTTGAATATGCGTCAGAGAAGATGGTTGGAATTAATCAAGGATTACGACTGTGAGATTTTATACCACCCGGGTAAGGCGAATGTAGTTGCCGACGCCTTAAGCAGAAAGGGTCGTGAGAAATTGATGATGTTAACTACTCAAGAAGAGCTAATTGTGGAAATGGAGAAACTGGAATTAAAAGTGAAGTATCCAATGGAGATTAATGAGAAGCTATTTCATATGCAATCTGGTACAACTCTACTAGATAAAGTGAAGGAGGCTCAGCTTCAGGATGATGAATGCAAAAAGGTGACAAAGAAGATATCTGAAGGAACTGAACCAAGATTTAAGAGCGATAAGGAAGGAATACTGAGATTTGAAAGCAGAATTTGGGTTCCACAAGTACAAGAAATTAAGAAAGATAATTTAAGCGAGGCTCATAGTTCACGATATTCAATTCACCCTGGTAGTACCAAAATGTACCAAGATCTTCGACAACATTTCTGGTGGCCGAATTTGAAGCGTGATGTTGCAGAATGTGTTGCCAAGTGTCTGACCTGTCAGAAAGTGAAAGCGGAACATCAGAGACCGAGTGGATTGCTACAACCGTTAGAAATTCCAGAGTGGAAATGGGAACATATTATAATGGATTTCGTGGTTGGCCTTCCGACGACTCAGAAAGGCTACGACGCAGTATGGGTTAGAGTTGACCGACTGACGAAATCTGCACACTTCCTTCCAATCAAAATAAGATTTAACTTAGACCAGTTGGCCAGGCTATACGTAAAAGAGATTATTTCGAGGCATGGAGTTCCGGTATCAATTATTTCAGATAGGGATCCGTGCTTCACATCAAATTTCTGGAAACGTCTTCAGGAATGCATGGGTACGCAATTGCGAATGAGTACAGCTTACCACCCTCAAACAGACGGACAGAGTGAGAGAACGATTCAGACATTAGAAGATATGCTGAGAGCATGTATGATGGACTTTAAAGGAAATTGGGATGATCACCTACCATTAGTAGAGTTCGGCTACAACAACAGTTACCACGCTAGTATTGGCATGCCACCTTATGAAGCTTTATATGGTAGAAAGTACAGAACTCCGCTTTACTAGGATGAGGTTGGTGAAAGACAATTGCTAGGGCCAGAATTGGTACAGCAGACAGCATAAATAGTCAAAGTAATCCGAGCACGACTGATAACGGCTCAAGATCGACAGAAGAAATACGATGACCCACATCATAAAAATATCGAATTTGAATCAGGTAGTTATGTCTTCTTGAAGGTCTCTCCCTGGAAAGGAAAGATCAGATTCAAAAAGAAAGGGAAATTGAGCCCAAGATTCATTGGACCCTTTGAAGTACTGAGAAGAATCGGAGAAGTTGCGTATGAGGTAGCCTTACCTCCAGCACTCGAGAATATCCATAACGTCTTCCATGTTTCTGTGTTGCGACCCTACAAACCCGATTACAAACATGTAATTGAATATGAACCCCTATATTTTGAGAAAGACTTATCTTACGAAGAAATCTCTATCCAAATTGTCGACCGAAAAGAACAAGTTCTGAGAAATAAAGTTATACATTCAGTTAAGGTAATTTGGAGAAACCGCAACGCTGAAGAAGCTACGTGGGAACAGGAAGAGAATATGATAAAGTATTACCCTCATTTATTTACTTAATTATGTGTAAGCGATTCTGGGGACAGAATCTTTGTAAGGGGGGAGAATGTAACGGGTCGAATTATTGAGTCGTGATTCTGGGGACAGAATCCTTTTAAGGGGGGAAAGATATGACGAACGAGAATTTTGTAAATTAATTTTAATATTTATTGAATTAAATAAATATTTTCGATGATTTAATTATTAGATTTAATAATTAATTGATGCAATTATGGTAGATTAATTTAATTATATGTGTTACATTTATTAAATTATTGTGGAGAATAATTATTATTCAAATATGTAATTATGTGAGCTTAATGAATTAAATGAATCATTTAATTAAACATGATGTTACTTTAATTAATTTAATTATTAATTAGAGATTTAATAAATTGTCATCATTATTAATGAGATATTTAATTATGTGACTATGTGAATTTATGAGAAATTATTATATTTTATTTAAAGTAAATTAAATAAAATATGGGATTTATTTTATATGAAGTGTGACACTAATTAAACCATATGATAAAAGGTTTTATTAAAATAAAGAGTTTTTAACTTAATTGCTAGCCAAACATGGCACTAAGAGGGGTTAAGGTCAGTTAACCCATGACTGGGTAACTGACCACCAACGCGCGTCTGATCCTTCCTATTTGAATACGACGTATTTTTTTTCTTTTCTTTCATTTTTCTTTCTTCTAAGTCTAATATTAAGCAGAGAAAGATACAGAGAGAGTTGAGAAAATTAGAGTAAGGTGTGGGAGAAGCTCTGTGATTGAGATAGGGAGGAAGTTGTTATCTTTATATTCTACAATCAGGGTAATCTCCTCCTTCCCAATTACAATTTTACGTCATTAAGTTTCATGAATATGAGTTTCATAGTTTTTGGTTTAAACATCTGTAATTGGGTTAGGAGTAATGTTTATGGGTTATATGTGTGTTATGTTATATCAAATTGTGTTTAATTATGTATATGTTGTAAACTATAACATCAAATTCATGAAAACATATCGTATATGATTTCTACAAAATTACAGAGTTTGGGTTTTGGCCTTATACGTGATATTTTATGTATTGATCGTATATTATCCCTAAATTTTACACTCCTATATTATTACGCATGTTGATACGAAGAGACCAAGCCTTAAACGAACGGATTCGGTGTTATAACGAATTCGTAGTGTTAAATTTATGATTTTGTTCATTAACTTCAAGAACATCAAGAACAGTCCAATTTTACATGATTTAATTCTGTTATTGGGTGTTTTAAATGGTTAAAATCACTTTTCAAAGGTTGGGTTATGTCTATGTATAAATTATAACATATGGGTATGTGTAATTTGGTGAAATTAGTGTTAAAAATGTGTTGATTTCGCTGAACTCTGTGTTCTTCGCGAACTGGGAAACAAATTCTGGGGTCTCGCGCCGCGGCGCCAACTCTAGAACTGAAGTCCCGCGCCGCAGTGCCACTGCACCACAGAGTCAGGTGTCAGGACGTAGCGCCACGACGCCGCAGCGCCAAGAGCCAGTACAAACGTGGCGCCGCAGCGCAACTCCCCAGAAAATTTAGAAAGGAGATATTAAAAAAGTTTAAGTCTAACGATGTGTTAGTGGATTAATGTAATGAACATGTAAATATCTTAGAGGTATAATGTGATGATAAAAATAGTTGTTTAAACATGTAAATAACATAATTACATGTGGATTAAATTATTGAACACATAATTAAATTATTATTTATGAAGTGATATTATGTGGCAGTAAATGTGATAATTTGACCAAGTATAATCAATAATTAAAGTAGACAAAGAGAATGAGTTTATGATGATTAGTTAAGTTATAATTAACTGATATTGTCTATGTGAATGGTATGTAGGATTTAATTCAAAGAACGTGCTTAGTTAAAGTGTAATCCACGCACGAGGCAAGTTTCCTAAACTTAAACTCTTAAATTTGAGCAAGTTTTCGAACCCTATTTGTCATTATTGTTCAAGTTTATTATTTACCTTAAACAAATTATCATTGTTGTTATTCTAGTTCAAACATGATATTAAAGATTTATTATCTTTCCAAAGCATGATTCATTTATACAATAATTGTCCTATTGTATACTTTTGAGATTATTATTTAAATCGAATATCAATGATTGTTGAACCTTATTAGATTAGTGAACATTATTGATTCAACTAGTCCATAGTTGATGAGCGTTCTAAATTTCAGAACCCTTAAAGAATTATCCTAACCAAACTTCCTTTGGTGCGGACTCGAATGTCAAACTGAGATGAACAACCCTGTATAGGGGATTATTTACGCTTTAGCGTTAAGGTATTGTGCACAATATGGTACTAAGGGCTGATCCCCCTAAGTACGAGGAGAAGGTCCATAGTCTTATGACTGTTAAAGATTTCAAGTATAACCCTTGTTAACCTAGGACATAGTTCAAGGTCTTATGACCATCAGAATTCTTTTGATTCTTGTTATTCACTCTTGATTCAAAAGTTAAGCTTTTATTCAGTTGTCTTTGATTTATTCGCATGTTATTATACTGTTAATTCATTTTTATACTTGTGGGCATTTGTGCTCACTCTTGCTTAATAATAACATTGCAGTTAAGAACGAAAGAGCTGACAAACCTTCCACTAGTAAGGGCAAGGGCAAAGTTAGCAAATGATGGAGACTTGTTATTTGATATGACTTGTTATTTTATATGATGTATTTGTTTAAGACTTAAGTTAAAGATGTTGTTTAAGACTTATTTATTTATAATTCCGCACAGATGTTTAAGGTTAGTTTAACCCGGGATTGTATTATTATTCAGATGTTGTAACCCTTAAGGGAAAGATTTTATTTCTATTTAATGCATGGTTGCATTTATTATAGGTAGATAGATGATATTTGTATCGTGAACACCAAATCCTGTGGAAATGGAAGTACCGGATTTGGGGGTGTCACAGGTTGGTATCAAAGCTGTAGGTTATGAACCTTAGGTGGGGGAACAACCTTAGGTAGTAACCTTATAGAAAGAAGATAGTAAAGGAAAACTCTTATCGAGTTTTAAGAAATGAATTTTTGGTAATTCATTGAAGATAATAAAATACATTATGTGTCTATCTGTTAATTTATGTGCTCGTTAGTACGACTTAGTAACTAAAACTTAAAATTTTGTTGTCAGGATGACGAATATTGGAGAAGCTAATCAAGCTGGGGAGGAAGAACCCCGATTACCTATAGTACCTACAGAGGAGGAGACCCGAGACATACATGTTGTTAGGGAACAGTTAGTTCAGAGGGAGTCATCTCCATTGATCACCGTTGTTGGTCAGGAGCATGAGCCCGAGACTGATCCTGAGGAGAATCCTGAGGAGGAGTTTGATGAGGAAGAGGAAGAAGAGGAGTTACCACGGTACACCGTTGATGCGGAGATGTATGACACGTTATACGACCGTAACGTGTAATTACAAGACGAGATTCAGGAATTGACCGAGCGAGCGACTGTTCAGCAGTCTACTCTCGAGCAGAAGGAGAGGGAGATCTCGACTCTTCACTCACGACTGGGAAATATAGAATGGGAATTGGTCCATGAGAAGGGTCAAACCGAAGATAAGACTGAGGAGATAGAGAAGCTGAAAAAGGAACTGAAAGAAACCTCCGAAAAACTGAAAATAGCAGAGGAAGGATGGGTAAGAGAATCACGTCGAGCTGATCGTGCAGAAGATGATAGTCGTGCAAAGAAGGCAAAGCTTGAAGAGACATACTCCACACTTAATCATGCAATAGATGAGGCTCAGAAACGAGTTTTGAGATACCCCATCCAGTTCGAAGGACTTCCGTCGTATATGTTGGATCGCAGGACGATGTCTCGTATCATGGATGAGGAGCGTGGCAAGGCTATTCAACACCTTGATAGACATGACTAGAATCTGTTTAATTATGTGAAAGACTTAATTAGTTTTAATATATAAATTCCGATGTGTTTATGAACGAAAGAATGTGTTAATATTTTAAATCATGTGGATTCTTTATTCCAGGATAGTTGATGTAAATAGCAGTTATGCTATAGTTTGATGTTAAAACTTTGAGCTAAATTAAATATATTAAGTTGTTTGAGATGATGTGATAAATGAGTATGTTAAATTATTGAGTAATGCCTTAACTATTTAGAGAAATAAATAAAGTTCTAATAAGCTTGTATTTAATAGAAAATGCCGCCAAGGAGAAGACAACAACGTCAACCGGCTCAGGAAGAGTCAACCAATAATAACAATAACACCAACGCTAATCCTGTTCAGCAGTTGGTGAACTTACTGACGGGAGCAATGAACAATCAACCTCAAGCTCCACCAAACACAACGCTTAAAGACTTCAAGGCGGTGGGACCGCCAGAATTCAAAGGTTCCAGGAACCCAATCGAGGCTCAAATGTGGGTCATGGAAATGGAGAAAGTATTTGACATTGCTAGGGTTAGAGAAGACCAAAAGACCGCTTTCGCAACGTTTATGCTGAAGTCTGAGGCCAGCTACTGGTGGCAAGCAAACAAAGTGCGAGGAGGTGAAGGTGTAATTACGTGGGAGAGATTTAAAGAAATATTTTTCGAAATGTACTTCCCAACTAGTTCGCAGAATCAGATGGAAATTCAATTTCTGGAACTGAAGCAAGGAAATGTGAGCGTACCTGAATACACAGCTAAATTCGATGAGTTGGCAAGGTTTGCCCCATACCAAGTACACACTGACGAAAGAAAGGCCAGAAGATTTGAATAAGGACTAAAGCCTTGGGTTTACAGTAAGGTGTCAATGTTTCAGATAAACACATTTGCCGGAGTACTGGAAAAGGCCATCCTCGCTGAAGGTGGAAGCGATGCAGTGACCAAGTACAATCAAGAGCAGAAGAAGAAGAAGAGTGAAGGTGAAGGAAATAACAAGACTGGTGGGAGTAACACTGGGAGTAGTCATAATCAGAAGAGAAAGTGGACGGATAACTCGCCAGCTGGAAGTCAACAAGGAGGACAGAAGAAGAAAATTAAAGCGTGCTCAAACTGTGGAAAAGCTCATCTGGGAGTTTGCATGAAAGGGAGGCGAGTGTACTACAATTGTGGTCAGGAAGGCCACATAGCACCAAACTGTCCAAACCCAAAGAAGGGTGCTTGTTTTAACTGTGGTTCTAAGGATCATCTAGCGAGAGACTGCCCTAAGAAGGGATCAGGAGGAGCAGCACCAGGAGGTAACCATGGAAATAACAGTGGAAATGCCTTAACCATCACCGGACCAGCCGCAACAAACCGACCGACCGCCAAAACTTTCAATATGACAGTGTAGGACCCAATCCAGTCTCGTGAGGTGGTGTCAGGTATCATTCCGATCAATGAAATTAATGCTTATGTTTTATTTGATTCGGGTGCTACTTGTTCCTTTATATCCGAAGACTTTGCTAATAGTTTAGATTTGATGAGTTGGAATATCCCATGAATATAGAAATTGCGAATAGAGAGATAATTCCTGTTAAGTACGTGTTTAAGAACTGTAGGGTGGATATTAAGGGTAATATCATGAATGTAGATCTTATCCCTATTCGGCTTGGGAAATTTGACGTTATTTTGGGTATGGATTGGTTATCCAATTATGGGGCGGTAATTGACTGTCAGAAGAAGCGTATTAACCTTATGACTCCGTCAAAGGTTGTGTTTTATGGTAGAAAGTCGCCTAGACAAGTGAGTTGTCTGACGATGATGCAGGCTAGGAGGTTATTAAGACAAGGCTGCGTAGGTTACTTAGCTTACATAGTCGACAGTCGAAAAGAGAATCCGAAGGTAGAAGAAATACCGATTGTGAGGGACTTCGTCGATATATTTCCAGACGATTTGCCAGGACTTCCACCAGATAGAGAGGTAGATTTTGTGATCGATTTGGCGCCCGGAACCGCTCCAATATCAAAGGCACCATACCGAATGACACCAGTAGAGATGAAAGAACTGATGGTCCAACTACAAGAATTACTGGACAAAAAGTATATTCAACCGAGCGTATCGCCGTGGGTAGCGCCGGTGTTGTTTGTGAAAAAGAAGGACGGATCGATGCGGCTCTGCATTGACTATAGAGAACTGAACAAGGTCACGATTAAGAATAGATATCTATTACCAAGAATCGACGATCTGTTTGATCAATTAAAGGGAGCAAGATACTTTTCCAAGATAGACCTGAGGAGTGGTTATCACTAACTGAAGGTGAGACCAGAGGATGTACCGAAGACAGCGTTCAGAACGCGATACGGTCACTGTGAATTTTTAGTAATATCGTTTAGTCTAACGAATGCTCCTGCAGCATTTATGGGACTAATGAAATGGTGTGTTCAAGCCGTTTTTGGACAAATTCGTGGTGGTATTTATAGACGACATTCTAGTATATTCCAAAACCAAAGAAGAACACGAAGAACATTTGAGGTTAACGTTGGAAGTATTGAGAAGGGAGAAGTTGTACGCAAAATTTTTGAAATACGAATTTTGGATCGAACGAGTACAATTTCTTGGTCACGTGATCGATAAAAACGGAATTTCGGTAGATCCATCCAAAGTAGAAGCCGTGATTAACTGGGAACAGCCGAGAACGCCATCAGAAGTAAGAAGTTTTCTTGGATTGGCGGGATATTATAGAAGATTCATTCAAGATTTTTCCAAGATTGCAACTCCGTTAACGAATCTAACTCGAAAAGCTGTGAAATTTGTTTGGATGGAGAAGTGTGAGGAGAGCTTTCAAGAATTAAAGAAGAAGTTGAGTACGGCACCTGTGTTATCTCTTCCGGATGATATAAGCAATTTTGTTGTTTTTAGTGATGCGTCGCATAAAGGACTTGGCTGTGTGCTAATGCAAAACGGTAAAGTCACGCGTATGCATCACGACAGCTGAAGGATTACGAGAAGGGATACCCGACCCATGATTTGGAGTTAGCAGCAGTTGTTTTTGCTTTAAAAATTTGGAGGCACTATCTCTACGGGGAGAAGTGTGAGATATATACGGACCACAAGAGTTTGAAATATATTTTCACACAGAAGGATTTGAATATGCGTCAGAGAAGATGGTTGGAATTAATCAAGGATTACGACTGTGAGATTTTATACCACCCGGGTAAGGCGAATGTAGTTGCCGACGCCTTAAGCAGAAAGTGTCATGAGAAATTGATGATGTTAACTGCTCAAGAAGAGCTAATTGTGGAAATGGAGAAACTGGAATTGAAAGTGAAGTATCCAATGGAGATTGATGAGAAGCTATTTCATATGCAATCTGGTACAACTCTACTAGATAAAGTGAAGGAGGCTCAGCTTCAGGATGATGAATGCAAAAAGGTGACAAAGAAGATATCTGAAGGAACTGAACCAAGATTTAAGAGCGATAAGGAAGGAATACTGAGATTTGAAAGCAGAATTTGGGTTCTGCCAGTACAAGAAATTAAGGAAGATATTTTAAGCGAGGCTCATAGTTCACGATATTCAATTCACCCTGGTAGTACCAAAATTTACCAAGATCTTCGACAACATTTCTGGTGGCCGAATTTGAAGCGTGATGTTGCAGAATGTGTTGCCAAGTGTCTGACCTGTCAGAAAGTGAAAGCAAAACATAAGAGACCGAGTGGATTGCTACAACCGTTAGAAATTCCAGAGTGGAAATGGGAACATATTACAATGGATTTCGTGGTTGGCCTTCCGACGACTCAGAAAGGCTACGACGCAGTATGGGCTATCGTTGACCGACTGACGAAATCTGCACACTTCCTTCCAATCAAAATAAGATTTAACTTAGACCAGTTGGCCAAGCTATACGTAAAAGAGATTGTTTCGAGGCATGGAGTTCCGGTATCAATTATTTCAGATAGGGATCCGCGCTTCACATCAAATTTCTGGAAACGTCTTCAGGAATGCATGGGTACGCAATTGTGAATAAGTACAGCTTACCACCCTCAAACAGACGGACAGAGTGAGAGAACGATTCAGACATTAGAAGATATGCTAAGAGCCTGTGTGATGGACTTTAAAAGAAATTGGGATGATCACCTACCATTAGTAGAGTTCGGCTACAACAACAGTTACAACGCTAGTATTGGCATGCCACCTTTTGAAGCTTTATATGGCAGAAAGTACAGAACTCCGCTTTACTAGGATGAGGTTGGTGAAAGACAATTGCTAGGGCCAGAATTGGTACAGCAGACAGTAGAAATAGTCAAAGTAATCCGAGCACGACTGGTAACGGCTCAAGATCGACAGAAGAAATACGCTGACCCACATCGTAAAAATATCGAGTTTGAATCAGGTAGTTATGTCTTCTTGAAGGTCTCTCCCTGGAAAGGATAGATCAGATTCGGGAAGAAAGGGAAATTGAGCCCAAGATTCATTGGACCCTATGAAGTACTGAGAAGAATCGGAGAAGTTGCGTATGAGGTAGCCTTACCTCCAGCACTCGAGAATATCCATAACGTCTTCCATGTTTCTGTGTTGCGACCCTACAAACCCGATTACAAGCATGTAATTGAATATGAACCCCTATATTTTGAGAAAGACAAAGAGAATGAGTTTATGATGATTAGTTAAGTTATAATTAACTGATATTGTCTATGTGAATGGTATGTAGGATTTAATTCAAAGAACGTGCTTAGTTAAAGTGTAATTCACGCACGAGGCAAGTTTCCTAAACTTAAACTCTTAAATTTGAGCAAGTTTTTAAACCCTATTTGTCATTATTGTTCAAGTTTATTATTTACCTTAAACAAATTATCATTGTTGTTATTCTAGTTCAAACATGATATTAAAGATTTATTATCTTTCCAAAGCATGATTCAGCTATACAATAATTGTCATATTGTATACTTTTGAGATTATTATTCAAATTGAATATCAATGAATATTGAACCTTATTAGATTAGTGAACATTATTGATTCAACTAGTCCATAGTTGATGAGCGTTCTAAATTTCAGAACCCTTAAAGAATTATCCAAACCAAACTTCCTTTGGTGCGGACTCGAATGTCAAACTGAGATGAACAACCCTGTATAGGGGATTATTTACGCTTTAGCGTTAAGGTATTGTGCACAATATGGTACTAAGGGCTGATCCCCCTAAGTACGAGAAGAAGGTCCATAGTCTTATGACTATTAAAGGTTTCAAGTATAACCCTTGTTAACCTAGGACATAGTTCAAGGTCTTATGACCCTCAGAATCCTTTTGATTCTTGTTATTCACTCTTGATTCAAAAGTTGAGCTTTTATTCAGATGTCTTTGATTTATTCGCATGTTATTATACTGTTAATTCATTTTTATACTTGTGGGCATTTGTGCTCACTCTTGCTTAATAATAACATTGCAGTTAAGAACGAAAGAGCTGACGAACCTTCCACTAGTAAGGGCAAGGGCAAAGTTAGAAAATGATGGAGACTTGTTATTTGATATGACTTGTTATTTTATATGATGTATTTGTTTAAGACTTAAGTTAAAGATGTTGTTTAAGACTTATTTATTTATAATTCTGCACAGATGTTTAAGGTTAGTTTAACCCGGGATTGTATTATTATTCAGATGTTATAACCCTTAAGGGAAAGATTTTATTTCTATTTAATGCATGGTTGCATTTATTATGGGTAGATAGATGATATTTGTATCGTGAACACCAAATCCTGTGGAAATGGAAGTACCGGATTTGGGGGTGTCACATCGTATGTCGGAATCGAGTCCCGTAAGTTCTAACGCGTGTCTAATACCTACGCGGTGTTATGCTATGTGTGTGTTTGCGTGTCATAGCAATACAATTACAAATTACATAAATTAAATAAAGATATACAGAATTTAATTGTTTTTACCTGTCGAATATGTGGTGGGAAGATGTTGGCCAAGACAACTGCACAATTAAAATTAATACATTGCAAATTACAAAGAATATATAAGAACTAAATACTTATGTTATAGTAATACTATATAGGATTATGAAATTAATTACCTATGAGTCCCGACACGACATATAAGCGGCGCCTGGGGGGGATTCCCTAGCAAGCCACGTGCTAGTCCCCGCGGAGGCCTACGTCGATCACCTATGTAGTGAAATACATCAATATTTATATAAACGAATATAATGTCAATACAATATAACATAAAAAATAATAAGATGTATCCCAATAAAATATGTAATTATACCTGACGATCTGGCCTGATCATCACACGTAGAATTGCCACGGCCCCCTCGACCTGCACGCCCACGACGATCGCCATGTGGTGTGCATGCCATATGTATGTATACTGTCAAATCATAAAAAAAATATTATTAAACATTCGTAAATACTATATTTGAGCACAATAACAAAGAGGATAACATACAGATACAACTAAAAGAATGCAACATAAATAGTAACCTAAAAGGATACAGCATAAATAGTAACACCTTTAGTAGATTAATATAAGTTGAAGATAATAATTGCACTACTACAAACTATTACATTTGAATACAACTAAAAGGACACAAAGAGTACATACTCCTAATCATTTATATCGTCAAAGCCATCAATATCAGAATCGTCATCTTCGAGCAATAGATCTTCACTATCGTTGTCATCACTATCTTCGTCGTCCTCAACGATTTTTTTAATTATATCTACCTCCTCAACAACATCGTCTTCATTTTCGATAGCGACAACATCATCCTCATCTTCACTAGACTCACTAATAATTGTTACATCAGCAGGTGTGACACTAGTAGACTCAACTTGTAAAGGTTCATCGTCTGGACGAGGAGTTGTGCCTTGAAAACCACGGGCATTGGTGGTTATAACAGCATGACATGGGCTTACAGGGGTCTTAACACTCCACGTGTAGTACACCTGTGTTGCTTGACTTGCTAAAATAAAAGGCTCGTCCATACCACTCATCAGTCTTAGTTTTGACTTAACGTTAACAGTCACCCGTCCTGATTTTTTATCTACTTTAACTCCATTCTCAACATCAAACCAATGACAATTGAAGCAAACTAATTCTTTATGACCCCAATATTTGAGCACGATAACTTCTAGCAATCGTCCATACCAGTCATCCCAAATGTTATCGTAGCAGCTACCTTTCACCACAACACCAGAATCAGCAGAAGCAACTTCCCCAATATCGCAACACTTAAATCTGTAACCGTTGACAGTGCAGTATGTATAAGTATCTACAGATCTTTTAGGGCCATCGGCTATAAGCTTTAGTCGATTGTCAGCTAACTCATCTGTGAGGACCTAATATACATTAACACAACATATTCTAAAGTTAATTACACCATAAGAATAAATCTATGATGGTAGATTCATTAAACTTGTAAAGGTTAGACTTACATGATCTTTAAATCATTGCACAAATTCTCTATTTCTCAAAGTTTACAAATCCCCGTCCGATATACTCGGATTCGCTTCACGTACTTCAACATCATATTGACTGCAGCACAGTTATATACTCAATGTGTTTGTAAAGGAACTTGACACAATTACACCAAACATATATAGTTATGACTACTTACTTAATGTATGGCGCTACTTCATTCATGTTGACAAGTGCATACAATGTGGCAGCTGCATACTCACTATCGGTCAAGAATCGCCTTTTTTTACCACTGAATGGGCGTACAGGATGACTAAAGGCTGTTAATTCTCCATTTTCCTCGTGCGCAACAGCCTGATTCTGACGTAATCAATTGTGTTTCGTCTGAACATTCGGCTCAAAGTACAACGAGCAAAAATTAACAAGTTCCTCCATAACATAACTTTCAGCAATTGACCCCTCTACACGGGCTCTATTCTTCACCTTTTGCTTTAGACGTCGCATATACCTATGTGATATATAGATTAGCAAAAAAGAATGAACATTTTACCGTATTAAAAAAATTAATGTCATTACCTCTCAAATGGATACATCCATCTATATTGTACGGGACCGCCAAACTTAGCTTCGTATGGCAAGTGACTAGGCAAATGCTCCATTGAATCAAAAAATGATGGGGGGGGAGATCATTTCTAACTTGCACATTATTTCCACTATCTGCATCTCCATTTTATCTATGTCTTTGAGCTGAAGCTCCATCAAGCATAGATCTCTGAAGAAATTAGAAAGCTCTGTCAGTGCTTCAACCACACGTTTCGGTAACAAGTCGATAAATACCACAGGGATCAACTTCTGCATGAATACGTGACAATCATGACTTTTGAGACCCTGAAACTTCAACTCTTCAACTTTACAACACCTTGCTATATTCGAAGAATATCCATTTGGGAGCTTCAGTCCACTGATCCAATTACATATCAATATCAACTGTTCCCTGGTTAAAGTATATTCAGCTTTAGGCGTTACCGTCTTACTACCCTCCTAGCATCTAGGACTGTATAAAAAATGTTATCAAATACGTTCTTCTCAGTATGCATCAGATCTATACAATGACGAATGCAGAGTGTAGCCCAATAAGGCAGGTCAAAGAACATGGATCTGTGTATCCAGTTGTGAACCTTGCCGTAACCGTAAGCTCGTTCTAATCTGTGATTCTTCCCTGGAGGTGGAAACTTCAAATGACTAATCCAACTCAACACTACTGACCCAGAAAGACGGCCAGGTACTTGACGTTTCTCTATTTTTCGATTGAATTGTCTACTCATCCGTCGATAACGATGTTCAATCGGCAAAAACTGTCTGGATGTTGCAAAGAAACTCATTTTGTAAGACCCCAACTTTTATAAATAAAGATGAATTTTCTATAAATATCATTTTTGAATATTATGGAGTTAATTTGATATAATGTTATAGTTGTGGGTAATATTTATAAATTTTGCAAAGTACGCAAGTTGTTATATAATATTCGATTGGTCAGAAAATATTCGTTTTAACAGGAAATATTCGTACAACGGCACAATCATCGGTGGACCCCACAACAGAATTATTGTCGGATTGAGAAAACGACAAAAATATTTTATTAAAAATAACGGCGGAAGTTTTACCATTGATGCTGTTGAACTATTCGGTAGTAAAAGTACAGTAATACGTGTGATTGCATAGTAGCACACGGTATTGATTATTATTGCTTATGTGAGAAGTCACTCAGTTTGATTCAATTATTGTTAGTTAATAATATGAATTATTTAGCGATAATGACGTTTTGTTTTATTCGTATTATTAGCGTAATAAAACAGAAACATCTTTTTATATAAAACAGAATACTTTAATAAAGTTATTCTATAAATAGAATAAATTATATTTTATTTAAAAGATTTTTCTTTAAATATGGACCGTCAGATTAAAGTAATCAATCTGGACAGTTCATGGATTAGTTACTATGCATTCTATTTTTCTATAAATAGCAGCTCATTCCTTCATTATTTCTTACGAATTCACTGAACTCTAGAGAGAGAAACTATAGAGAGAGAGAAGAAGAGTATTCTGCTACTTAACTACTTCCTTATTTCAGCTCTTCTTTAAAACGGCAAGGGGTGTTATTCTTTCTTATTCATGAAGAGAATTGTTGTTGTTCCATTTCTTATTATTCTGTTGGAATAACCTGTATACGCGGTCTACCCTATACTTGGTGACAGAATAATAGAAGAATGTCACCAAGTATAGGGTAGACCGCGTATACAGGTTATTCCAACAGAATAATAAGAAATGGAACAACAACAGTTCTCTTCATGAATAAGAAAGAATAACACCCCTTACCGTTTTAAAGAAGAGCTGAAATAAGGAAGTAGTTAAGTAGCAGAATACTCTTCTTCTCTCTCTCTATAGTTTCTCTCTCTAGAGTTCAGTGAATTCGTAAGAAATAATGAAGGAATGAGCTGCTATTTATAGAAAAATAGAATGCATAGTAACTAATCCATGAACTGTCCAGATTGATTACTTTAATCTGACGGTCCATATTTAAAGAAAAATCTTTTAAATAAAATATAATTTATTCTATTTATAGAATAACTTTATTAAAGTATTATATTTTATATAAAAAGATGTTTCTGTTTTATTACGTTAATAATACGAATAAAACAAAACGTCATTATCGCTAAATAATTCATATTATTAACTAACAATAATTGAATCAAACTGAGTGACTTCTCACATAAGCATTAATAATCAATACCGTGTGCTACTATGCAATCACACGTATTACTGTACTTTTACTACCGAATAGTTCAACAGCATCAATGGTAAAACTTCCGCCGTTATTTTTAATAAAATATTTTTGTCGTTTTTTCAATCCGACAATAATTCTGTTGTGGGGTCCACCGATGATTGTGCCGTTGTACGAATATTTCCTGTTAAAACGAATATTTTCCGACCAATCGAATATTATATAACAACTTGCGTACTTTGCAAAATTTATAAATATTACCCACAACTATAACATTATATCAAATTAACTCCATAATATTCAAAAATGATATTTATAGAAAATTCATCTTTATTTATAAAAGTTGGGGTCTTACAACCTCCCCTTCTTATGAAATTTCGCCCTCGAAATTAGGGTACGTACCTGGTATGTCGAAGAGGTAAGGATACCTCGATTTCATTTCAGATTCTAACTCCCAAGTCATTTCCTCAACATCGTGGTTTCTCCACAAAACTTTGACTTGAGGTATAACCTTGGAGCGTAGAATATGTTCCTTCTTATCCAAGATTTGAACAGGAACTTCTTCATACGTCAAATCCTCCGCTATTTCGTCCGGTTCTAACTCAATAATGTGGTTCGGGTCTTCCACATATTTGCGTAACATGGATATGTGAAAAACGTTATGAACACGAGACATACTTGGCGGTAAAGCGAGTCTATAAGCCACAGTTCCTACTCGATCGAGGATTAAAAATGGACCGATGAATCGAGGATTGAGCTTTCCTCTCTTTCCAAATCTCGTAACTCCTTTCCATGGAGCAACACGTAAGAACACATGATCTCCTACATCAAATTCCACGTCCTTTCGATGAAGATCAGCATAACTCTTTTGTCGATCTTGTGAGGTTTTTATACGTTGTCGGATCGTTTGAATCTTTTCTGTAGTCATACGTACCAACTCCGGTCCCAACAACGTTGCTTCACCCACCTCATCCCAGCATACTGGAGAACGACATTTTCTTCCATACAATGCTTCGAATGGAGCCATGCCAATACTTGCTTGATAACTGTTGTTGTAGGAAAACTCCACCAATGGTAAGAACTTGTCCCAACTTCCCTTGAAGTCAAGGACACAGAGTCTTAATAAATCTTCTAGAGTTTGAATAGTCCTCTCTGATTGTCCGTCCGTCTGAGGATGATATGCCGAACTAAATCGTAAATCTGTGCCCATAGCTTTTTGTAAACTAACCCAAAATCGTGAAGTGAATCTTGGGTCTCGATCAGAAACTATGGATACTGGCATACCATGCAGTCTTACAATCTCGTTTATGTACATACGAGCAAGACGTTCAAGTGTATAAGTTTCTCGTATCGGTAAGAAATGAGCAGACTTGGTCAATCTATCAACAATGACCCAAATCGCATCAATACCTTGAGAAACCCTAGGAAGACCGGTAACGAAATCCATGGTAATGTGCTCCCACTTCCATTCTGGAATTTCAAGTGGTTGCAATGGACCTTTTGGTACTTGATGCTCCGCTTTGACTCGTTGACAAGTTAGACACCTTGAGATAAACAACGCTATCTCTCTCTTCATATTGCTCCACCAAAATGTATGACGAAGATCATGATACATTTTGGTACTTCCAGGATGGATTGCAAACGGTGTGTTGTGCGCCTCCATCATGATTTCATACTTTAAATCAGGGTTGTTAGGAACACAAAGTCTGGAGTTGACTCGAAGTATTCCTTCTTCATCGATTCTTGCTTCCGGCATAGCACCTTCTTGCACTTTCTTCCTCATACGCATCAGCTCCAGGTCTGTAGCTTGAGCAGCTTTAACTTTATCGATTAAAGTTGGTTCTACTCGTATATTCGCCATCATCACATGGGTCCCTGGAGTCTTTAACTCTATCTCCATCCTTTGCAAGTCACACAAAATGGGCCTTTGTGTTGACAATATTGCACTCGTACTTGCATATGATCTTCTACTCAATGCGTCAGCTACCACGTTCGCTTTTCCAGGATGGTATTGAATGGTATGATCATAATCTTTCAACAGTTCAAGCCAACGTCGTTGTCGCATGTTGAGTTCCTTTTGAGTGAAGAAATATTTGAGGCTTTTATGATCCGTAAAGATCTCCACCTTCTCCCCATACAAGTAATGCCTCCAAATTTTAAGTGCAAAGACAACAGCTGCCAACTCTAGATCATGAGTAGGATAATTCCTCTCATATTCCTTGAGTTGTCTTGATGCATAGGCTATGACTTTTCCATGTTGCATGAGAACGCATCCCAACCCTTTGCTCGAAGCATCACTGTAGATGACAAATCCCTCCGAGCCAGATGGTATTGTTAGAACAGGTGCTGAAATGAGTCTCCTCTTGAGTTCTTGAAAACTCTGCTCACATTCTTCGCTCCAACCGAACTTTGTATCTTTCCGAGTCAGCTGAGTTAATGGAGTAGCGATTCGAGAAAATCCTTCCACGAATCTCCGATAATAACCAGCTAAACCAAGAAAGCTACGTACTTCGGTCACTGATTTAGGTTGCTCCCAGCTTTGAATAGCTTCAATCTTTGTCGGGTCAACCGATATTCCACGACTTGATACTACGTGCCCAAGGAATGCTACCTCCTCCAGCCAGAACTCGCATTTCTTCAACTTGGCATAAAGCTTGTATTCACGAAGCTTTTGGAGTACCAGCCTCAAGTGTTGCTCATGATCTTCACGGCTTTTGGAATAAATAAGGATGTCATCAATAAAGACGACCACAAAGTGATCCAAATATTCCTTGAATACCCGGTTCATCATATCCATGAAGGCAGCAGGAGCATTAGTCAATCCAAAGGACATGACTAGGAATTCATAATGCCCGTACCGAGTTCTAAAAGCCGTCTTTGGAATATCCTCAGTTCTAACCTTCAGCTGATGATATCCAGAACGAAGATCGATCTTTGAAAAGAATTGTGCTCCTTGCAACTGGTCAAACAGGTCATCAATACGTGGCAATGGGTACCTGTTTTTGATGGTGACATGATTCAACTCCCGATAATCAATACAAAGTCGCATACTTCCATCTTTCTTCTTCACGAATAGCACAGGAGCACCCCAAGGAGAAGTACTAGGACGAATAAAGCCAATGTCTAACAATTCCTGCAGTTGGATCTTTAACTCCTGAAGTTCAATAGGAGCCATTCGATATGGGGCTTTGGAAATGGGTTTTGTACCGGGTTCAAGGTCGATACAAAATTCAATTTCACGCTCTGGGGGTAGGCCAGGAAGTTCTTCAGGGAATACGTCAGGGAATTTATTAACAATAGAAATATCATTCAAAACTGACGTATTTTTGTTTAGATCCGTGACATGAGCTAAGAAAGCTTGACATCCGTTTTTCAATAAACGAATAGCTTTATGGCTTGAGATGACAGCGATTGATTTTAATGGTTTGGTTGCTTGAATTCGCATAATAGGTCGATTAGGAATATGAAAGCTAACAACCTTACGAAAACAATCAATTTTTGCATGATGAGTAGTTAACCAATCAATCCCTAGAATCACGTCAAATGCAAGTATTTTTAATGAAATAAGATCGACAGGTAATGTGTGGGTACCAACTTGAACCAAACAAGACTTATAAACCGTGGATGTAATGAAGGTTTCTCCCAATGGAGTTTCAACAGATAAATCAAAGTCTAATTTCTCCGGAGTCAAATTTAATCGATGAGCGCAAGTAGGAGAAATAAAAGAATGGGTAGAACCGGTATCAAATAAAGTATAGACTTCGTTAGAGTTTATGATAAGCTTACCCGTGATGACCTCATTCGGGTTCCTTGCTTTCTGGGAGGTCACAACAAACGCTCTCCCTTGCACTACCGATTTTGACTTTTCTGGGACGGCCTTTGGTGTCTCCATCTTGGCTGAACTTGTTTTTGGTAAACGACAAAATCGAGCTAAATGACCTTCTCTTCCACAATTATAACATGCTTTAGACGGCATCGCGCAGTTTGGACTGAGGTGCCCCTCCCCTCCGCATTTGAAACATATAATAGGTGGTCGTTCTCCTTCCTTAACAACGGGTGCTAGTGCTGACGTCTTTCCATCATTGTTGAATCTCCTCATCTTGAAATGTTCATTCTTATTGTTTTGGCCCTGATTACCACCGAAGTGGTTACCATTTCTGGCATGTTGATTCCCTCCACGCTTGTTGTCACCGCTTCGATGACTGCTCTAACTGGTATTATCGTTTTGCCGACTGCTCTCTTTTGGTTGCTTTGACTCGTTATCGCGCTCCACTAACTAAGCCCTATTCACAACATCGGAATACAAACACAGTTTATGAGAAATACGATGTTGACGTATCTCAGGTTTCAAACCTCGCAAAAAAATTCGCGTCATTCGCTCTTCATTATCCACCAAGTGGGACGCAAACCGGGATAACTCAGCAAATTTAGCCTCATACTGCGACACGGTCATATTATTCTGCTCCAATTTAATGAACTCCACCTTCTTCATGTGACGAACACTTTCTGGAAAGTATTTGTCATTGAACAGCTCTTGGAACTTCTCCCAAGACATCTTCAGTGCGGCAGGTTGAGTACGCTTAATCGATTCCACCAGTAATCTGCCTCTCCTCGCAACATAAAGGCGGCAAAGGGAACCTTTTGCTCCTCGGAGCATCCCAAGACATTAAATATCTTGGTAATCTGCTTTATCCATGTTTCCGCTATAAGTGGTTTTGGCTCTCCCTTAAACTCTGGTGGTCCCAGCTCCTTGAACTGTTTAGCGGTGACCGTCCGAGAGTTTTCAGTGTTTCCACCTATATGTTGGACAGGAGCCGCTCTCGCCTGCTGTTGCATGAACTGCATAAAGTTTCTGAACATTCCATCATTCATCATCTGGTCAGTGTTGTTGTTTGCATGAGGATTGTCACCTTCCTGATGCACATTATCCTGATTATTGATATGTGGTGAATCAACAGTCGCCTGTGCTCCATTGCTATTCTCAACATTCTCAGATGCCATTTTCAGATACTGCCACAAAATAAAAGTTAATTGATATGTCATATATTATCCTTATATTATGACCGACCAATTAAATACCATGCAAATAAACTTAGGTAGGTCATACTAGCGAAGGAATTCCCCGTCTCTCCCCTCCTAGTTCAATTCTCACATCTTAGCCAGGGATCATATCCCTAAGCTTTGATACCAACTGTGACGCCCCCAAAATTAGGTATACATCACCCATCTTGGGTCGTCAGATACATAGTACAGAATACAAATACAACTTACTAATACAACTGTCGTGTACAATACGACAAAACATAAACTGTGAGTTTGAATACAAATATTATCTTCTAGAGAGTATTCATACTCAAAAGGAGTCCTCATTACATTTATTAACACACCATTACATAGAATAGTGAGGACTACTAACTAATACTATCATTCGGACCATCACTCCGTTTCCCGACTTGCCCCAGCTACGTTCTCATTTCCTGAAGAGAACAGTGAAAGAAAGGGTGAGCTCAACTAGCCCAGTAAGAAATATTATGACTAAGATAATGCAGAATAAATTATCATTAGCCTTCAACAATGTTAAACTGATAAAATATAATAGACATCAAGTTTAACTGCAGCGGAACAAGCAATCCATTAAAAGAGTCAAGTAGAAAATAAACTCTACTATCTTTTATGATTTAAAAGATTTTTCAACACTGTGATCGCTGGGACTCAGCTTAATAAAATAATCCACATCATCGAATCACCCCTGCACTACGGCCAAGGATATTCGTGTATTCATTAATGGTCATGATCATGCCAACAACTGTCCATCAATGCACTACGGGCCAATGAGGACTTTTACCACATCATTTGTAACATTACGGTCATGATTATACCGAATAATCCCTGGTCATAATCATACCAAGTCCATCTATGCACTACAGGCCACAGATGACTTTCAACATTTTATAAACATGAGGATGATGACAATGATATAAGAATTCAATAAAACAAGTTCAAGAATTAATTTATCCAAGAATTAACAACGTCCAAATTGTCAACATGATACTGCTTTGTGGAGTAAAATTCAAGAATACTTAGAAGAATATTTTCATGAAAAGATACTGGATGAACCGCAATTATCAAGGATATTCCACTAATTTCATGGAGTATAGAAGTCAAAACTTAACCAACTGAGTATAATAAAGAATGAAATAACAAAAGAAATCACCCGGCATGCGATAGACCGCACAGACAGGTTATTCCAACAGAATAATAAATAATGGAACCAGGTCCGGCGTAAAACGTACAGACAGGATATTCCAACAGAATAATAATAAAGACGGAACCAGGTCCGGTGTAAAACACACAGACAGGATGTTCCAACAGAATAATAATAAAGACGGAACCAGGTCTGGTGTAAAACACACAGACAGGATGTTCCAACAGAATAATAATAAAGACGGAACCAGGTCCGGTGTAAAACACACAGACAGGATGTTCCAACAGAATAATAGAAGAATGTCACCAAGTATAGGGTAGACCGCGTATACAGGTTATTCCAACAGAATAATAAGAAATGGAATAACAACAGTTCTCTTCATGAATAAGAAAGAATAACACCCCTTACCGTTTTAAAGAAGAGCTGAAATAAGGAAGTAGTTAAGTAGCAGAATACTCTTCTTCTCTCTCTATAGTTTCTCTCTCTAGAGTTCAGTGAATTCGTAAGAAATAATGAAGGAATGAGCTGCTATTTATAGAAAAATAGAATGCATAGTAACTAATCCATGAACGGTCCAGATTGATTACTTTAATCTGACGGTCCATATTTAAAGAAAAATCTTTTAAATAAAATATAATATATTCTATTTATAGAATAACTTTAATAAAGTATTATGTTTTATATAAAAAGATGTTTCTGTTTTATTACGTTAATAATACGAATAAAACAAAACGTCATTATCGCTAAATAATTCATATTATTAACTGACAATAATTGAATCAAACTGAGTGACTTCTCACATAAGCATTAATAATCAATACCGTGTGCTACTTTGCAACCACACGTATTACTGTACTTTTACTACCGAGTAGTTCAACAGTATCAATGGTAAAACTTCCGCCGTTATTTTTAATAAAATATTTTTGTCGTTTTCTCAATCCGATAATAATTCCGTTGTGGGGTCCACCAATGATTGTGCCGTTGTACGAATATTCCCTGTTAAAACGAATATTCCCCGACCAATCGAATATTATATAACAACTTGCGTACTTTGTAAAATTTATAAATATTACCCACAACTATAACATTATATCAAATTAACTCCATAATATTCAAAAATGATATTTATAGAAAATTCATCTTTATTTATAAAAGTTGGGGTCTTACAACAATAATCACCGGCCAAGTTGAGTAGGGCTTTGTGTAAGGCCCGTTAAAAGGATTAAACCCATCCGTAGCAAGTCCAGGCCTAACATTACAAACCTCTTCAGCAAACGAGGGGTGCTTGTTATCAAAAATTTTCCACTCTAGCCCATCTACCGGGTGCGTCAGTTGACCTTCGACTATGTCCCATGTAGAGTGCCACCTCATATCCTCGGCGGTATGTGTTGACATGAACAACCGCTGAAGCCTCGGGGCAATGGGAAAGTAACGTAAGATCTTTCTCGGCACGTCTTTTCCCTTTTTCTTGCGCTGTTCACAGTATCTACTTGTACCATAAATATCACATGACCTCTTATCTTTATTGACATCACTATAATACAGCATACAGTCATTCTCACAAGCATCGATCTTCTCATACCCTAGATTGAGCCTTTTGACCATTTTCTTCACATCATAGTACGACTCCGGTAACTTATTGCCTGCAGGTAATCACTCCTTCACAATGCTTAACAGTTCATTAAAGCCTTTCTCGCTACAGTCATGCTCGTTCTTGAAGTGTAAAAACTTAGTCACGGCAGATAAGACGGTATGCTTTTCGTGCCCGTCATACAGTGGTGTCGCTGCTTCATGCAATAACTCATAGAAACCCTTAGCCCCATCATTCGGCTCTTGCTCGACGCTATTGTCATCCCTGTTTGTATTCCATTGGAAGTATGAACCAACAGCTTCGACTATCATGTTAGTACAGTCAAAGGTTTCGTCACCTCTAGATTTCGGTTCTGATTCATGTTCATCCAACCAGGTTTCCCCATGATAGATCCATGTTGTATAACCCTGCTTGAACCCATACGCAAATAAGTCGCACATGACATCACTCCTTCCCTTCCACACTTCATTCACACACCTCTTACAAGGACATCTAATCTCATCGCCGCTGACTTGCTCAAACGTGAAATTGAGAAACTGTTCAACCCCACTACGGTACTCAGAGCTAAGCCCACTCTTATCAGTTGCTACCCTACGTTCCATCCAACTTCAATCAATAGACATCTTGGACAACTGTCCGCTATATACATGGAAAGTTAGACAAACACAATCAAGTCTCCAAGTTAATGTATATGCAAGCTTATGAGTTTCCTAACTTCATCTCCCACTCTAACGGGTCAGGCTTCTATCCCATTCCCGGATGTGTCGTCTCACTGATGCCAACAACTTGAACACATCTTTAAATTTTTCAAAAATTTCGGCAGCACCTCCTCATGGTCTTCAAGTACACGAAATAGACTAACACATCGTAGTCTAAATATACACCCGAAGAACGTCTAGAGATATTTACTGACCGAAAATTCAAAAAATATAAAGACGTGCTCAAGTCGTTAACACCGACCTAAGTGAGATCGAAACATACAAGAATAGTCCCAAAACGGGTACTATTTGAGATCCACTCCTACTAAGTGAATCTCAAACGGGTTTCTAAGCTTCCAAAACTATATGAAAATATGTACATGTGAAATTGAACTCTTTCCTAGAACAAAAGGAATACTATCTTGAGAATGGATTATGAACCACAATAAAAGAAATTAATTCATCGATTCTCATGAGTATACAAAATCAAAGACTACATATTAAAGAATCCTCTAAAACATATTTAGAATAACGCAATGCTACCATTTTAATTAAGCAATAAAATTGAAACAAAGACATGGTAATTTATATTGAGAAAGCATTATATTCGTTTCAAATAGATGTATCTCAATAACATACATGAATCTCAACCAAAAGTACACATGTTATACTTTCCAAAGTGGACTGATTTCCTTTGACATGCATAAAAGCTCATCAACACATAAAATGACCATGTCTAACCATAAAACATCATATAACATATAGATCTACCATCATATGACTCAGAAACATAAACTCATCATTTGATTTAAAACAACAATAGACAATCACATAATTTTGAGATAAGTAAACTTTTGAACCTTGATTTAGTGTCACCTCTTCTTCTTCTTTCAATGTAGGTTATAAAGCTTGAAGGCATGAACCAAATCTCCTCTCCTTCTCTTCCTTAATGTTTCGATAGCCCCCTCCCTTTTCTCTCTCAAAGTATATTGCTATATAGATTTTTGAAACTTAAGAAGAGAAAATGAACTAAACTTTTTGCTAGGTAATGAGAGAGGCTCTATTTATAGCTCCAAAAATGTATATATATATATATATATATATATATATATATATATATATATATATATATATAATTTGAAGCTCAATTCTAAGTTTTATCACCCAGAATGTTGATTAGGACGGTCACAACATAAATAGAAAAAGAAAACAAGGTGGCTCGTATCAATCTCATACTCCCTAAAATAATGGGAAAAAAAAGAGGTACACATTCGGTTAATCACTAGAAGTGTCCATTATGGATTTTAGGTTTCTTGCAAAATGATGTTTAAAGAGTAAGCATCATTTGTGATGATTACTTCTCGTACTTATGACCCAACTGCTTACTTGTGCTGACTGTGACCTTAAAATGCTAGATAATACAAAGGAATATGTTAGCTTCTATTGGATGTCAAATCATGCATTACTTTTTATCAACTTGAGCATATATTGAACTAATGAAGGTATCCATCAAATAGTAAGTGTAAGGTCATATATGTTACTGCAAAGTAAATCTGTCAATAGGTGCTAGTCCATGTATGATGCAAGGTAGAATTACTTTACTGATATTATATTTCCACCTGTTTAATCTTTGATTTATTTAATAGCATCTAGTTTGCTATAGTTAAGTGTAATATGAACTGACAAACATATTACATGAAAATATTTCAAATAAAAATATATACATGAACTGACATGCATAATACTCCAAAAAAAAAGAGAGGAGATAAAAGAAAAACTTACAAAAAAGATAGAGATGCAGAGAAGGTCAATGCTCATTGCTTACTGCCCAAAACAAGACATACATGTATTAGAAAAAAAAAACCCAAATTAAACCCTAACATAACTAAATTGGAACTTATATACAAATGAAACCTTAAGAAGAAAAAAGTGTAACTTACTAATGGAAGCCAACAATAACAAATGTAGAACCAGAGCTAAGAGGGAACGAAAATTGGGGGGAGATTATAATAGTGTATCAGGCCAAAGAAAGGGGGAGACCAGACGGTGGAGGACCGACGGCGGCGAACGACGACGAGTAACGACGACGAGTAACGACGGTAAGAAGCGACGGCGAGGACATATGGCACAGTGGTGGCGAGAGAAACAGAGGGAAGGAACAGAACGAGAGGGAAAGAAAATGGAGAGGAAAAAGAAATTGAATCTGGCGTAATAAAAATAAGACCTCATTCTCGACGGCGTGTGTCGTCGTTCTCGTACCGTCGCCAATGAGTCATTAACGACAGCGATGTCGTCGCTATTGACATCCATAGCCGTCGCCAATGAGTTTTCCCTCCACCGCCAAATTTTCGCACCTTTTTTCCCTTGGGAAAGTGTTATTAGTGACAGCACGCATTAGCGACGGCTTGCCCGTCGGCATTAAAGTCATTATCGACAGTACATTTGTCGTCGCCAATAACCCCGTCGCCTATGACTATTTTTTTTGTAGTGAAGAGAAGTCTGCTACCTCACTATTTTAGTATCTAGTTTTTCTAAGGTAAGGGGTATTATTCCTTCGTATTCATGAATAGAGTTATTTTCTTTCAATAATCGTAAGGGTTGTTATTCCATTCTTTATTGGCAAAAAGAACTTTTACCCCACTGTGGTTATAGTGTTTTAAGCAATTAGCCAATGTGCTTTTAAAATATTCAATTAGCTAACTGTACTTTTTAAAAATATTCAGTCAGCCCATTCCGTCCAATTTTTTGGACGGACGTTAAAAAATTGCACACGTGGCATTAAAAAAAATAAAAAATCATTATTTCCTACGTGGCAACCTAATCAGCTAAATTCTTAATACTATTGAGCCACTGAACTTTAAAAAAATGCAATTGGCCTGCTGTGGTTTTAAAAATATTTTTATGTTTTATTTTCTATCTTTTTCTTTACCTAAATATTTATAATATGTATAATATTAATAAAAATTAATATTATAATATTTAAAATATGTATGTTTTATTTTAAAAATAAAAATACTTTTATATTTTAAAATACTTATAAAATTTTTAAAAATAAAAATATTTTTATATTTTATTTTTCTTTCTTTTTCTATACCTAAATATTTATAATATGTATAATATTAATAAAAATTAATATTATAATATTTATAATATGTATGTTTTATACAATCTCTGATTAGATTCTGATTAGATAAAATCTTTTGGGAGATAAAATTAAATGAGATCAAATAAGAAAAAGTAAAATATCCCCAAAAATCTCTGATTAGATAAAATCTTCTGCTCTCTAGTCTCGTCTCCCTTTCATCTCTTCTCCAGCGTCCGATCTCTAATTATTCATCTTCTTCAACTTTCTCTCTCTATAGGTGACCTTCTAATTTTATCATCTTCTTCAGCTTTCTCTCTTTAAATGTTGCGTGATTCTCTGTGGTAATTTTGCTTGTTTTGCAACCAAAGCTGAGATTCTTTTGGTTTATGAACATTTTCGTGTGAAGTTAGGTTTCTAGCTGGAATGGTTGATGCTCCGGCGAGTCTCACCAGCAGGAGCCACGAGAGCGGCGGCGATTAGAGTCCCCGCTCCAATGTTCGCGAGCAGGATAGGTATCTTCCCATCGTGAACATTAGTCGGATAATGAAGAAGGCGTTGCCTGCCAATGGGAAGATTGCAAAGGACGCCAAGGATACCGTTCAGGAATGCGTCTCTGAGTTCATTAGTTTCATTTGACCTCGTTTAATTCTGGGTTGTTCCGGCCGGATTCTATGGCTTTGGGTAGGCGACTGGTTGTAAGACCCCAACTTATTATTAAATGAAATTAAATTTCCTCTATTTATTATTTTGAAATAGTAAGGGTTGATTTGATTAATGTGGTTAGTTATGGGTAAATTGCGCAAATGTTTCAAATAAGCAAGTGGTTATAAAATATTCATTTTTGTCGATGAATATTCGTTTGGTCGTGGAATATTCTTGTTGTCGGGGAATATTCGTACTACGGCGCAGCCTTGTGTGGGCCCCATAACGGAAAGCGATTGGATGAAGAAAACGACAAGTATAAGTTATTTATAAATAACGGCGTAGTTGTTACCGTTAATACAGTTGGAATACCCGGTGGTTAAAACACAGTAGCATACGGTATTGCACCAATTATTGATTCTTACGTAAGAAGGCACTACTCAATAATTGTTACAGTAATTAGTGTTTGATATTTTATTTTATTGATTCAATAATTGCTACGTTGATATTTTATATTATTATTGTTTCAATAATTATCGCTGCACAGTATTTTCCATTATCAGATCAATAATTCATATTATTTGAATAATATTATTAGATAGCATTATTGGTAATGTCTAGAAAGTTCTGTCTAAGGAGAGGTTTGGTCATATAATTGCGCGCCAATAAGGAGAAATCCTTATTGGAAAGCCCCTCTTTCCTAGGAACGACCTGGTTGTCATAATTGTGATTCTGTAATATTATTTGTGAATAATTAATTATTGATTTATATGATAAGAAAATATTTATTTTATGTGGATATAATTGATGGATATATTTATTTTATGTGAAGGAATTGATGTTGAGGTATTTTTGTCGGAATGGAGGTATTAAAAATTAAATCACTATTCTTGAGATATATTGTGTGAGTTATAATTTTTAATGTGACCGTTAGATCGTTGTAATTTTTGGATATGTTATACATATATAAGTTGAGTATATGTCTCCACAAATTTTGAACCGTTAAAAATGAACGTATAATTTGTTATGAATTTTAAGAGGTGAATGATTCGAAAATTAGGTTTATAAATTATTTTGGTAGAAAATTTTAGAATTGAGTGGGCCCCACTTTTGGTTGGTGAGAAATATGCTAAAATTTTTATTCAAATGTGGTGGGTGAGAATAGTAACAGGTAAAGCCATCAGGTTGCAGGTCAAATCTGCTTCGGCGTGCTAACATTTTCCTATAAATAGAGGGCTAAGTTAGAATTGAAAATCACACCAGAATTCATAAGTTTTCTCTCTTACTCTCTCTATATTATCGAGCGTATTTTGTGAGTATTTAGATACTTTGTGAGTTTTTATTTATCAGTGCAAGTTTCCTTCAGCCTTATACCGATATTCCGAACAGAAGTACTGTTATCTTGAGGTAAGGGATATTATTTTCTTCTTAAATGATATTATTTTCTTCAATATCATTATGCTGAAATATTGATATGAACTTTTTATCAAATTTGAAACTTTTTATGTTGGGGTTACTATTCACGTATACGGCACTATTCACAAATACGACACTATTCACCGAAAAATAAATTTTTTTCTTTTTGTCCAAGATGTCTATTATGGTTACTATCTTTGATTGTATCCATGTTTTGATCTTTATTTTTAAATTCTACTTCACAATTGGTTGTTATGGAGTATTATTACACTTGGATAAACTGTAATACGAATCCCTAATATTTGTCCTTCTGTCTCACTGGGTTCATTTTCTTTAAAATATTTTTCATCATTCTCAGTCCTAAATGATAATATTACTGAATATCTTTGGCCTGTAGTGCAAAGATGAATGATTAACTGATGAATATCTTTGGCCCGTAGTGCAAAGATGAACAGGTGTTGAGATGAACATGACCGACTGGTGATACAAATTAATATCTTTGACCTGTAGTGCAAAGATGAATATTTGATTAAAGATGATTATTGATTATTGTTACAGGGATAAAATATTGATGATAGACTTTTAAATCTTAAAAGATAGTAGAACTCATTCTCTACTTGACTCTTCTAATGGTTTGTTGTTTCCGCTGCAGTTGTTGATCTAAAACTTGTTGTATATTATATTTTATCAAATTTTTTCCCTGTTGAAGACTAATGATAAGTTGTTATATATTATCTTAGTCATAATATTCTTTACTGGACTAGTTGAGCTCACCCTTTTTCTTTTTGTTCCATTTTTCTCAAGAGGCGAGAATATAGCGGGAATTAGTCGGGGTGTAGAGTGATGTTTCTAGTCAGTGGTGTTAGCAGTCCTCACTATTTTATTAAATAGTATTTTAATAATTATAATGAGGACTTATTTGAGTGTGGATATTGTCTAGAAGACAATATTTGTATTTAAACTCACAGTATTGTGTTGTCGTATTTTGCGCGACAAGTGTTTTAATAAAGTTATATTTGTTTCTGTACCATGTATTTGGCGACTCAGAATGGGTGATGTATACCTATTTTGGGAGCGCCACACTAGTGGTGTTGGGTTGACGAATTCCAAGGTTTCAATTTTAGTGAAGAAGAAGATGAATAGTAGGGGGGTTGAGTTTGAATTAATTATGAAAAAAATAGATAAATAATGTTTTATTTATTTATGTTTGTAATTTGCATTATTTTATTTTATTTTTATTTTTTTTTGATAAAATTAATATAATATTGTAATAGATCTCATTGATACAAAAATTTTGATATATTGTTTATATTATTTGGAATTAATATTTAAAATAAAAATAATTATTAAAAGAAAAGAAAAGATAAAAGGAAAAGAAAAAATGATTTTAATTATTTTTTTTTACCACATAATGATTTTATTAGTTTAATTTTTTTGTTTGAGAAGAAAAAATTATAAAGAAAATCCATTAAAAATTTGAATATTTTGTTCTAAATAATTAAAAATTTTGAATATTTTAATTATTTGTATTATTTAGAATTAAAATAATTAAAAGAAAGGAAAAGAGATAAAGGAAAAGAAAAAATTAATGAGGTATTGATTGTATAAAACATACATATTATAAATATTATAATATTAATTTTTATTAATATTATACATATTATAAATATTTAGGTAAAGAAAAAGAAAGAAAATAAAACATAAAAATATTTTTAAAACCACAGTGGGCCAATTGCATTTTTCTAAAGTGCAGTGGCTCAATAGTATTAAGAATTTGGCTGATTAGGTTGCCACGTAGGAAATAATAATTTTTTATTTTTTTTCAATGCCACGTGTGCAATTTTTTAACGTCCGTCCAAGAAATTGGACGGAATGGGCTGATTAAACATTTTTAAAAAGTACAGTGGGCTAATTGAATATTTTAAAAGCATAGTGGCTAATTGCTTAAAACACTATAACCACAGTGGGGTAAAAGTGCTTTTTGTCGTTCTTTATTATTATGTTGGAATAACCTATCTATGCGAAGTACCGCATACATGGTAAAATTCTTCTGTTATTCCATTCTTTATTATTCTGTTGAAATAACCTGTCTGTGCGGTCTATCGCATGCCTGGTGAATTCTATTGTTATTCCGTTCTTTATTATTCTGTTGGAATATCCTGTCTGTGCGGATTACGCATGACCTGGTTCCCTTCTTTATTATTCTGTTAGAATATCCTGTCTGTGCGGATTACGCATGACCTAGTTCCATTCTTTATTATTCTGTTGGAATAACCTGTCCGTGCGGTCGATCACATGCCTGGTGAATTCTTTTGTTATTCCATTCTTTATTATTCTGTTGGAATAATCTATTTGTGTGGACTACCGCATGCATGGTGAATGATCCTTCGTATTCATTCCTTATTAAATTATAGAAATGATCTATGTACGTGAATTACCGCATGACGGGCGAAAATCCATTTACAGTTTTATATATTCTATTATACTCAGTTGGTTAAAATTTTGGCTTTTATACTCCATGAAATTAGTGAAATATCATTGATATTTGAGCTTCATCCAGTATCTTTTCATGAAAATATTCTTCTGAGCATTCTTGAATTTTACTCCTGGATAAATTAATTTATAAATCTTTAAAATTTATCCTTGAACTTGTTTTATTGAATTATTATGTCATTGTCATCATCCTCATGTTTATATTGTGATGAAAGTCATCTTTGGCTTACGTGCGTAGATGGACTTGGTATGATTATGACCAGGGATTATTCGGTATGATCATGACCGTAATGTGACGAATGATGTGGTGAAAGTCCTCATTGGCCTGTAGTTCATTGATGGACAGTTGTTGATATGATTATGACCAGGGATTATTCGGTATAATCATGACAATTGATGATTACATGAATATCCTTAGCCGTGGTGTGACGCCCCCAAAATAGGTATACAACACCCATTCTGAGTCGCCAAATACATGGTACAAAAAGTAAACTACAACTTCAATAATACAATTATCGTGCAAAATACGACAACACCTACTGTGAGTTTAAATACAAATATTGTCTTCTAGACAATATACACACTCAAATAAGTCCTCATTACAATTATTCAAATACTATTTTACAGAAATAGTGATGACTGCTAAAACATCTTTCTAGAACCATCACTTCATACCCCGACTAGATCCTGCTATGTTCTCACCTCCTGAGAAGAAAAATAGAACAAAAAAGAAAAGGGTGAGCTCAACTAACCCAGTAAAGAATATTATGACTAAGATAATATACAACAAATTATCATTAGTATTAAACAGGAAAAAATCTGATAGAATATAATCGACAACAAGTTTTAGATCAACAACTGCAGCGAAAATAACAAACCATTAGAAGAGTCAAGTAGAGAATGAATTCTACTATCTTCTAAGATTTAAAAGTCCATCATCAATATTTTATCCCTATAACATCAACTAATAATCATCTTTAACCAAATATTCATCTTTCCACTACAGGCCAAAGATATTCATTTGTATCACCAGTCAGTCATGTTCATCTCAACACCTGTTCATCTTTGCACTACAGACCAAAGATATTCATCAGGTAATCATACATCTTTGCACTACAAGCCAAAGATATTCAGTAATATCATCATTTAGGACTGAGGATGATGAAAAATATCTTAAAGAAAACGAATCCAGTGAGACAGAAGGACAAATAGTAGGGATTCGTATAACAGTTTATCCAAGATCAATAATACATCATAATAATCAATTGTGAAGCAGAATTCAAAAATAAAGATCAAAACATGGATACAATCAAAGATACTAACCATAATAGACATCTTGGACAAAAAGAAAAAATTTTATTTTTCGGTGAATAGTGTCGTATTCGTGAATAGTGCCGTATACGTGAATAGAAACCCCAACACAAAAAGTTCTAAATTTGATAAAAACTCATATCAATATTTCGGCATAATGATATTGAAGAAAATAATATCATTTAAGAAGAAAATTATATCCCTTACCTCAAAATATCAGTACTTCTATTCGGAATATCGGTATAAGACTGAAGAAAACTTGTACTGATGAATAGAAACTCACAAAGTATCTAAATACTTCCAAAATACACTCAATAATCTAGAGAGAGAAAGAGAGAAAATTTGTTTCTGGTGTGATTTTCAATTCTAACTTAGCCCTCTATTTATAGGAAAATGTTAGCACGCGAAGCAGACTTAACCTGCAACCTGATGGATTTACCTGCTACTATTCTCACCCACCACATTTGAATAAAAATCTCAGCACATTTGCACCAACCAAAATTGGGGTCCACCAATTCTAGAATTTTCCACCAAAATGACAAATTTCGCAACTTCTACATTTCTGAACCAATCATCTCGTAAAATTCATAACAAATCATACGTTCATTTTTAACGGTTCAAAATTTGTGGACATATACTCAACTTATATATGAATAAAATATCCAAAAATTACCACGATCCAACGGTCGGATTAAAAATTATAACCCCCGCAATATTTCTCAAAAACCCTGATTTGATTTTTAATACTTCCATTCCGATAAAAATACTGATAAAACACCTCAACATTAACTCCTTTATTTTTAACCACAATAAATATATCCAACATTTATATCCACATAAAATAAATATTTTCTTATCATATGAATCAATAATTAATTATTCACAAATAATATTACAGAATCACATTTATGACAACCAGGTCGTTCCTAGGAAAGAGGGGGCTTTCCAATAAGGATTTCTCCTTACTAGCACGCAATTAGATGACCAAACCTCTCCTTAGACAGAACTTTCTAGACATTACCAATAATGTTATCTAATAATATTATTCAAATAATATGAATTATTGATCTGATAATGGAAAATACTGTGCAGCAACAATTATTGAAACAACAATAATATAAAATATCAACACAGCAATTATTGAATCAATAAAATAAATTATTGAACAGTAACTACTGTAACAATTATTGAGTAGTGCCTTCTTACGTAAGAATCAATAATTAGTGCAATACCGTGTGTTACTGTATTTTAACCACCAGGTATTCCAACAGTATTAACAGTAACAACTACGCCGTTATTTATAAACAACTTATACTTGTCGTTTTCTTCATCCAATCGCTTTTCCTTATGGAGCCCACAAAAGGCTGCGCCGTCGTACGAATATTTCCCGACAGCAAGAATATTCCACGACCAAACGAATATTCACCGACCAAAAATGAATATTTTTTAACCACTTGCTTATTTGAAATATTTGCGCGTTTTACCCATAACTAACCACATTAATCAAATCAACCCTTTCTATTTCAAAATAATAAATAGAGAAAATTTAATTTCATTTATTAATAAGTTGGGGTCTTACAACCTCCCCTCCTTATGAAATTTCGTCCTCGAAATTGACGTACGTACCTGGTGTTTTGAAAAGGTGAGGATACCTCACTTTTATTTCTGATTCCAACTCCCAGGTCATTTCTTCAATAGCATGGTTTCTCCACAAAACCTTAACTTGTGGTATAACCTTCGTGCGTAGAACATGCTTTTTCCTATCCAAGATCTTAACAGGTACCTCCTCGTACGTTAAATCTTCGGCTATCTCGTCTGGTTCTAACTCAATTATGTGGTTCGGGTCTTTCACATATTTACGAAGCATAGATATGTGAAAAATATTATGAACACGAGACATGCTTGGAGGTAATGCGAGTCGATATGCCACATTTCTTATTCGGTCAAGAATTTCAAATGGACCAACAAATCGTGGATTGAGCTTTTCTCTCTTCCCAATTCTTGTAACTCCTTTCCATGGTGCAACACGTAACAATACATGATCCCCAATACTAAATTCTACATCCTTTCGATGAAGATCCGCATAACTCTTTTGTCGATCCTGTGACGTTTGTATACGTTGTCGAATCATTTGGATCTTCTCTGTAGTTATGCGTACCAATTCTGGTCCCAACAACGTTGCTTCACCCACCTCGTCCCAGCATACTGGAGAACGACACTTTCGTCCATACAAGGCTTCAAATGGAGCCATACCTATACTTGCCTGATAACTATTGTTGTAGAAGAATTCCACCAGTGGCAAGTACTTATCCCAACTTCCTTTGAAATCTAGAACACAGAGTCTTAATAGATCTTCAAGGGTTTGAATAGTCCTCTCTGATTGCCCGTCCATTTGAGGATAGTATGCTGAACTAAATCGTAAATCCGTGCCCATAGCTTTCTGCAAACTAACCTAAAATCGTGAAGTGAATCTTGGGTCACGATCCGAAACTATGGATACTGCATACCATGCAATCTCACAATCTCATTCACGTACATACGAGCAAGACGTTCAAGGGAATAAGTCTCACGTATAGGCAAGAAATGAGCAGACTTGGATAATCTATCAACAATAACCCAAATCGCATCTATGTCTTAAGAAACCTTGGGAAGACCCGTAACGAAATGCATGGTAATGTGTTCCCACTTCCATTTTGGGATCTCAAGTGGTTGCAATGAACCCTTTGGCACTTAATGCTCTGCCTTTACACGTTGACAAGTTAAACACCTCGAGATAAACTCCGCGATCTCCCTTTTCATATTGCTCCACCAAAATGTATGTCGAAGATCATGATACATTTTGGTACTCCCAGGATGGATTGTAAACGGTGTGTTGTGTGCCTCCATCATGATTCTATGCTTCAAGTCAAAATCGTTAGGAACACAAAGTCTAGAGTTGACTCGAAGTATTCATTCTTCATCAATTATTGCTTCTGGAATTGCACCTTCTTGCACTTTTTTCTTCATACGCATCAGCTCCAATTCCGTAGCTTGAGCGGCTTTAACTTTATCCTTTAAAGTCGGTTCTACTCGTATATTTGATATCATCATATGGGTACTTGGAGCCTTCATCTCTATCTCCATCCTTTGCAAATCATACAAAATGGGCCTTTGTGTTAACACCATTGCACTCGTACCCGCGTATGATCTTCTACTCAATGCGTCAGCTACTACGTTCGCTTTTCCAGGATGATATTGGATGGTATGATTGTAATCTTTCAACAGCTCAAGCCAACGTCATTGCCGCATGTTGAGTTCCTTTTGGGTGAAGAAATATTTGAGACTTTTATGATCCGTATAGATCTCCACTTTCTCCCCATACAGGTAGTGTCTCCAGATCTTCAACGCAAAAACGACTGCTGCCAACTCCAAATCATGAGTAGGATAATTCCTCTCATATTCTTTGAGTTGTCGCGAGGCATAGGCTATGACTTTCCCATGTTGCATGAGAACACATCATAACCCTTTGCCTGAAGCATCGTTGTAGATAACAAATCCATCCGAACTAGATGGTATTGTCAGAACAGGTGCCGAAATAAGTCTCCTCTTGAGTTCTTGAAAACTCTTCTCACAATCCTCGCTCCAACCGAATTTTGTATCCTTCTGAGTCAGCTGAGTTAACGGAGTAGCGATTCTAGAAAATCCTTCCACGAATCTCCGGTAATACCCAGCTAAGCCCAGAAAGCTACGTACTTCGGTCACCGATTTTGGTTGCTCCCAACTTTGTATGGCTTCAATCTTCGCCGGGTCGACAGATACTTCATGTTTTGACACCACGTGCCCAAGGAATGCTACTTCCTCAAGCCAGAACTCGCATTTCTTCAATTTGACATATAACTTATTTTCACGAAGCCTTTGCAGTACCAGCTTCAAATGGCGCTCATGATCTTCACGGCTTTTGGAATAGATGAGAATGTCATCAATAAAGACAACAACGAACTGATCTAAATATTCTTTGAATACACGGTTCATCATATCCATGAAGGCAGCAGGAGCATTAGTCAATCCAAAAGACATGTCTAAGAATTCATAATGCCCGTACCGAGTTCTGAAGGCAGTCTTTGGAATTCCTCAGTTTTAATCTTCAGCTGATGATATCCAGAACGAATATCGATCTTTGAAAAGAATTGTGCTCCTTGCAACTGGTCAAACAGGTCATCAATGCGAGGTAGCAGATACCTATTCTTGATAGTGACATGATTCAATTCTCGGTAGTCGATACAAAGTCACATACTCCCGTCTTTCTTCTTTACGAATAACACAGGAGCACCCCAAGGAGATGTACTAGGACGAATAAAACCGATGTCCAACAACTCCTGTAGTTGAACCTTTAACTCCTGAAGTTCAATAGGAGCCATTCGATATGGGGTTTTAGAAATGGGCTTTATACCAGGTTCAAGGTCAATAAAGAATTCAACTTCACGTTCTGGGGGTAGACCGGGAAGTTCTTCAGGAAATACGTCAGAAAATTCACTAACATCGGAAATATTATTCAAATCTGACGTGTTTTTGTTCAAGTCCATAACATGGGCTATGAAAGCTTGACATCCATTTTTCAATAAACGAATAGCTTTATGGCTTGATATGACAGTGATTGATTTTAGTGGTTTGGTTGCTTGAAATCGCATAACAGGTTGGTTAGGAATATGAAAATTAACAACCTTACGAAAATAATCAATTTTGGCATGATGAATAGTTAACCAATCAATTCTTAAAATCACATCAAAAGCAAGTATCTTTAAAGAGATAAGGTCAACAGGTAATGTGATTGTGCCAACTTGGATTAAGCAAGATTTATAAACTGTAGATATAATGAAAGTTTCTCCTAACGGAGTCTCCACAGATAGGTCAAAATCTAATTTCTCCGGAGTCAAGTTTAAATGTTGAGCACAAGCAGGAGAGATAAAAGAATGGGTAGAACCGGTATCTAATAAGGTATAAACTTCGCAAGAGTTTATGATTAGCTTACCCGTGATCACATCGTTTGGGTTCCTCGCGTTTTGGGTAGTTACGACAAACGCCCTTCCAGGAACCACCGATTTTGACTTGTCCAGAACAGCCTTCGAAGTCACTATCTCCGTTGAACTTGGTTTTGCAATAAGACAATCTTTAGTTATATGACCTTCCTTTCCACAGTTATAACATACCTTGAACTGTTGTGGGCAGTTTGGGCTGATGTGTCCCTCCTTCCCGCATTTGTAACAAACAATCGGTGCTCGTTCTCCTCCCCTAAAAGCAGTTGATGTTTGTGCTGACATCTTTACGTTATCATTGTTGTACATTCTCTTCTTGAAATCTCATCCCGACTCGCTCCTTCTATTATCACGGCCACGATTACCACCAGAGTGGTTACCGCTTTTGTCCGAATGTTTTCCTCCCTGCTGGTTTTCATTGTTTCGATGACTGCCGCCACCGGTATGACCCTGGTTGTGGCCCCTCGGTTGTACATGTAAGACCCCAAATTATTAATAAATGAAATTTAAATTCCCTCTATTTATTATTTTGAAATAGTAAGTGTTAAATTGATTAATGAGGTTAGTTATGGGTAAAATGCGCAAATATTTCAAATAAGCAGGTGGTTATAAAATATTCATTGTTGTCGGAGAATATTCGTTTGGTCGTGGAATATTCTTCCTGTCGGGGAATATTCGTACGACGGCGCAGTCTTTTGTGGGCCCCATAACGGAAAGCGATTGGATGAAGAAAACGACAAGTATATGTTGTTTATTAATAACAGCGTAGTTGTTACCGTTAATACTGTTAGAATACCCGGTGGTTAAAACACAGTAATACGCGTTGTTACACAGTAGCACACGGTATTGCACCAATTATTGATTCTTACGTAAGAAGGCACTACTCAATAATGGTTACAGTAATTACTATTCAGTATTTTATTTTATTGATTCAATAATTGCTGCGTTGATATTTTATATTACTGTTATTTCAATAATTGTCACTACACAGTATTTCCCATTATCAGATCAATAATTCATATTATTTGAATAATATTATTAGATAACATTATTGGCAATGTCTAGAAAGTTCTGTCTAAGGAGAGGTTTGGTCATCTAATTGCGCGCCAGTAAGGAGAAATCCTTATTGGAAAGCCCCCTCTTTCCTGGGAACGGCCTGGTTGTCATAAATGTGATTCTGTAATATTATTTGTGAATAATTAATTATTGATTCATATGATAAGAAAATATTTATTTTTGTGGATATAAATGAGGGATATATTTTTGTGGTTAAAAATGAAGGAGTTAATGTTGAGGTTTTTATCAGTATTTTTGTCGGAATGGAGGTATTAAAAATCAGGATTTTTGAGATATTTTACGGGGGTTATAATTTTTAATCCGACCGTTGGATCGTGGTAATTTTTGGATATGTTATACATATATAAGTTGAGTATATGTCCACAAATTTTGAACCGTTAAAAATGAACGTATGATTTATTATGAATTTTACGAGATGACTGGTTCAGAAATTGTTGAATTTTCGGAGTTAATCATTTTGGTAGAAAATTCTAGAATTGGTGGGCCCCACTCTTGGTTGGTGAAGAAATGTGCTGAGATTTTTATTCAAATGTGGTGGGTGAGAATAGTAGCAGGTAAAGCCATCAGGTTGCAGGTTAAGTCTGCTTCGGCGTGCTAGCATTTTTCTATAAATAGAGGGCTAAGTTAGAATTGAAAATCACACCAGAAACAAGTTTTCTCTCTTTCTCTCTCTAGATTATTGAGTGTATTTTGTGAGTATTTAGATACTTTGAGAGTTTCTATTCATCAGAGCAAGTGTCTTTCAGCCTTATACCGGTATTCCGACCAGAAGTGCTGTCTTTACGAGGTAAGGGATGTTATTTTATTTAAAAATGATATTATTTTTTCAATATCATTATGCCGAAATATTGGTTGGAAATTTTTATCAAATTTAGAACTTTTCACGTCGGGGTTACTATTCATGAGTTACTATTCACGAGTTACTATTCACGAGTTACTATTCACCGAAAAATAAAATTTTCTTCTTTTCGTCCAAAATATCTATTCTGGGTACTAGCTTTGATTGTATCCATGTTTTGATCATTCTTGAATTCTACTTCACTATGAATAATTATAAGGTATTTTTGGACATGGATAAATCGAAATACGAATCCTTAATATTTGTTATTTTGTTTCACTGGATTCGTTTTCTTTAAGATATTTTTCATCATCCTCAGTCCTAAATGATGATATTACTGAATATCTTTGGCCCGTAGTGCAAAGATGAATGATTAACTGATGAATATCTTTGGCCGTAGTGCAAAGATGAACAGGTGTTGAGATGAACATGACCAACTGGTGATACAAATGAATATCTTTGGCCTGTAGTGCAAAGATGAATATTTGATTAAAGATGGTTATTGATTATTGTTACAGGAATAAAATATTGATGATGGACTTTTAAATCTTAGAAGATAGTAGAACTCATTCTCTACTTGACTCTTCTAATGGTTTGCTGTTTCCGCTGCAGTTATTGATTTAAAACTTGTTGTCTATTGTATTCTATTAGATTTTTCCCTGTTGAAGACTAACGATAATTTGTTCTGTATTATCTTAGTCATAATATTCTTTACTGGGCTAGTTGAGCTCACCCTTTTCCTTTTTGTTCCATTTTTCTCAGGAGGCAAGAATGTAGCGAGTACTAGTCGGGGTATGGAATGATGGTTCTAGAAGTTACTTTAGTAGTCCTCACCATTTTTGTGAAATAATGTATCAATAATTGTAATGAGGACTTATTTGAGTGTGGATATTGTCTAAATGACAATATTTGTATTTAAACTCACAGTTCTTGTGTTGTAATAATAAAGATGTAGTTATTTCTGTACCATGTATTTTGGCGACTCAGAATGGGTGTTGTATACCTATTTTGGGGGCGTCACAGTTGGTATCAGAGCTTAGGGATATGATCTCTGGCGGAGATCGGAGAATAAAACTAGGAGGGGAGAGACGAATAAATTCTTTGCTAGTGTGTCCTACCTAAGCTTATTTATTGGTCAGTCATAATATAGGGGTATTATGTGATTTGTTAATTTATTTAATTAACCCTTGTTTTATGGCAGTATTTGAGAATGTCGACTGAGAATGTTAACAGTGGAGTAAATGAGACCGTGGAGACACCGGTGCTTACCAACGAGGAGAACGTGCAACAGGCTGGCAATGTTCCTCCTGTGAACAACACCAATGAGCAGATGATGAATGATGGAATGTTTGGAAGTTTTTTGCAATTCATGCAAAACCAGACGAGGGAGACTCGTGTTCAAAATACAGGAGGAAATGATAGCAATTCACGGTTTGTCACAGCCAAACAGTTCAAAGAATTGGGACCACCAGAATTTAAGGGAAAGCCGGATCCGATCATGGCAGAAACGTGGTTCAACCAAATTACCAAGATATTCGATGTCTTGGGATGCACGGAGGAACAGAAGGTTCCATTCGCCACCTTTATGTTCCGTGGCGAGGCAGATTACTGGTGGGAGTCTGTGAAGCGTACCCATCCAACCGCACTCAGCATGTCTTGGGAGACATTTCAGAAACTGTTCAATGACAAGTACCTTCCTGAAAGTATTCGTCATATGAAGGAGGTAGAGTTTATTAGACTGGAGCAGAATAACATGACGGTATCTCAGTACGAGGCGAGGTTTGCAGAGTTGTCCAGGTTTGCACCTCATTTGGTGGAGAATGAGGAACGTATGACGAGGATGTTTTTGAGAGGTTTGAAACCCGGCATACGTCAATATCTCATTTCTCATAAATTTTCTCTCTATTCAGATGTTGTCAACAGGGCTCAATTATTAGAGCGAGATAATGAGTACGGTTAACTGAGGGACCACAACCAAGATCATATCGGTGACAGCAGTCATCAGAACAATGATAACCAGCGGAGAAAGAAAAATACAGACAAGAACGGCAACCACTCTGGTGGTAATCGTGGCTATGAAAATAGAAGAAGCGAGTCGGGAGGAGATTTTAAAAAGAGGAGATTCAACAATGACAATACGAAGACGTCAGCACCAGCAGCAACTGGTTCCAAGGGAGGAGAACGACCACCGATTATATGCTATAAGTGCGGAAAAGAAGGACATATCAGCCCAAACTGCCCACAACAATTTAAGGTATGTTATAATTGTGGAAAGGAAGGACATATCGCTCGAGATTGCACTGTAGCAAAACCAAGTCCAGCGGGGATGGTGACTCAAAAAGCTGTCCCAGAAAAGATAAAGTCAACGGTGTGACAACCCCAAAACAGGTCCATTCCACCCAACCCATTCTGAGTCGTCAAATACATGGTACAGAAAATAACTACAACTTTATTACAACAATTGTCGTGCAAAATACAACAACACATATGCTGTGAGTTTGGATACAAATATATACCAAATGTGACTCATGTTCCAACCATAGACATCACCTCACAATAACACCTTACATAAAGGTATAGTCAAAAACTGTTTTATAAATTAGAATCTTTAGGAAGTGCTCAAGGAAACCTTCGTACATGGGAGGCCACGCGTCTAGGTTATGATAGATATCATATGGCCACAGAATTATCCTTGGTTGACCCAATAGACCCCAAAAAAAAACGAGAAGATTAATATCATATTCTTCCCAATGGTGAGTCTTCTCTTGACTTATCATTATCTCCACTGTCTCTAATTGAGAATTATACTTCAAACAAACACCAAGATTATATAGGTAGTGCCCATAGATATACTCAGCAAGTGGATGAGCACAACCCTGTCTTATGATGACACGAGGTTGTATGTTATTAGACATCTTGTATGATAGTGACAAAACACCCTTCCAACGTTGGGTTCGCCTCACCCTATTTTCTTCACCAAATATAACTACTAAATGATGACCACCGTTCTATTCCCTTGTTACCCTCGCTCGACCCAGCTACACTCTTATTACCTGAAAGGAATTGTGAAGCAAAAGGGTGAGCACAACTAGCTCAGTAAAGAATATCATGACTAAAGATAAATAAATTATCAATAGTCTTCATCAATAATAAATCAGAGATTTAGAACATATGGTAGATGATAAAAAAATTTCAACCATAGTTGCAGCGGAACATGCAATCCATTAGAAGAGTCAAATAGACCATAAAGTCTATTATCTCTTCCATGTTAAAAATCCACCAACAATATTTTATCCATGTAACATCACTCAACAGTTCCTTTCCACAATCATATGAATAACTCATAATCATAATTGTGACTCTAAATTTTTCTTCGCACCCAGGACGAAGAATATTTTCATCACCTGTCTTTACCTGAAACATCAAAGATCATGGTTATACCAAATCACAGTTCCTGTTCATAATCATACTAATAAATCTATCTTTGCACTACGGCCAAAGATATTCAACAACAGTTTATCTTTGCACTACAGGCCAAAGATATTTATCAACAGACCATCTTTGAACTACAGGCCAAAGATATTCAACAACAGTTCATCTTTGCACTACGGGCCAAAGATATTCATCAACAATTCATCTTTGCACTACAGGCCAAAGATATTCCTCAACAGTTCATATTTGCACTACGGCCAAATATATTCATCAACAGTTCATATTTGCACTACAGGCCAAATATATTAATATCTCAAAGAAATATATAATCATTTCAGAATTTATATAAACAATAATTATAACCATGTTAATCAATTCACCTTTGCACTTAAGCTAAAGATATTCACTTATAAATTCAATGGTCATGATCATACCAGTCAACAATTCAACTTTGCACTACTGGCCAAAGAGAACCCATAGTCATGATCATACCAATAATTTACCCATCTTTACACTCAAGCGAAAGAGAATTTCAACATCAAGGTTATAAAAATGTTATATATGATAATAAAAACAATATGATCAACATATAGATTTAATCTCAAGAGTAATATTCATAAATCAACTATAATTTGGTTAGAAAAATAAACCAATTTTGTCGTGAATAGTAACTCGTGAATAGTAACTCATAAATAGTAACTCGTGAATAGTAACCCTGACATGAAAAAGGTAGAAATTCTACAATAATATACATACCAATATTTCGGTATAATGATATTGAAAGAATAATATTCTTAAGTTTATAAACAATTTATTTAAATTGTTTACACTTTATTAATTAATGCATTTAATCATCATAAAATGCCAACTCTTAAGATTTTATCATCAATAACCAAAACCCTCATCAAAAAAAATCTGCATATACCTCATATATAGGATTCTCAAGCCATAAAATCCTATTTTCAATTTTCTTACTTCACATAACATATTTAATTCATTTACTCATAACTAGACTATTTTCATGAAAAATACCAAATCAGTTCCAAAAATATTTCTTTTCTGGAATTTAGCATAATATAGTCCCATAGTGAACATATATTTTTCTCAGAATTTTTAAAAGTCATTTACTATTTTTCATATGGCCAAAAAAGCCGAATATTTAGACATTTGTCAAAAATTGTACTTTTGTCTAAAAATTCTGAAATTTACAGAGTATACTTCTATCATATACATGTACTCCCAATAAAAATTTTATCAATTTTGGAGTTAACCACAAGAAATTATAAGCAGTTACTTTTAAAATAGTCTTTTCTCATAAAATTCATAACTCTCAATCTATACATCCAAAAATCACTATTTTTGGACACAATCAAGAAAACTCATCAAAATATCATTTCAAATTTTTCCAGAATTTTTGAAGTTCAGAAAAATTACGAAACTGAAAATCATAACAACCCTTAAAATCCCTTACTATCCCTTACTATCCCTTATTATCTCTTACAATCCCTTACCATCCCTTACTATCCCTTACAATCCCTTACCTCAAAAGTGCAGTATTTTTGACTGGAATGCAAAGTCGAAGGAAACTTGCACTGAATAGCAACTCTCAAAGTATCTAAATACTCACAAAATATGCTTCATAATATAGAGAGAGAAAGAGAGAAAGCTTATGTTTCTGGTGTGATTTTCAATTCTAACTTAGCCCTCTATTTATAGGAAAATTTTGGTAGGTTTGACCTGCAACCTAATGGCTTTACCTGCTACTATTCCCACCCACCACATTTAAAATATAATTCAGCACATTTCTTCACCAACCACAAGTGGGGCTCACCAATTCTAGAATTTTCCACCAAAATGATAAACTCCGAAAATTCAACAATTTCTGAACCAGTCATCTCGTAAAATTCATAACAAATCATACATTCATTTTTAACGGTTCAAAATTTGTGGACATATACTCAACTTATATATGTATAACATATCCAAAAATTACCACGATCCAACGGTCGGATTAAAAATTATAACCCCCGCAAAATATCTCAAAAACCCTGATTTTTAATACCTCCATTCCGACAAAAATACGGATAAAAATCTCAACATTAACTCCTTCATTTTTTTAACCACAAAAATATATCCCTCATTTATATTCCCATAAAATTAATATTTCCTTATCATATGAATCAATAATTAATTATTCACAAATAATATTACAGAATCACATTTATGACAACCAGGCCGTTCCCAGGAAAGAGGGGGCTTTCCAATAAGAATTTTTCCTTACTGGCGCGCAATTAGGTGACCAAACCTCTCCTTAGACAGAACTTTCTAGTCATTGCCAATAATGTTATCTAATAATATTATTCAAATAATATGAATTATTGATCTGATAATGGGAAATACTGTGCAGCAACAATTATTGAACAACAATAATACAAAATTTCAACGTAGCAATTATTGAATCAATAAAATAAAATATTGAACAGTAATTACTGTAACAATTATTGAGTAGTGCCTTCTTACGTAAGAATCAATAATTTCAAAAATACTATGCAATACCGTGTGCTACTGTGCAATAACGCGTATTACTGTATTTTAACCACCGGGTATTCCAACAGTGTTAACGGTAACAACTACGCCGTTATTTGTAAAAACTCAAATTTGTCGTTTTCTTCACCCGACAGTTATTCTGTTATGGGGCCCACAAATGGCTGCGCCGTCGTACGAATATTCCCCGACAGAAAGAATATTCCACGACCAAACGAATATTCCCCGACAACAATGATTATTTTATAACCACTTGCTTATTTTGAAAAAAAAATCATATTTCACTCATAACTTTAAACTTTTATCAATTTAACCATTTACTGAATAGTAATTATAAGAAAAATTGAATACTTTTATTTCATAAAATTCGGGGTCTTACAAACGGTTCCTGGAAGAGCGTTTGTCGTGACTGGTCAACATGCGAGGAACCCAAACGAGGTGATCACGAGTAAGTTAATCATAAATTCATGCGAAGTTTATACCTTATTAGATACCGGTTCTACCCATTCCTTTATCTCTCCTGCTTGTGCTCAACGTTTAAACTTGACTCCGGAGAAGTTAGACTTTGATTTATCTGTGGAGACTCCGTTAGGAGAAACTTTCATCACATCCACTATTTATAAATCTTGTGTGATCCAAGTTGGCACCATCACCTTACCTGTTGACCTTATCTCTTTAAAGATACTTGCTTTTGATGTGATTTTAGGGATTGATTGGTTAACTACTCATCATGCCAAAATTGATTGTTTTCGTAAGGTTGTTAGTTTTCATATTCCTAACCAACCTATTGTACGAATTCAAACAACTAAGCCATTAAAATCAATCACTGTTATATCAAGCCATAAAGCCATTCGTTTATTAAAAAACGGATGTCAAGCTTTCTTAGCCCATGTTATGGATTTGAATAAAGACACGTCAAATTTGAATAATATTCCTGTTGTTATTGACTTTCCTGACGTATTTCCTGAAGAACTTCCCGGTCTACCCCCGGAACGAGAAATTGAATTCTTTATTGATCTTGAACCTGGTACAAAGCCCATTTCTAAAACCCCATATCGAATGACTCCTATTGAACTTCAGGAGTTAAAGGTCCAACTACAAGAGTTGTTGGACATCGGTTTCATTCGTCCTAGTACATCTCCTTGGGGTGCTCCTGTTTTATTTGTAAAGAAGAAAGACGGGAGTATGCGACTTTGTATTGATTACCGAGAATTAAACCATGTCACTATTAAGAATAGGTATCCGCTACCTCGTATTGATGACCTGTTTGACCAGTTACAAGGAGCACAATTCTTTTCAAAGATCGATCTTCGTTCTGGATATCATCAGCTGAAGGTTAAAACTGAGGATATTCCAAAGACTGCCTTCAGAACTCGGTACGGGCATTATGAATTCCTAGTCATGTCTTTTGGATTGACTAATGCTCCTGCGGCTTTCATGGATATGATGAACCGAGTATTCAAGGATTATTTGGATCAGTTCGTTGTTGTCTTTATTGATGGCATCCTCATATATTCCAAAAGCCGTGAAGATCATGAGCATCATTTGAAGCTGGTACTCCAAAGGCTGCGTGAAAACAAGTTATATGCTAAGTTGAAGAAATGCGAGTTCTGGCTTGAGGAAGTAGCTTTCCTAGGGCACGTGGTGTCAAAACATGGAGTATCTGGTGACCCGGCGAAGATTGAAGCAATACAAAGTTGGGAGCAACCAAAGACGGTGACCGAAGTACGTAGCTTTCTGGGCTTAGCTGGTTATTATCGGAGATTCGTGGAAGGGTTTTCTCGAATCGCTACCCCGTTAACTCAGCTGACTCGGAAAGATATCAAATTCGTATGGAGCAAGGAATGCGAGAAGAGTTTTCAAGAGCTTAAGAGGAGACTCATTTCGGCACCTGTTCTGACAATACCATCTGGTTTGGATGGATTTGTTATCTACAGTGATGCTTCAGGCAAAGGGTTAGGATGTGTTCTCATGCAACATGGGAAAGTCATAGCCTATGCCTCGCGACAACTCAAAGAATATGAGAGGAATTATCCTACTCATGATTTGGAGTTGGCAGCAGTAGTTTTCGCGTTGAAGATCTGGAGACACTACCTGTATGGGGAGAAAGTGGAGATCTATACAGATCATAAAAGCCTCAAATATTTCTTCACCCAAAAGGAACTCAATATGCGGCAGCGACGTTGGCTCGAGCTGTTGAAAGATTACGATCATACCATCCAATATCATCTTGGAAAAGCAAACGTAGTAGCTGACGCATTGAGTAGAAGATCATATGCGAGTACGAGTGCAATGTTGTTAACACAAAGGCCCATTTTGTATGACTTGCAAAGGATGGAGATAGAGATGAAAGCTCCAAGTACCCACATGATGATATCAAATATACGAGTAGAACCGACTTTAATCGATAAAGTTAAAGCTGCTCAAGCTACGGACATAGAGCTGATGCATATGAAGAAGAAAGTGCAAGAAGGTTCTATTCCAGAAGCAAGAATCGATGAAGAAGGAATACTTCGAGTCCACTCCAGACTTTGTGTTCCTAACGATTCTGATTTGAAGTACAAGATCATGATGGAAGCACACAATACACCATTTGCAATCCATCCTGGAAGTACCAAAATGTATCGTGATCTTCGACATACATTTTGGTGGAATAATATGAAGAGAGAGATTGCAAAGTTTATCTCAAGGTGTTTAACTTGTCAACGTGTAAAGGCGGAACATCAAGTGCCAAAGGGTCCATTGCAACCACTTGAGATTCCGAAATGGAAGTGGGAACACATTACCATGGATTTCGTTACGGGTCTTCCCACGGTTTCTCAAGGCATAAATGCTATTTGGGTTATTGTTGATAGATTAACCAAGTCTACTCATTTCTTGCCGATACGGGAGACTTATTCCCTTGAGCGTCTTGCTCGTATATACGTAGATGAGATTGTGAGACTGCATGGCATGCCAGTATCCATAGTTTCGGATCGTGACCCAAGATTCACTTCAAGATTTTGGGTTAGCTTGCAAAAAGCTATGGGCACAGATTTACGATTTAGTTCGGTATACCATCCTCAAACGGACGGACAATCAGAGAGGACTATTCAAACTCTTGAAGATCTATTAAGACTTTGTGTCCTAGATTTCAAAGGGAGTTGGGATAAGTACCTACCATTGGTGGAATTCTCTTACAATAACAGTTATTAGGCAAGTATAGGTGTGGCCCCATTTGAAGCATTATATGGACGAAAGTGTCGCTCTCCAGTATGCTGGGACGAGGTGGGTAAAGCAACATTGTTGGGACCAGAGTTGGTACGCATGACTACAGAGAAGATCCAAACGATTCGACAACGTATACAAACGGCACATGATCGACAAAAGAGTTATGCGGATCTTCATCGAAAGGACGTGAAATTTAACATTGGGGATCATGTATTGTTGCGTGTGGCTCCATGGAAAGGAGTTACAAGATTTGGGAAGAGATGAAAGCTCAATCCACGATTTATTGGTCCATTTCAAATTCTTGACCAAGTAGGAAATGTGGCCTATAGACTCGCGTTACCTCCAAGTATGTCTCGTGTTCATAATATTTTTCATATATCTGTGTTACGTAAATATGTGAAAGACCCAGACCACGTAATTGAGTTAGAACCGGACGAGATAGCTGAAGACTTAACGTACGAAGAGGTACCTGTTACGCACGAAGGTCATACCACAAGTTAAAGTTTTGTGGAGAAACCATGCTATTGAGGAAATGACCTGGGAGTTGGAAACGGAAATGAAAGCGAGGTATCCTCATCTTTTCGAAACACCAGGTACGTACGTCAATTTCGAGGACGAAATTTCATAAGGAGGGGAAGTTGTAAGACCCCAAATTATTAATAAATGAAATTTAAATTCCCTCTATTTATTATTTTGAAATAGTAAGTGTTAAATTGATTAATGAGGTTAGTTATGGGTAAAATGCGCAAATATTTCAAATAAGCAGGTGGTTATAAAATATTCATTGTTGTCGGGGAATATTCGTTTGGTCGTGGAATATTCTTTCTGTCGGGGAATATTCGTACGACGGCGCAGTCTTTTGTGGGCCCCATAACGGAAAGCGATTGGATGAAGAAAACGACAAGTATATGTTGTTTATTAATAACGGCGTAGTTGTTACCGTTAATACTGTTAGAATACCCGGTGGTTAAAATACAGTAATACGCGTTGTTACACAGTAGCACACGGTATTGCACCAATTATTGATTCTTACGTAAGAAGGCACTACTCAATAATGGTTACAGTAATTACTGTTCAGTATTTTATTTTATTGATTCAATAATTGCTGCGTTGATATTTTATATTACTGTTGTTTTAATAATTGTCACTACACAGTATTTTCCATTATCAGATCAATAATTCATATTATTTGAATAATATTATTAGATAACATTATTGACAATGTCTAGAAAGTTCTGTCTAAGGAGAGGTTTGGTCATCTAATTGCGCGCCAGTAAGGAGAAATCCTTATTGGAAAGCCCCCTCTTTCCTGGGAACGGCCTGGTTATCATAAATGTGATTCTGTAATATTATTTGTGAATAATTAATTATTGATTCATATGATAAGGAAATATTTATTTTTGTGGATATAAATGAGGGATATATTTTTGTGGTTAAAAATGAAGGAGTTAATGTTGAGATTTTTATCAGTATTTTTGTCGGAATGGAGGTATTAAAAATCAGGGTTTTTGAGATATTTTGCGGGGGTTATAATTTTTAATCCGACCGTTGGATCGTGGTAATTTTTGGATATGTTATACATATATAAGTTGAGTATATGTCCACAAATTTTGAACCGTTAAAAATGAACGTATAATTTATTATGAATTTTACGAGATACTGGTTCAGAAATTGTTAAATTTTCGGAGTTAATCATTTTGGTAGAAAATTCTAGAATTGGTCGGCCCCACTCTTGGTTGGTGAAGAATTGTGCTGAGATTTTTATTCAAATGTGGTGGGTGGGAATAGTAGCAGGTAAAGCCATCAGGTTGCAGGTTAAGTCTGCTTCGGCGTGCTAGCATTTTCCTATAAATAGAGGGCTCAGTTAGAATTGAAAATCACACCAGAAACAAGTTTTCTCTCTTTCTCTCTCTAGATTATTGAGTGTATTTTGTGAGTATTTAGATACTTTGAGAGTTTCTATTCATCAGAGCAAGTGTCTTTCATCCTTATACCGGTATTCCGACCAGAAGTACTGTCTTTACGAGGTAAGGGATGTTATTTTATTTAAAAATGATATTATTTCTTCAATATCATTATGCCGAAATATTAGTTGGAAATTTTTATCAAATTTAGAACTTTTCACGTCGGGATTACTATTCATGAGTTACTATTCACGAGTTACTATTCACGAGTTACTATTCACCGAAAAATAAAATTTTCTTCTTTTCGTCCAAAATATCTATTCTGGGTACTAGCTTTGATTGTATCCATGTTTTGATCATTCTTGAATTCTACTTCACTATGAATAATTATAAGGTATTTTTGGACATGGATAAATCGAAATACAAATCCTTAATATTTGTTATTTTGTTTCACTGGATTCGTTTTCTTTAAGATATTTTTCACCATCCTCAGTCCTAAATGATGATATTACTAAATATCTTTGGCCCGTAGTGCAAAGATGAATGATTAACTGATGAATATCTTTGGCCGTAGTGCAAAGATGAACAGGTGTTGAGATGAACATGACCAACTGGTGATACAAATGAATATCTTTGGCCTGTAGTGCAAAGATGAATATTTGATTAAAGATGGTTATTGATTATTGTTACAGGAATAAAATATTGATGATGGACTTTTAAATCTTAGAAGATAGTAGAACTCATTCTCTACTTGACTCTTCTAATGGTTTGCTGTTTTCGCTGCAGTTATTGATTTAAAACTTGTTGTCTATTGTATTCTATTAGATTTTTCCCTGTTGAAGACTAACGATAATTTGTTCTGTATTATCTTAGTCATAATATTCTTTACTGGGCTAGTTGAGCTCACCCTTTTCCTTTTTGTTCCATTTTTCTCAGGAGGCGAGAATGTAGCGAGTACTAGTCGGGGTATGGAATGATGGTTCTAGAAGTTACTTTAGTAGTCCTCACCATTTTTGTGAAATAATGTATCAATAATTGTAATGAGGACTTATTTGAGTGTGGATATTGTTTAAATGACAATATTTGTATTTAAACTCACAGTTCTTGTGTTGTAATAATAAAGATGTAGTTATTTCTGTACCATGTATTTTGGCGACTCAGAATGGGTGTTGTATACCTATTTTGGGGGCGTCACAGTACATACTCATTATCTCACTCTAATAATTGAGCCATGTTTACAACATCTGAATATAAAGAAAATTTATGAGAGATAAGATATTGCCGAATCTCGGGTTTTAGACCTCTCAGAAACATCCTTGTCATTCGTTCCTCATTTTCGACAAAATGAGGTGCAAATCTGGATAACTCTGCAAACTTCGCCTCATTCTGGGACACCGTCATGTTATTTTGTTCCAGTCTGATAAACTCCACCTCCTTCATATGACGAATACTTTCAGAAAAGTACTTGTCATTGAACAGTTTCTGAAATGTTTCCCAGGACATGTTGAGTGCGTCAGGCTGGGTACGCTTCACAGACTCCCACCAGTAGTCTGCCTCACCGCGAAACATAAAGGTGGCGAATGGAACCTTTTGTTCTTCCGTGCATCCCAAGACATCGAATATCTTGGTAATTTACTTGACCCACGTTTTCGCCATGATCGGATCCGGCTTTCCCTTAAATTCTGGTGGTCCCAGTTTATCCAAGATCAATAATACTTCATAATAATCAATTGTGAAGTAGAATTCAAAAATAAATATCAAAACGTAGATACAATCAAAGATAATAACCATAATAGATATCTTAGACAAAAAGGGAAAATTTTATTTTTCGGTGAATAGTGCCGTATTCGTGAATAGTGTCGTATACGTGAATAGTGTCGTATACGTGAATAATAATTCCGACACAAAAAGTTCCAAATATGATAAAAACTCATATCAATATTTCAGTATAATGGTATTGAAGAAAATAATATCATTTAAGAAGAAAATAATATCTCTTACCTCAAAATATCAGTACTTCTGTTCGAAATATCAGTATAAGGCTGAAGAAAACTTGCACTGATGAATAGAAACTCACAAAGTATCTAAATACTTCCAAATTACACTCAATAATCTAGAGAGAGAAAGAGAGAAAACTTGTTTCTGGTGTGATTTTCAATTCTAACTTAGCCCTCTATTTATAGGAAAATGTTAGCACGCCGAAGCAAACTTAACCTGCAACCTGATGGCTTTACCTGCTACTATTCTCACCCATCACATTTGAATAAAAATCTCAGCACATTTTCACCAACCAAAAGTGGGGCCCACCAATTCTAGAATTTTCCACCAAAATGACAAATTTCGCAACTTCTACAATTTCTGAACTGGTCATCTCGTAAAATTCATAACAAATCATACGTTCATTTTGAACGGTTCAAAATTTGTGGATATATACTCAACTTATATATGTATAACATATCCAAAAATTACCACGATCCAACGGTCAGATTAAAAATTATAACCCCCGCAATATTTCTCAAAAACCCTAATTTGATTTTTAATACTTCCATTCCGATAAAAATACTGATAAAACACATCAACATTAACTCCTTTATTTTTAACCACAATAAATATATCCAACATTTATATCCACATAAAATAAATATTTTCTTATCATATGAATCAATAATTAATTATTCACAAATAATATTACAGAATCACATTTATGACAACCAAGCCGTTCCCAGGAAAGAGGGGGCTTTCCAATAAGGATTTTTCCTTACTAGCGCGCAATTAGATGACCAAACCTCTCCTTAGACAGAACTTTCTAGACATTGCCAATAATGTTATCTAATAATATTATTCAAATAATATGAATTATTGATCTGATAATAGAAAATATTGTACAACAATAATTATTGAAACAACAATAATATAAAATATCAACGCAGCAATTATTGAATCAATAAAATAAAATATTGAACAGTAACTACTGTAACAATTATTGAGTAGTGCCTTCTTACGTAAGAATCAATAATTGGTGCAATACCGTGTGCTACTGTATTTTAACCACCATGTATTTCAACAATATTAACGGTAACAACTACGCCGTTATTTATAAACAACTTATACTTGTCGTTTTCTTCATCCAATCGCTTTCCGTTATGGGGCCCACACAAGGCTGCGCCGTCGTACGAATATTCTCCGACAGCAAGAATGTTCCACGACCAAACGAATATTCACCGACCAAAAATGAATATTTTTTAACCACTTGCTTATTTGAAATATTTACGCGTTTTACCCATAACTAACCACATTAATCAAATCAACCCTTTCTATTTCAAAATAATAAATAGAGAAAATTTAATTTTATTTATTAATAAGTTGGGGTCTTACACGTGGTGTAGGGATGATTTGATTTTATTTATTAAGCTGAGTCTCAGCGATAAAGTTGATGAAAAACTTTTTAAATCATAGAAGATAGTAGATTTTATGTTCTACTTGACTCTTCTAATGAATTGCTTGTTCCGCTGCATTTAAACTTGTTGTCTATTATATTCTATCAGTTTAACATTGTTGAGGGCTAATGATAATTTATTCTGCGTTATCTTAGTCATAATATTTCTTACTGGGCTAGTTGAGCTCACCATTTTGCTTTCATTGTTCTCTTCAGGAAATGAGAACGTGGCCGGGACTAGTCGGGGAATGGAGTGATGGTCCGAGATGGTGTCATAGTAGTCCTCACTATTCTATAAAATACTGTGATAATAAATGTAATGAGGACTCCATTGAGTGTGGATATTGTCTAGATGACAATATTTGTATTAAAACTCATAGCATATGTTTTATCGTATTTTACACGACAGTTGTATAATTAAGTTTTTATTTATATTTTGTACCATGTATTTAGCGACTCAAGATAGGTGATGTATACCTGTTTTGGGGGCGTCACATAAGGGATATCATTTTCTTTCATACTCCATATTATGGTAAGAAATTGTTATTTGTTTCGATAATTTTTTCATTAAACGGTGAAAAGTCCTAAACTATTTAGAACTTCCTTACTAGTTTGTTCTTCATCTAATATATTTTCACCTGAATCTTCCTATTTCATATTACACGTGATAGTTGAATTGTGAATCTTATGTATCCTATCATTGAACTCTAATTGAATTTCTGGATATCATTATTGAACTCTCAATAAATTAAAAGTCAAATCTCGGATGTTGATTCTTTTATTTTATAATTCATACAACTTCCGTTCATTCTTTATATCAATGTTTATTTGCACTAAGAATCAAGTTATGGTGAGTGTCTTTGGCATGGGTGTAAAGACGATATGATCGTTGAATGTCTTTGGTACGTATGGCAAGGACACGTGCTGAAAAGTTCTTTTTGGCCCATAATGCAAAGATGAACTGTTGATTGGCATGATTATGATCAGAAAATATTGATTGGTGTTACAGGGATAAAATATTTATGGTAACCTTTTAATTTGGAGAAGATTGTGAACATCATGATCTATTTTACTCTCCTTATTAATTGATTAATATTTCTGTTGCAGTTGTTGATTTTAAACTTGTTGTCTATTATATTCTATTAGATTTTTCACTGTTAATGAAGGCTAATGATAATATATTCTTCATTATCTTAGTCATGATATTCTTTACTGGCCTATTTGAGCTCACCCTTTTCTTTTTTGTTTTATTGTTCTTCTCAGGAAATGAGAGTGTAGCGGGGACTAGCCGGGGAGTGGAGTGATGATCCAAGATAGTTTCTATAGTTGTCTTCACCATGTTGTTAAATAGTGTGGCAATAATCATGTTGAAGACTTGTAATATGTGTTGTCATATCTTTTACGGTATTGTATTCTGAGTGTGGATATTGTCGTATTATCTACGACAATGTATTAAGAGAACGTATGGTATGTATTTTGGCTATCCAAATTGGGTTGTGTGGACCCTATTTTGAGGGCGTCACAACAGTATTAAGAGAACGTATAGTTATGGTATGCAAAATAATAATTTAAATTTTTTTGCAATCGCAGTGAATAACCTTATGAAACATCATTAATTGAGGAAAAATAAAGATATACCTTTGAAGAGAATCAACGCTTTGATGTAAACTTCAAATTTCAATCCTTGCTCATTCGCGATCTCTCAAATCCACGGATCACACGTTCGTTACAAAAGTATGCAACGCCCAAGAGATATTCATCAAGAAAAAATAGATTGAAGATGTGATTTTAGACTCGACAAGGTCTTGGATGACTAGTCCTAATTCTCTTTATCCTAACAAGTTAGGGTTTTGAGAATCCTTGCATGCAAGATACAAGTTGCATAAGTATTAGTCTATCTCACAATAAAACTCCTCTTATTTATAGACTAACCCTAATCCTAAACCTTTTTAAAAGTTAGGGTTTTTATTTAATTCTCAATCTCATTAGGAACTAAATAAAATAATAATAATAATAATAATAATAATAATAATAATAATAATAATAATAATAATAATAATAATAATAATAATAAGACTTCTCTTATTTATTTATAATCTAGTATTTCTCCAAATACTCATTTATAAATATTAGTATTTATCCAAATACCATATTATTATTATTTAGTCAATTTAATAATAATAATAATAATAATAATAATAATAATAATAATAATAATAATAATAATAATAATAATAATAATAAGATGACTAATCTTATTAATTTATAATATTAGTATTTCTCCAAATACTTAATTATAAATCTTAAGCTATTTAATTTATTCCACTAATAAATTAAATACACTTACTTTATTATTATTAAGTCAATCACTTCTAAAATCATGTTTCTCCCTTTTGTGGTGTGACCATCTAGGTTCAATATTAAATCAGTAGTAGAATAAATAAATTAGAACCATTCTAATATTATATATAATGAATTAAACTCCTTTAATTCAAATATAAATAAATAATATTTATTCTACATCATGAGTGACATCTTATAAATAATGTAACATAACTATCCAGATAATATGAATTCAACGTTAATCACAAAGATTATCATAAAGAATATATGCAAAGAACCTATTCCATGAATAGTTACCGTATAATTCAATCATACTAACATACAATGTTACAATCAAATATAAAACATGAAATTACTGTCAAGTTTTATTTATTTGATTATATGTATTTCGATTCTAAAATGTACAACTGTAGTTAATATAAATTAGAAACTCTTTTTTAATTTCATTCAACTTGATCAGGGATTTTCAAGTCGTTACTTTATCGAATCACATAGGACATTCTCTCCCTTTACTAGAAGTGATAGATTATTTGTTGATCATTCACCTATCTCCATCTATATTTTATTATATCCAAACATACCCTACGACATATCCAAGAGTATTAAGAAATATGTCAAAACATAATTCAGTATATACAATATACTATGATGATCTCAAGTTCAAGGATCACTTGTACTACTATCACATTAGGAACTCCTATTGACAGACAAGTAAAACTCCATTAGGGTTCCTTTATTAGTCACGTCCAGTGAACTTATTCTCCAATAAGCACCTACATACTTTGTTTTAGTGTCTCAACATAAATGATCATGAGATCAATCATCCTCTTCAAAAGAGTAAGCATAGTATGTACTAATCTATCCGGAATCAGTAACCCCACATTAATGATCCATATATACGATTAGGAACATTTTAGTTTTGAGTTATCAATAATTTAGATCTCATTAGCATTATCAACATCATAATTCTAAAAGTATCACTCAATAATTATGGGTTTTTCACATTTATTAATTTAACTAATTAACATGGATAAAGAATGTCTTTTATAAAATAAAATTTCTTATTAATAAATAAATAAGATTACAAAGTAAAAGTTTATTACATCAAATGTAATATTGACTTGAGAGCATATTACTTTCAGTATCTAGTGTTGGGTCAGCCTATGATACCGGCATATACGTTCCCTGAAGGTATTTATTCTATTATGTTTCTTGTTATTTTGTAATTTATATCGCTTCGTAAATACTTTTTAAAGTAGTTTTCTATTTTTGTATGCTTTAGCCAACATCAGCGTCACCGTTCGAGAGCACCTATTAGACCATCTCATACGGGCACTAGCTTTGACAAGTTATTCAAGAGGGGTATGATGCCGGTGTCGGAGACGTACGTTTAGTACGGATCCGATATTCAATCAGTATACATTGTCTACCCATGCTCACCTGTATCAGTTTACTCAGAACATTGCAACAGGCAACCGTCGGGAGTACAGGTATCCCGTCAGAACAGTTTATCACGATAAGCGACGATGTGGTACGAATGGTGGTTACTTTACTATTGGAGTTTTTGGGGTTGCTATTGAGACAACCCCCAACTACTTCTCAAGTCTTTTATTTTTATTAAGTTTTATATTCTGCTTGTTACTTAATTAATCACCATCTAGCTATTTCTTTAATTCTCATTTATGTTTACTAATAGATTATATTTTTTTATGGTATCAATAGGGTGGCGATTTCGAGTGGGGTGGCGATTCCGAGCGGAGGATGATGACGATGATTTTCAAATACCAGAATAGTAGCGTCGACCTCAGCCCAATGATCCTCCTCATAGTGATGATAATATTAGTCGTCATTTATAGATAGTTGTATCTGTACTTAGTTTATATTGTAAATTATATTCTTACTTAGATCTAAATTGCAGTTAAGCTTATTCTACACCGTAAATCATTGTTAATTACAATTTTTAGTTTAACTTACGTGTATTATTGTTAGCTATCATAATTCAATTTATGTTTGTTATCATTCTATATGTGTATGTTGTTATTGGAATATGTATTTGTGTTGTTTGGATGAATTGTCATTTTGATGTGCATGTTGATTAAAATTAAATACATTTTAGTGAATTGTCAATTTCACTAGTGAATTAAGCATGACAATTCATATATAAGAAGTGATCGATAACAAATATTTCTTATGACACTATTCAGATAAATATGTATATGGACAGCCATAAGAGAAATTGACAGTTTATGTTAAAAAAAAATTGTGATATCCACATCTAATAATAGTAAAAGTGTTGAATAATTTAAATTAGAACATGGTATGTTCTCTTTACAAACGTACAGATGATTATAAATGTGTTTAATCGCAAAGTAACATAGCAAATATTTACTATAAATCACTATCTCTATACACAAAAATCAAGTTAGTTTTTCAAATTAGGGAAAAAAATTCACCTCTTAAATTAGGAAACTTATTATAAATATTTTCAAAATATAATAACTTGAATGGATTTCTAATTGGTATTTTAATTTTGTGTTAATTTCCGTCATAAATGTCCAAAAAAAACTTCCTTTTTTTTAATGGGTCATATAATTTGTCCTTTTATTTTTGGGCTTGGGTGTTGATGGTGCGGTACTACGCCCACCGTATGACCCATGGAAACGGGTCCGTTTCCATTTGACTTCTCCGTGTGTCTCCATATGTACGTGCGTAGCTGCTCTCCTCTCTCCCAGAAAGAACCCCTCTCTCCATTTCTTTCTCTCTCCTTTGTCATTTAATAAGCTGCCTATAGATAGAGATGGGCACGAATGTTTCACAAAAAGCCAATTCCAAAACATCACAAAGATATATACTACTACTCTTTAGTTCAACTTTTTCTTTCTGAAATCGACCCTTTTTTTTTCATAGCTATTAATTATTATTATGCTAATAACCCAAGAACAAAGGCAAGTATATAATCGAATTCAACCCCCCCTTTAATTGATTCTCTGCTTTTTCTTCAATTTTGGTTACTGGGTAGAATCCCAATTAGTTTGGCATGGAACCTTTGGCTCTTGACGATATAATCAAGCGATTGCTTGAAGTTAGAGGCAGACCAGGGAAGCAAGTGCAGCTATCCGAGTCCGAGATCAGACAGCTTTGTCTTCAGTCCAAGGATGTGCTCTTGCAACAGCCCAATCTCTTGGAGCTTGAGGCACCCATTAAGATCTGTGGTATATAGTCCTGAAATTTCTTATGCTTACTGTTTATATGAAATGGGTTTGTTTGAATTGTTTTTTATTATGGTTAATTTGGTTGGCTTGATTATTTTTGTGGGTTTTATTTAGTCTGTTATTGTAGTGGGTTTTCTTTAACCTGTTAGTGTAGTGCGGTTGTAAAATTTGAAGTGGGGTTTTGTTTGATTGTTGGTGACTTGAACTGGGTTGAAACTTTATTTTGCCCATGTATTGTTACTCCTTGTTTTCGGGAACTGTTACTGTATGGTAGGGGTACTAATTGTAGTTGATATGATAAGAATTCAACACGAGTAAATGAAATTGACACGTGGAAAATCATGGGATGGATACCGGTTTAATTGATTGCCTGAAAGGAATTCTATTATTACTTGAATTTAAAATTTAAAACAATATAATAAGTTGTTGGCTGAAGTTAGAATCCGTATCTCCTCATAGAGAAGTTAAAATATTTATCTCCTCATAGAGTTGATCTTTGGTATTGGACAAATTACATAGTTTGACTTGCTCTGTGTGCCTGTATTATTTCCATTTATGGGTTGCAATTGCATTTTATGAAATAATTGTGTTTAACTTTAAACTTTTTTTTTCATGTGGGTTATGACATTGTAATGTTGTGAGGTTGAATTTGCACCTGCTACTTTTCCTGTAGATAGCCTGTTTTTTACATGATCTATGTAAGAATGGGTATGTTCTGAATTATTTTCATAATGCCTGGTAGATAGAAGAAGTTTGAATTACGTCATGTTCATCTATTTCTTGGTAGGTTTTCTTGGTCATGTTCAACTACTTTTTTTATTGAATTACTTTGGGTGGGATAAGTAATTAATGCATATTATGGTATCAAAGGATGGAATTGCTGGATACATTATCTGCGGTGTGTGAAAAAGCAGGTACTGTTAACAAAATGTGTAGTTCTCTGGAAAAATCTAGCGTTTTGCATGGCTAAAGAACAAGCTCCTATTGTCTTAAAAAAATACAGTATACTCTACATAGGGCCCCCAAAAGGCTTCTTCCTAAAGCTTTGTGTGCACTCACTCCAATAGAATATCAAATCGTTGACTGCCCTCGGCATAACCTCTGTAACTCCCTAAACTAGAAAAATGATTTACAAAATGATTTCTTGTTTTCACTTTTTTTCACATCCTTGGTAATCAGTAGTGAGTTACTACTCTGATTGTTAACGAATAATGGGTCAAAAGTTTTCTAGGGTGGGTGTCCATTAAAAGTGACCACTTTAAAGTGTGCCACTGTTTCTTACCTATACAACAAAGAAGCTCTATTGTCCCCAAGCTTGTTGTAAAAGAACCTCAACCATTCTGAACTAACTATTTCTGGAGAACCTTCACCTCTTTTTATTCTCCACCGCACCTTGCATTATTATAGTAACATACATCGTGTAAAAGGTATAATTGTTCGTGGACAGTAATTCCTGATCTTGTACTTCTCTGAAAAGCGGGGGTGTGCCACTAGATCAATAGGGTACTACGTTCAAAATGTATCAATTAGAATGTATGTATAATTGTTACTGTTTAATTGATGAAGATGGACGTATAATTTTTATGGTATAACCTTGAGATACATTAAAAAGTAGTATCAAATGGCTATTGGTAAGTTTAAGAGTTGAAATGGGATAATTGGTACTTGCTAGTGAATGATTTGATTCGGATTCGGGATTTGACCCAAGTTTTTACTATTTTCCCTCCCAATTCTCCCTATAGTACACTATTTGAGTTGATCCCAAACCCATCTATTTGGGGGTGGGGCAGGTCAGATTTTGTGTTACAGCAATCCATCATGTGTACGGGATCTCGTGTATGGTATAAATCTGTGCACAGTCAATAACTTTTGTAGTTCATGAAGTGGAAAATGTCAAAATGCACAATATTATTTGATCATGCCAGGAATGGATTTATTATTACATCTATCTGAATCAACCTAACATCCCATTTTGCCTACGTTTTTCAATATCATAAAATTGTTGTGGTTTGCATCTGTGTGTAGATGTTATATTTTTCCTTAGATTACAGCATCAAAGTTATTAAGATGATGAAATTTCTAGTCTCCAATTAAATATACATGATTGCTCAAATTTACTTTTGCTAGCACCTCTTAGTGTCACCGCTACAAAATATCTAATGTATGGGAACTTAAGTTTCTTCCTTTCACTTTTAATGGTATTTTTCTCTGTTGAATTGTTCAAACCACAACTTTTTGGTGTTTTGAACTGAAAGCACTTTTTAAAACGCAGGCTGCATTTATTTTATTCATTTATTCTTTCAGACAAGTTCTGCGGTGATTTATTATTGAACTATTGAAAATATATGTCAGTGACATCCATTTTAAATTGAACAAGATATATTTTCGTAATTTCCCAATGAACAACCAGCTTGTTGTGTATTTTCTTTTGATTGTTTGAGATTTAAACTTTGTTGCTCAACTGCTTCCATAAGCTGTTTAATCATTCTCTCTCTCCCCCCCCTCCCCTCCCCCATACATCCCCCCCTCTTCCCCCCTTCTCAAAAGTATGAAATTATTCTGAAATCATTTTAATATATTTTTATTTTCAATTCAGGAGATATTCATGGTCAGTATTCTGATCTACTGAGGCTTTTTGAATATGGAGGCTTACCTCCTAAATCCAATTACTTATTTTTGGGGGATTATGTAGATCGTGGGAAGCAAAGTCTGGAAACAATATGCCTTCTCCTTGCATTTAAGATAAAGCATCCAGAGAATTTTTTCCTTTTAAGGGGCAACCATGAATGTGCTTCTGTTAATCGCATATATGGATTCTATGATGAGTGTAAGCGAAGGTTCAATGTGAGGCTCTGGAAAGTATTTACAGATTGTTTTAACTGCCTACCTGTGGCAGCTCTCATTGATGAAAAGATATTATGCATGCATGGGGGTCTTTCTCCTGACTTGAATGATTTGGATCAAATCAGGAATTTAAAACGCCCAACTGATGTTCCGGAAACAGGTCTACTTTGTGATCTACTGTGGTCAGATCCTAGTAAAGATATTAAAGGGTGGGGAATGAATGATAGGGGAGTTTCCTATACCTTTGGCGCCGATAAGGTGACTGAGTTTCTTCAGAAACTGGATCTTGACCTGATTTGTCGTGCCCACCAGGTCAAAATGTCCTCTTTTTTATTATTATATTTTTTTTCAGAATGTCAATGCCTCACAAGTTAATTCATTATTTGCAGGTTGTGGAAGATGGATATGAGTTTTTTGCTGATAGACTACTTGTAACCATATTTTCAGCTCCTAATTATTGTGGAGAATTTGATAATGCTGGTGCCATGATGAGTGTGGATGAGACATTGATGTGCTCCTTCCAAATATTAAAGCCTGCAGAAAAGAAGCCAAAGTTTGGGTTCGGGAGCACAACTACAGCTAAGCAAGGAAGCCCTTTCACAAAAAACAAGGTATTCTATTCTCCAAAGTAACTGTTTCTGAAAAGGTTAACTGGATGTTAAACTGGAATGTCTTTGTTCTTTTTCTGCTTCATCTAAAATCTCAGGAAGAAGAGATACAAAATTAGAGTTTTTTTACAGGAAAAGTTAAACCTGGAGCTTTTTGAACGCAAGGAGAGGCTTGAAATGGCTAATGCAGGAATAACATCTATGCATCTCGTATGATTATTCATTAAAGGAGGACTTGCCAACCTCTGAATCTAGATAAAAACCTATGTGAAATATGGACTGTGATGCAAATAGAATGGAAAATTTTAGACGAGTATAGCAAACTTATGCATTAGCTTGAGAAGCACATATTTAATCTTTATCAAGGACAAGTGTCCCTTGCAGAATATCTTCGAATCTTCGAACTTGATTGTGACACAGTTTCAGAATTTGTTTAGTGTCAAACCAGTCATGTTTCTGCTCTATGTTACATGAACTCGGTTGCACGTATTACACCATTTGTCTTGGAGTCACGTGCAATGTTAATTATTCCTACCCTACTGTACAAATACAGTTGTTTTATACTGTAGGCATCAACTCACTTATTTTAGATTGTACGCGGTCTTAAATTCCAACTTCTTACGGAATCACAACTCTCTTTTCTCTACATGCTTCAACATTCTAACAGAAGGCATGTTTAACCCATGTCTTCCTTGCCCAGTGGCAAAGGTGAGAGATGTCAGGCTTTGCTGGGCAATGGGTGGTTAATGATAATTGATATCAATGTTTTGTTTAAGAAAATAAATTGTATAATCTTGATGGCTTTTCAGTGGTAGCACTTGCACTTATTTCCAGTTATTCCTCGGAGCCAAGATATGATGAATGTGTTCCATTTATTTCGAGACCTGTGTGGAAGACTGGAAGACGTTGTCTTGAATCTGTGGTACATGGCAAAGGATTCGACGCCTCTTTGTACGAGAGGGTCATATCATTGGAAACACTCTTCAGCAAAATAGAAAATATAGCACAGACCTCCTTATGATATAGTAGGAGGGCTGTAATAACATTTTTTTTTCCTTTCCCTTTTCCAATGGATCCTACTTGGACAAGAAAATTGCTGGGTTTTTTTATATAAAAAAAAAAACATGGAACGATGTTGGAGCAGGTCAAGACATCATTAAGCTGTTCGAGGTTGCCTTGCATTTGAGATGAGTTTTATGTGATCATTGTTTCAATTGAGAATAATCTACGTAATATGTTGGCTCTTATATCAGGTTAAAATATTTAACTTAAATTAAAGGTAACATCTTGTTAAAATATTTAACTTAAAATCAATGGGTTAAATCTATTTTTGCCTACTGTACTGAATATCGATTTATATTTGTATTATTAAATTATTATTATTTTAATCGATTTATTTAATTATTATTTTTTTAACAAAATGTTATAAATTTCATCCAAAAAAAAGTAATTTTATTCCATTATATACGAGGCTCTTACAGATTCGTCCATATGATTGTTAAGGCGAAATTACAATCTATAAAGACAAAAAAAATATATTAGAAATAAAAATATGCTAATAAAAGTAATAATCTTTTAACCCTTTTCTTTAGTTTATTGCAAAGTTTAAAAAAAATCATAAAAATTAAAACATTTTAAACAATTAAAAGATTAAAACACAAATCAAACCATTCAAACAACATTCTTCCCAATCTCTGTTGGCTACAATCATCTTCAACCACAGATCTGCAACACCAATATCAAATAGATCTGATCGTTCACAAATGTCGGCCACCATTATAATCTACATAGATCTGATCGTTCACGTACAAATGTCGGCCACCATTATAATCTACATTGACCATCATAGATATGTCACACGCACGCACAATTGGTACCATATTTTCCAATCTACGTCATTTAGGGTGCCTTCGGCAACGGCTTATTTAAAATAATTTAAAGTTAAAAATTTAAGTTGATTTATAAGTTATTTTAAGATATGATTTGTAAATAAAAATATTTGGTATTAATTTAATTTATAAATTAGAAATTAAGTTAAAATAAATTATGAATGTATTCGGCTGATGATGATGTGTAAATTAAAATTAAATATAAATATTATTAAAAAAATAATTAATAAAATTATATCCACAATTTTATTAAATAAAATTCTAAATAAATTCTCTTAACTAGAATATCTAGCTTCTTATTCCAAGTTAGAGATACTGAATTATGACATGTCCACATCTTGAAACCTTCCGTAAAAACTAACTAGAACTGGTGGGAAATGAAAGTTTCCTGCACCCTAGCTAGCTACTTACATACACGTACATTGAGCAGAGCAGAGCAGAGCTGATGAAAGAAACCATCATTTTACATCAATCAACAAACAAGCCCATTAGTACTATTTACTACTTCTGCCGGCCAGTACGTACTTATGCTGTTATATATTTCCAGCTTTTTGCCGAATAAGTCAAGAAGAAAAACGATCAACACCTTGAATGACCGACTGGTAAAGAGTCACGTAGCCATGCATTCGATCATCTTGATCCTCGTGAAAAAGTAGGTCCACATATTAAAGAGGCAGGCAGGCAGGCATGATGTTGGACAATTCTAGGCGACAAGACCACATGCAGATATGATCGATGTTAATTAGTATAGGTTCCAACTTTGCCATTTAATTTCACGAAGCTGACAAATTAAGTACGTAGATATATCTTGTTTGCAAACAAAACAGTTAGTATTATTTCTGTTCTGAATCAACAACCATATCCTGAACAAAATTACAACTACGTACCCCAAACATCCCTATTTACATTTATGCATGTGAAAGTTTGATACTTACATTTATGCATGCGAAAGTTTGATACGTACGTGCAACTTTTCACATTTGATTCTTGCATGTGCATGGTCTTATATATATATATATATATATATATATATATATATATATATATATATTCAAATTTAATGCATTACGACAGTAACTGAATTTAATTATTTCTTTCCTCTTTTTGACAACTAAAATTATTAACGCCAAGATCTTTCCACGAGCCTCAATTACGTAAAAACGCGTCCAATCCTGCACAATAAATACGTCAATACCAGAAGCTTGACTACTTGAACCGTCGGGGGATAGCTCCGGCGTAAAAGTCAATACAGGCCGATACAAGGATAACAATAGATAGTATTTAGTTCTAGTGTTTTGATAATGAAAATATCAGTTGTCGCTTTTGTTATTTTACTTTTCCCTCATATACTCCAATCTTCAATCTGCCAGCAGCCGACTTGCCCTCTGATACCAGCCCATTGCAGTAGCTCACCGGCTCATTTCCCCACTGTATGTCACCTTTTTTCACCGTCCGTCGATTATGTCCTATCCTCATTAATTAAATGCAAAATGGACAGTCAAAGCCTATTCATGTCATCATCACCGGTCAAAGCCCAAGTAGGTCCAGCCCAATAGCTCCACAAGCCCAAAATAAAGTAAGCCCAATATATAAAATATCACGGCACAACATTACCCCCCAGTCTTTTACTAAACAGGATGTTTTAATAAAAAAGTATAAATAAAATTGGCCCAAGGTGCAAAGAAAGTTAGGAAAATCCATACCAAGCCCATACCAGAAGCCCAAATTCAGTTGAGCCAAGCCCAATCAGTACCAAATCCGGACGCTACCCTTTCAAATTCCTCATCATGACTCACATTAAATGTAAGATCCCAAATTATTAATAAATAAAATTTAATTTCCTCTATTTATTATTTGAAATAATAAGGGTTAAATTGATTAATGAGGTTAGTTATGGATAAAATGCGCAAATATTTCAAATAAGCAGGTGGTTATAAAATATTCATTGTTGTCGGGGAATATTCGTTTGGTCGTAGAATATTCTTCCTGTCGGGGAATATTCGTACGACGACGCAGTCTTTTGTGGGCCCCATAACGGAAAGCGATTGGATGAAGAAAACGACAAGTATAAATTGTTTATAAATAACGGTGTAGTTGTTACGGTTAATACTATTCACGAGTTACTATTCACCGAAAAATAAAATTTTCTTCTTTTCGTCCAAAATATCTATTCTGAATACTAGCTTTGATTGTATCCATGTTTTGATCATTCTTGAATTTTACTTCACTATGATTATTTATAAGGTATTTTTGGACATGGATAAACCGAAATACGAATACTTAATATTTGTTATTTTGTTTCACTGGATTCGTTTCCTTTAAAATATTTTTTATCATCCTCAGTCCTAAATGATGATATAATTGAATATCTTTGGCCTGTAGTGCAAAGATGAATGCTTTCTTGATGAATATCTTTGGCCCGTAGTGCAAAGATGAACAGGTGTTGAGATGAACATGACCAACTGATGAATATCTTTGGCTTATAGTACAAAGATGAATATTGATTGATGTTACAGGGATAAAATATTGATGATGGATTTTTAAATTCATGGATAATAGTAGATTTCATTCTCTACGTAACTCTTCTATGAATTATTATTTTCCGTTGCGAATATTGATTTAAAATTTGTTGTCTATTGTATTCTATTAGATTTTTTCCTGTTGAAAACTAACGATAATTTGTTCTGTATTATCTTAGTCATAATATTCTTTACTGGGCTAGTTGAGCTAACTTTTTTCCTTTTTGTTCCATTTTTCTAAGGAGGCGAGAATGTAGCGAGTACTAGTAGGGGTATGGAATGATGGTTCTAAAAGTTATTTTAGTAGTCCTCACCATTTTTGTGAATTAATGTATCAATAATTGTAATGAGGACTTATTTGAGTGTGGATATTGTCTAGATGACAATATTTGTATTTAAACTCACAGTTCTTATATTGTAATAGTAAAGATGTAGTTGTTTCTATACCATGTATTTTGGCGACTCAGAATGGGTGTTGTATACCTATTTTGGGGGCGTCACAGTTGGTATCAGAGCTTAGGGATATGATCTCTGGCGGAGATCGGGGAATAGAACTAGGAGGGGAGAGACGAGTAAATCTTTCGCTAGTGTGTCCTACCTAAGCTTATTTGTTGGTCGGTTATAATATAAGGATATTATGTGATATGTTAATTTATTAAATTAACCCTTGTTTTATGGCAGTATTGAGAATGTCAACTGAGAATGTTAACAGTAGAGTAAATGAAACCGTGGAGACGCTTGTACTCAATAACGAGGAGAACGTGCAACAGGCTGACAATGTTCCTCCTATGAACAACACCAATAAGCAGATGATGAACGATGGGATGTTTAGAAGCTTTTTGCAATTCATGCAAAAACCAGACGAGGGAGACTCGTGTTCAAAATACAGGAGGAAATGATAGCAATTTACGGTTTGTCATAGCCAAGCAGTTCAAAGAATTGGGACCACCAGAATTTAAGGGAAAGTCAGATCCTATCATGGCGACGTGGGTCAAGCAAATTATCAAGATATTCGATGTCTTGGGATGCACGGAGGAACAGAAGGCTCCATTCGCCACCTTTATGTTCCGTGGCGAGGCAGACTACTGGTGGGAGTTTGTGAAACGTACTCAGCCAACCGCACTCAGCATGTCTTGGGAGATATTTCAGAAACTGTTCAATGACAAGTACTTTACTGAAAGTATTCATCATATGAAGGAGGTAGAATTTATTATACTGGAGCAGAATAATATGACGGTGTCCCAGTACGAGGCGAAGTTTGCAGAGTTGTCCAGGTTTGCACCTCATTTGGTAGAGAATGAGGAACATATGACGCGGATGTTTCTAAGAGGTTTGAAACCCGACATACGTCAATATCTCATTTCTCATAAATTTTCTCTCTATTCAGATGTTGTCAACAGGGCTCAATTATTAGAGTGAGATAACGAGTACGGTCAACCGAAGGACCACAACCAGGATCATATCGATGACAGCAGTCATCAAAACAATGATAACCAGCGGAGAAAGAAAAATACAGACAAGAACGGCAACCACTCTGGTGGTAATCGTGGCTATGAAAATAGAAGAAGTGAGTCAGTAGGAGATTTTAAAAAAAGGAGATTCAACAATGACAATACGAAGACGTCAGCACCAGCAGCAACTGGTTCCAAGGGAGGAGAACGACCACCGGTTATATGCTATACGTGCGGAAAAGAAGGACATATCAGCCCAAACTGTGACGCCCCCAAAACAGGTCCAATCCATCCAACCCATTCTGAGTCGCCAAATACATGGTACAGAAAATAACTACAACTTTATTATTACAATTGTCGTGCAAAATACGACAACACATATACTGTGAGTTTAAATACAAATATTGTCATCTAGACAGTATTCATACTCAATTAAGAACTCATTATACTTATTGATACACTATTTTACAAAATAGTGAGGACTACTAAAACAACTGTCTTGAACCATCATTCCACACCCCGACTAGTACTCGCTACATTCTCGCCTCCTGAGAAGAAAATGGAACAACAAGGAAAAGGGTGAGCTCAACTAGCCCAGTAAAGAATATTATGACTAAGATAATATACAACAAATTATCGTTAGTCTTCAACAGGAAAAAATTTAATAGAATACAATAGACAACAAGTTTTAAATCAATATTCGCAGCGGAAACAGCAAACCATTAGAAGAGTCAAGTAGAGAATGAGTTCTACTATCTTCTAAGATTTAAAAGTCCATCATCAATATTTTATCCCTGTAACAACAATCAATAACCATCTTTAATCAAATATTCATCTTTGCACTACAGGCCAAAGATATTCATTTGTATCACCAGTCGATCATGCTCATCTCAACACCTGTTCATCTTTGCACTACGGGCCAAAGATATTCATCAGAAATCATTCATCTTTGCACTACAGGCCAAAGATATTCATCAGAAATCATTCATCTTTGCACTACAGGCCAAAGATATTCAGTTATATCATCATTTAAGACTGATGATGATGAAAAATATTTTAAAGAAACGAATCCAGTGAAACAAAAGAACAAATATTAAGGATTCGTATTTCAACTATTCCATGTCCAAAAATACCTCATAAATAATCATAGTGGAGTAAAATTCAAGAATGATCAAAACATGGATACAATCAAAGCTAGTATCCAGAATAGATATTTTGGACGAAAAGAAGAAAATTTTATTTTTCGGTGAATAGTAACTCGTGAATAGTAACTCGTGAATAGTAACTCATGAATAGTAATCCCGACATAAAAAGTTCCAAATTTGATAAAAAGTTCAGACCAATACTTCGGCATAATGATATTGAAGAAAATAATATCATTTAAGAAGAAATAACATCCCTTACCTCGGAAATACGGTACTTCTGACTGGAATACTAGATATAGTGCTGAAGGAAACTTGCACCGTATAGCAACACTCAAGATATCAAAATACTCACAAGAATACACTCGATAATATAGAGAGAGAAATAGAGAGAAAACTTCAGTTTCTAGTGTGATTTTCAATTCTAACCTAAGCACCCTATTTATAGAAAAATGCTCAGAACACCAAAGCAGAAAATTTAATAAAATAATAATATATTTATATAATTGTCAAGCCCACCTCTTGAATCTGAATTTCAGCAATTCACACATGCTAACCTTCTAGAAAAAGTAAGAAAAAATGTTTTTCTCAAAATAATTAACTTAAACTCCCAAAAATCAATTATTTCGGAACTTCGAAACTTCAATAATTCATAATAAATAGTCCTTTGATCAGAAAATTCGAATCACGCGAATTTTTATAGGAAATTCAATTCTCTACAACTTTGCAGAAGAAAGTTTTTCTAAATTCCAAACAGAAATTGACCGAAATCTACAAACGGGCGATTTTACAGTCTATAATAAATTTTCGGTCAAGAATTGTGTCCACCAACACACAAAACATGTGTTAAACATTTAATCCAACAAAAATACTTTTCCTCCTCATTTATTCATATATCCCACATTTATTCTAAAAATATCACCATTAATATATTATTAAAATAATATATTTAAATAAATTATTTTATCAGAAAAAGATAAAATATTAATTTTCAACAATTGTCACATTAAAAATTTTCTCCATCTATATCCACATAAAATTAATATTTTTCTCATCATATAAATCAATAATTAATTATGCACAAATAATATTACAGAATCACAGTACTGGCAACCAGGCCGTTCCCAGAAAAGAGGGGGCTTTCCAATAAGGATCTCTCCTTACTGGCGCGTAATTAGATGACCAAACCTCTCCTTAGACAGAACTTTCTAGACATTGCCAATAATGTTATCTAATAATATTATTCAGATAATATGAATTATTGTTCCGATAATAGAAAATATTGTGTAGTAACAATTATTAAAACAACAGTAATATAAAATATCAACGCAGCAATTATTGAATCAATAAAATACAATATTGAACAGTAATTGTGACAACCCCAAAATAGGTTCATTCCACCCAACCCATTCTGAGTCGTCAAATACATGGTACAGAAAATAACTACAACTTTATTACAACAATTGTCGTGCAAAATACAACAACACATATGCTGTGAGTTTAGATACAAATATATACCAAATGTGACATTGGACACCATCATGTATCAGCACCTCACAAAGGTACCTTACATAAAGGTACAGTCAAAAACTGTTTTAGAAACTAGAATCTTTGGGAAGTGCTCAAGGAAACCTTCGTACATGGGAGGCCATGCGTCTAGGTTATGATAGATATCATATGGCCACAGAATTATCCTTGGTTGACCCAATAGACCCCAAAGAAAAACGAGAAGATTACTATCATATTCTTTCCAATGGTGAGTCTTCTCTTGACTTATCATTATCTCCACTGTCTCTAATTGAGAATTATACTTCAAACAAACACCAAGATTATATAGGTAGTGCTCGTAGATATACTCAGCAAGTGGATGAGCACAACCCTGTCCTATGATGACACGAGGTGTATGTCATTAGACATCTTGTATGATAGTGACAAAAAACCCTTTCAACGTTGGGTTCGCCTCACCCTATTTTCTTTACCAAATATAACTACTAAATGATGACCACCGTTCTATTCCCTTGTTACCCTCGCTCGACCCAGCTATACACTTATTACATGAAAGGAATTGTGAAGCAAAAGGGTGAGCACAACTAGCTCAGTAAAGAATATCATGACTAAAGATAAATAAATTATCAATAGTCTTCATCAATAATAAATCAGAGATTTAGAACATATGGTAGATGATAAAAAATTTCAACCATAGTCGCAGCGGAACATGCAATCCATTAGAAGAGTCAAATAGACTATAAAGTCTATTATCTTCTCCATGTTAAAAATCCACCAACAATATTTTATCCATGTAACATCACTCAACAGTTCCTTTCCACAATCATATGAATAACTCATAATCATAATTGTGACTATAAATTTTTCTTCGCACCCAAGACGAAAAATATTTTCATCACCTGTCTTTACCTGAAACATCAAAGATCATGGTTATACCAAATCACAATTCCTGTTTATAATCATACTAACAGATCCATCTTTGCACTACGGGCCAAAGATATTCATCAACAAACCATCTTTGCACTACGGGCCAAAGATATTCAACAACAGTTCATCTTTACACTACAGGCCAAAGATATTCATCAACAGGCCATCTTTGCACTACATGCCAAAGATATTCATCTACAATTCATCTTTGCACTACAGGCCAAAGATATTCCTCAACAATTCATATTTGCACTACATGCCAAATATATTAATACCTCAAAGAATATATAATCATTTAAGAATTTATATAAACAATAATTATAACCATGTTGATCATTTCACCTTTGCACTTAAGCTAAAGATATTCAAATATAAATTCAATGGTCATGATCATACCAGTCAACAATTCAACTTTGCACTACTGGCCAAAGAGAATCCATAGTCATGATCATACCAAAAATCTACCCATCTTTACACTCAAGTCAAAGATAAATATAATCATTAGGGTTATAAAAATGTTATATATGATAATAAAATCAATATAATCAACATATAGATTTAATCTCAAGAGTAATATTCATAAATCAACTATAATTTGGTTAGAAAAAGAAACCAATTTTGTCGTGAATAGTAACTCGTGAATAGTAACTCGTGAATAGTAACCCCGACTCAAAAAGGTAGAAATTCCACAATAAAATCTATACTAATATTTCGGTATAATGATATTGAAAGAATAACATTTCTTAAGCTTATAAATAATTTATTTAAATTGTTTACACTTTACTAATTAATGCATTTAATCATCATAAAATGTCAACTCTTAAGATTTCATCAACAATAACCAAAACTCTCATCAAAAATCTGCATATACCTCATATAGGATTCTCAAGCCATAAAATCCTATTTTCTAATTTTCTTTCTTCACAAAACATATTTAATTCATTTACTCATAGTTAAACCATTTTCATGAAAAATACCAAATCAGTTCTAAAAATATTTCTTTTCTGGAATTTAGCATAATATAGTCCCATAGTGAACATATATTTTTCTCAGAATTTTTAAAAGTCATTTACTATTTTTCATATGGCCAAAATAGCCGAATATTTAGACATTTATCAAAAATTGTACTTTTGTCCAAAAATTCTGAAATTAACAGAGTATACTTCCATCATATACATGTACTCCCAATAAAAATTTCATCAATTTTGAAGTTAACCACAAGAAATTATAAGCAGTTACTTTTAAAATAGTCTTTTCTCATAAAATTCATAACTCTCAATCTATACATCCAAAAATCACCATTTTTGGACACAATCAATAAAACTCATCAAAATATCATTTCAAATTTTTCCAGAATTTTTAAAGTTCAGAAAAATTACGAAACTGAAAAACATAACAACCCTTAAAATCCCTTACTATCCCTTACTATCCCTTACCTCAAAAGAGCAGTACTTCTGATCGGTATAAGGCTGAAGGAAACTTGCACTGATGAATAGAAACTCACAGAGTATCTAAATACTCACAAAATACACTCAATAATCTAGAGAGAAAGAGAGAAAACTTATGTTTTTGGTGTGATTTTCAATTCTAACTTAGCCCTCTATTTATAGGAAAATTTTGGTAGGTTTGACCTGCAACCTGATGGCTTTACCTGCTACTATTCCCACCCACCACATTTGAAATATAATTCAGCACATTTCTTCACCAACCACAAGTGGGGCCCACCAATTCTAGAATTTTCCACCTAAAATGATTTATAACCTGATTTCCGAATCAGCCACCTCTTAAAATTCATAACAAATCATACGTTCATTTTTAACGGTTCAAAATTTATGGACATATACTCAACTTATATATGTATAACATATCCAAAAATTACCACGATCCAACGGTCGGATTAAAAATTATAACCCCCGCAAAATATCTCAAAAACCCTGATTTTTAATACCTCCATTCCGACAAAAATACGGATAAAAACCTCAACATTAACTCCTTCATTTTTAACCACAAAAATATATCCCTCGTTTATATCCACATAAAATAAATATTTCCTTATCATATGAATCAATAATTAATTATTCACAAATAATATTACAGAATCACATTTATGACAACCAGGCTGTTCCCAGGAAAGAGGGGGCTTTCCAATAAGGATTTCTCCTTACTAGCGCGCAATTAGATGACCAAACCTCTCCTTAGACAGAACTTTCTAGACATTGCCAATAATGCTATCTAATATTACTATTCAAATAATATGAATTATTGATCTGATAATAGAAAATACTGTGCAGCAACAATTATTGAACAACAATAATACAAAATTTCAACGTAGCAATTATTGAATCAATAAAATAAAATATTGAACAGTAATTACTGTAACAATTATTGAGTAGTGCCTTCTTACGTAAGAATCAATAATTTCAAAAATACTATTCAATACCGTGTGCTACTGTGCAATAACGCGTATTACTGTATTTTAACCACCGGGTATTCCAACAGTGTTAACGGTAACAACTACGCCGTTATTTGTAAAAACTCAAATTTGTCGTTTTCTTCACCCGACAGTTATTCTGTTATGGGGCCCACAAATAGCTGCGCCGTCGTACGAATATTCTCCGACAGAAAGAATATTCCACGACCAAACGAATATTCCCCGACAACAATGATTATTTTATAACCACTTGCTTATTTTGAAAAAAAAAATCATATTTCACCCATAACTTTAAACTTTTATCAATTTAACCATTTACTGAATAGTAATTATAAGAAAAATTGAATACTTTTATTTCATAAAATTCGGGGTCTTACAGTAATTACTGTAACAATTATTGAGTAGTGCCTTCTTACGTAAGAATCAATAATTGGTGCAATACCGTGTGCTACTGTGCAACAACGCGTATTACTGTGTTTTAACCACCGGGTATTCCAATAGTATTAACGGTAACAACTACACCGTTATTTATAAACAACTTATTTTTGTCGTTTTTTTCATCCAATCGCTTTCCGTTATGGGGCCCACAAAAGACTGCGCCGTCGTACGAATATTCTCCGACAGTAAGAATATTCCACGACCAAGCGAATATTCCCCGACAACAATGAATATTTTATAACCACTTGCTTATTTTTGAAAAAAATTCATATATCACCCTTAACTTTAACTTTTTATCAATTTAACCATTTACTAAATAGAAAAATTGAATACTTTTATTTCATAAAATTCGGGGTCTTACACAAACTGTCCACAACAGTTTAAGGTATGTTATAATTGTGGAAAGGAAGGACATATTGCTCGAGATTGCACTGTAGCGAAACCAAGTCCAGCGGGGATGGTGACTCAAAAAGCTGTCCCAGAAAAGAAAAAGTCAACGGTTCCTGGAAGAGCGTTTGTCGTGACTGGTCAACATGCGAGGAACCCAAACGAGGTGATCACGGGTAAGCTAATCATAAATTCATGCGAAGTTTATACCTTGCTAGATATCGGTGCTACCCATTCATTTATTTCTTCTGCTTGTGCTCAACGTTTAAACTTGACTCCGGAGAAGTTAGACTTTGATTTATCTGTGGAGACTCCGTTAGGAGAAACTTTCATCACATCCACTGTTTATAAATCTTGTTTGATCCAAGTTGGCACCATCACCTTACCTGTTGACCTTATCTCTTTAAAGATACTTACTTTTGATGTGATTTTAGGGATTGATTGGTTAACTACTCATCATGCCAAAATTGATTGTTTTCGTAAGGTTGTTAGTTTTCATATTCCTAATCAACCTGTTGTGCGAATTCAAGCAACTAAGCCATTAAAATCAATCACTGTTATATCAAACCATAAAGCCATTCGTTTATTAAAAAACGGATGTCAAGCTTTCTTAGCCCATGTTATGGATTTGAATAAAGACACGTCATATTTGAATAATATTCCTGTTGTTATTGACTTTCCTGACGTATTTCTTGAAGAACTTCCCGGTCTACCCCCGGAACGTGACGTTGAATTCTTTATTGACCTTGAACCTGGTACAAAGTCCATTTCTAAAACCCCATATCGAATGGCTTCTATTGAACTTCAGGAGTTAAAGGTCCAACTACAGGAGTTGTTGGACATCGGTTTCATTCGTCCTAGTACATCTCCTTGGGGTGCTCCTATTTTATTTGTAAAGAAGAAAGACGGGAGTATGCGACTTTGTATTGACTATCGGGAATTGAACCATGTCACTATCAAGAATAGGTATCCGCTACCTCGTATTGATGACCTGTTTGACCAGTTACAAGGAGCACAATTCTTTTCAAAGATCGATCTTCGTTCTGGATATCATCAGCTGAAGGTTAAAACTGAGGATATTCTGAAGACTGCCTTCAGAACTCGGTACGGGTATTATGAATTCCTAGTCATGTCTTTTGGATTGACTAATGCTCCTGCGACTTTCATGGATATGATGAACCGAGTATTCAAGGATTATTTGGATCAGTTCATTGTTGTCTTTATTGATGACATTCTCATATATTCCAAAAGCCGTGAAGATCATGAGCACCATATGAAGCTGGTACTCCAAAGGCTGCGTGAAAACAAGTTATATGCTAAGTTGAAGAAATGCGAGTTCTGGCTTGAGGAAGTAGCATTCCTAGGGCACGTGGTGTCAAAACATGGAGTATCTGTTGACCCGACGAAGATTGAAGCAATACAAAGTTGGGAGCAACCAAAGACGGTGACCGAAGTACGTAGCTTTCTGGGCTTAGCTGGTTATTATCGGAGATTTGTGGAAGGATTTTCTCGAATCGCTACCCCGTTAACTCAGCTGACTCGAAAAGATATCAAATTCGTATGGAGCAAGGAATGCGAGAATAGTTTTCAAGAGCTTAAGAGGAGACTCATTTCGGCACCTGTTTTGACCATACCATCTGGTTCGGATGGATTTGTTATCTACAGCGATGCTTCAGGCAAAGGGCTAGGATGTGTTCTCATGCAACGTGAGAAAGTTATAGCCTATGCCTCGCGACAACTTAAAGAATATGAGAGAAATTATCCTACTCATGATCTAGAGTTGGCAGCAGTCGTTTTCGCGCTAAAGATCTGGAGGCACTATCTATATGGGGAGAAAGTGGAGATATATTCAGACCATAAAAGTCTCAAATATTTCTTCACCCAAAAAGAACTCAACATGCGGCAACGACGTTGGCTCGAGCTATTGAAAGATTACGACCACACTATTCAATACCATCCTGGAAAAGCAAACGTGGTAGCTGACGCGTTGAGTAGAAGATCATATGCAGGAACGAGTGCGATGATATCAAGTATATGCATAGAACCAACTTTAATCGATAAAGTTAAAGTTGCTCAAGCCACAGACCCGGAGCTGATGCGTATGAAGAAGAAAGTGCAAGAAGGTGTTATTCCAGAAGCAAGAATCGATGAAGAAGGAATACTTCGAGTCCACTCCAGACTTTGTGTTCCTAACGATTCTGATTTAAAGTACAAGATCATGATGGAGGCACACAATACACCATTTGCAATCCATCCTGGAAGTACCAAAATGTATCGTGATCTTCGACATACATTTTGGTGGAACAATATGAAGAGAGAGATTGCAAAGTTTATCTCGAGGTGTTTAACTTTTCAACGTGTAAAGGCAGAGCATCAAGTGCCAAAGGGTCCATTGCAACCACTTGAGATTCCGAAATGGAAGTGGGAACACATTTCTATGGATTTCGTTACGGGTCTTCCCACGATTTCTCAAGGCATAAATGTTATTTGGGTTATTGTTGATAGATTAATCAAGTCTGCTCATTTCTTGCCGATACGGGAGACTTATTCCCTTGAACGTCTTGCTCGTATATACGTAGATGAGATTGTGAGACTGCATGGCATGCCAGTATCCATAGTTTCGGATCGTGACCCAAGATTCACTTCAAGATTTTGGGTTAGCTTGCAAAAAGCTATGGGCACGGATTTATGATTTAGTTCGGCATACCATCCTCAAACGGACAGGCAATCAGAGAGGACTATTCAAACTCTTAAGGATCTATTAAGACTTTGTGTCCTAGATTTCAAAAGGAGTTGGGATAAGTACCTACCATTGGTGGAATTCTCCTACAATAACAGTTATCAGGAAAGTATAGGTGTGGCTCCATTTGAAGCATTGTATGGACGAAAGTGCCGATCTTCAGTATGTTGGGATGAGGTGGGAGAAGTAATGTTGTTAGGACCAGAGTTGGTACGAATGACTACAGAGAAGATCCAAACGATTCGACAACGTATACAAACGGCACAGGATCGACAAAAGAGTTATGCAGATCTTCATCGAAAGGACGTGAAATTTGACATTGGGGATCAAATATTATTGCGTGTGGCTCCATGGAAAGGAGTTACAAGATTTGGGAAGAGAGGAAAGCTCAATCCACTATTTATTGGTCCATTTTAGATTCTTGACCGAGTAGAAAATGTGGCCTATAGACTCGCGTTACCTCCAAGTATGTCTCGTGCTCATAATATTTTTCATATATCTGTGTTACGTAAATATGTGAAAGACCCAAACCACATTATTGAGTTAGAATCGGACGAGATAGCTGAAGACTTAACGTACGAAGAGGTACCTGTCAAGATCTTGGATAGGAAGGAGCATGTCCTACGCATGAAGGTCATACCACAAGTTAAAGTTTTGTGGAGAAACCATGCTATTGAGGAAATGACATGGGAGTTGGAAACGAAAATGAAAGCGAGGTATCCTCATCTTTTTGAAACACCAGGTACGTACGTCAATTTCGAGGACGAAATTTCATAAGGTGGGGAGGTTGTAAGACCCCAAATTATTAATAAATAAAATTTAATTTTCTCTATTTATTATTTGAAATAGTAAGGGTTAAATTGATTAATGAGGTTAGTTATGGGTAAAATACGTAAATATTTCAAATAAGCAGGTGCTTATAAAATATTCATTGTTGTCGGGAAATATTCGTTTGGTCGTGGAATATTCTTCCTGTCGAGGAATATTCGTACGACGGCGCAGTCTTTTGTGGACCCCATAACGGAAAGCAATTGGATGAAAAAAATGACAAGTATAAGTTGTTTATAAATAACGGCGTAGTTGTTACCGTTAATACTGTTGGAATACCCGGTGGTTAAAACGCAGTAATACGCGTTGTTGCACAGTAGCACACTGTATTGCACCAATTATTGATTCTTACGTAAGAAGGCACTACTCAATAATGGTTACAGTAATTACTGTTCAGTATTTTATTTTATTGATTCAATAATTGCTGCGTTGATATTTTATATTACTGTTGTTTCAATAATTGTCACTACACAGTATTTTCTATTATCGGAGCAATAATTCATATTATCTGAATAATATTATTAGATAACATTATTGGCAATGTCTAGAAAGTTCTGTCTAAAGAGAGGTTTGGTCACCTAATTGTGCGTCAGTAGGGAGAAATCCTTATTGGAAAGCCCCCTCTTTCCTGGGAACGGCCTGGTTGTCAGTACTGTGATTCTGTAATATTATTTGTGAATAATTAATTATTAATTTATATGATGAGGAAAATATTCATTTTATGCGGATATAGATGGAAAAAAATTTTAAAGTGGCAATTGTTAAAAATCGATATTTTATCTTTTCTGATAAAATAATATTTTATTATATTAATATAATATAATAATGATGATATTTTTACAATGAATATGGGATATATGAGTATATGAGGAGAAAGAGTATTTTTATTGCAAAAATTGTTTAAAACATGTTAAACATGTTTGTGAGCCTATTTCTTGACTGAAATTTGATTATAGCCTGTAAAATCGTCCGTTTATGGATTTCGGTCAATTTCTGTTTGGAATTTGGAAGAACTTTCTTCTACAAAGTTGTAGAGAATTGAATTTTCTATAAAAAAAAATGCGAGATTCGAATTTTCTGATAAAAGGACTATTTATTATGAATTATTGAAGTTCTGAAATTTCGAAATAATTGATTTTTGGAAGTTTTAATTATTTTAATTAAGAAAAACGTTTTTTATATGTTATGAGCCTCATTAATCACATGCTAAGTTGCTGAATTCAGAAGTCTAAGGTTGGCGTAGAAAGTTTTATTTATATATTAATATTTTATTAAATTTTCTGTTTTGGCGTTCTAAACATTTTCCTATAAATAGGGTGCTTAGGATTGAATTGAAAATCACACCAGAAACTAAAGATTTCTCTCTTTCTCTCTCGTTATATTGAGCGAATTCTTGTGAATATTTTAATACTTTGAGTGTTGCTATACGGTGCAAGTTCAAGTCATAGCCTATATCTGGTGTTTCAACTAGAAGTACTGTCTTTACAAGGTAATGGATGTTATTTTATTCAAAAATGATATTATTTCTTCAATATCATTATGCCGAAATATTGGTTAAAAATTTTTATCAAATTTGAAACTTTTCATGTCGGGGTTACTATTCACGAGTTACTATTCACCGAAAAATAAAATTTTCTTCTTTTCGTCCAAAATATCTATTCTGAATACTAGCTTTGATTGTATCCATGTTTTGATCATTCTTGAATTTTACTTCACTATGATTATTTATAAGGTATTTTTGGACATGGATAAACCGAAATACGAATACTTAATATTTGTTATTTTGTTTCACTGGATTCGTTTCTTTTCAAATATTTTTCATCATCCTCAGTCTTAAATGATGATATAACTGAATATCTTTGGCCTGTAGTGCAAAGATGAATGATTTCTTGATGAATATCTTTGGCCCGTAGTGCAAAGATGAATAGGTGTTGAGATGAACATGACCAACTGATGAATATCTTTAGCTTGTAGTGCAAAGATGAATATTGATTGATGTTACAGGGATAAAATATTGATGATATACTTTTAAATTTATGGATAATAGTAGATTTCATTCTCTACGTAACTCTTCTATGAATTATTATTTTTCGCTGCGAATATTGATTTAAAATTTGTTGTCTATTGTATTCTATTAGATTTTTCCCTGTTGAAGACTAACGATAATTTATTTTGTATTATCTTAGTCATAATGTTCTTTACTGGGCTAGTTGAGCTCACCCTTTTCCTTTTTGTTCTATTTTTCTCAGGAGGCGAGAATGTAGCGAGTACTAGTAGGGGTATGGAATGATGGTTCTAGAAGTTATTTTAGTAGTCCTCACCATTTTTGTGAATTAATGTATCAATAATTGTAATGAGGACTTATTTGAGTGTGGATATTGTCTAGATGACAATATTTATATTTAAACTCACAGTTCTTATGTTGTAATAGTAAAGATGTAGTTGTTTCTATACCATGTATTTTGGCGACTCAGAATGGGTGTTGTATACCTATTTTGGGGGCATCACAATAAATGTGCCGCCCTCGAGTTTCGTAAAGAACTGAAAAGGCAGCCACTAGAAAAACCGGTTTCCCCTATATTTGACAGTTTTACCTGTTCAATTTGAATTTCAGACTTTATCTAGCTTTCTTCCTCCTCTCGATCTCTTCTTCTCTCTGCAAGCGGCTAACAATGGCGTCTCAAAGTTCAGATAACTCTACCCCCATCTCTGTGACACCCATTGCTACTATCCATCCTACTCAAAGTCCTTCAAAAACAACTTCAGGATCAAATCCCAAATCTGCTGCTATCCCCAGCAAGGAATCTCCACCAATCGTCCTTCCAAACCCCTCTCTGTTTTTTCAAGATGAAGAAATATTTCCTCATGCCAATACATCTTCCACTCTGTCAGAGAAGGATATTCAAATTGTTAGGTTTGTAATATTCATGAACGCAATCAAATTGCAAGAATAAGCAGAAATGTGTAAAATCAGAGTTTAAAATTTTACAAAACATATACCCGGATCATCCTTTATGCACAATTATTAATTAAACGAAAAAGAAAGAATAAGAATCATTCCCTTGAAGATCCGAGCTTCCTCAGGTACAAGTTCACCTCCAATCCTTTTTCGCGTTCAACTTAAATCCACCGGGTTTGGTTCCTTCATTTGATCAACGTTAGCCACCCAAGTGTTTGGCCTCTAGAGGTGATCCACCAAGGAAGAAGAAAGATCCAAGAAGATGGGTGTTTGGCAAAACCCTAGTTTTTCTATCTCTCATAGAAAAGAAGCGTACTCTCCAACTCTTGAAATTGTATTCACGTGTTGTGAAAGTGTCAACCAACCCATCCATAATAAGACTCCTCTTATTTATAGATGTAGGCAACCCTCCTTAACAATTAAGGAATTGGGTTTTATTTAATTAATTAAATTCTTTAAATTAATTAAGCTCCCTAATCTTATTAGGGATAATTAATTAAACTCTTTTAATTAATTTGCTTCCTAATCCTATTAGGATATTTGAGAGTACTTTTATTAATTAATTTCCAAACTCCTTTAGGAATTAAATAATAATAATAATAATAATAATAATAATAATAATAATAATAATAATAATAAGACTCCTTTTATTAATTTATATTTAATATTTCCAAAATATTAAATAATAAATATTAAGCTATTTAATTTATTCTATCACCATAGATTAAATTAAATATACTTAACTTATTATTACGATTATGCCATTAACTTCTTAAATAATTATTCTTCCTTTTATGGTGTGACCCTTTAGGTTCTCCATATTAAACCGGTTGTGAATAAATCAATTAGAACAATTCTAATCTTATTTAAATAAATAAATTAAACTAATAATTTATTTAAATAAATAATATTTATTCTACAATAGGGATAAGCCTCCCTAGCGATCAACGACTTTCCAGATAATATAGATTTCAACATTAATCATAAAAGAACCTTTGAGTTAATAGTTACCGTACAATTCAATCCTTCCACCATATAATGTCCCAATTAAATATAAGACATGGAATTACTGTCAAGTCTTATTTTATTTAATTATATGTATTTCGACTCTTAAATGCATAATTCCAAATAATACAAATTAGAAACTCCTTTTTAATTTCATTCTGCCTTGGCCAAGGACTACTGGGTTGTCATTTATCGAATCACATAGGATATTTCTCTTCTTTTACTAGAAGCGGTAGATTCTTTATTGATCATACATTATCTCCATGTACAACTTATTATACCCAAGCATACCCTTTGATATACCCTAAGGGTCTTAAGGAATAAGTCAAAGTATAACTCATCATACACAAGATACTATGATGATCTCAAGTTCAAAGATCACTTGTACTACTATCACTACAGGAATTCCTATTGACAGACAAATAAAACTCCATTAGGTATTCCTTAGCGAGCCACGTTCAGTGAACGTATTCTCTAATAAGCACTTACATACTTGCTTTAGTGTCTCCACACAAATGATCATGAGATCAATCATTCTCATCTAATGAGCAAGCAAAGTATGTATCAATCTATCCGGATTCACTAATCCCTAATTTAGTAATCCAATTATTGGGAACTATTTTAGTTTTAAGCTTTCTAAGAATTTAGATCTCATTAGAATGATCATCATCATTATTCTAAAAGCATTGCTTAAAACTATGGGTTTATCACATATTATAAAACAGCATCATGTAGATAATTAAAAGCCTTTAATAAATAAATATTTTTTATTAATAAATGAATAAGATTGTTACAAAGTATATGCTTTATCATCAAACATGATTGGCTTGTGTCCATACTACTTTCAATCTCCCACTTGCACTAAAGTCAATCGTCATGGTATCTCATACCCTTCTTCTCTAAGTGACGATTATCCTGCTGTTGGATAAGCTTTAGTTAATGAATATGTAATGTTATTCTTGAGAGTCCACTATCTCTATAGTAATTTCTCATCTTTCAATGATTCTCATAATCAAATGAAAGTGCCACAACACATGTTTAGATCCAAGATGAGACTTAGGAACTATTCCTAGTTCTGTAATGAACTTTTCATCCAAACAATCAACTTGTAGCTTCATTTATAGTTATATACTTTGTCTTTATCACTAAACCAACAACTCTTTGTTGTTTGGAACCTTTCCAATTCACTGCACCACTGTTCAAGGTAACGCTTTACCTTAAAGTGGATTTTCTGTCGTCTTTGTCTGTCTGAAAAACTTGAGTCTGTTAAGCCCTCTAGTTTTAATTCAGACCCACCATGTAGGATCACATCCTTAGTGTCAGTTAAGTACTTTAAGATATTTTTCACTGTCTCACAGTGAACTTCTCCAGAATATAACTGATCAACATCAGGTCTCGTACATTTCATTGCATACATGATAATTACTCATGCGATCTCTCTTTTTGGAGTCTATGGGGACTATTCAGAGAGATACACTCTAAGGGCTCATCAACATGAGACATCCCATGGAGTTTGTCATGCTAAACAACTTTAGCATCAAATGAATATACATTCCTTGGGTTATGTCGAGCATCCTCTTAAATCTATCTATATAGATTTGTATCCCCAATTAAGATACTCTTCCAAATCATTCATGGAGAAATATTTAGACAACTTTATCTTTACTGATTGTAGCATTGGTATGTTATTCCTCATCCGTAGTATATCAACATATAATATTAGAAAGTTCACGACGCTCCCACTGACCCTTTTGTACACACTAGAACTCTTACCTTATCGTATGTAACTCTGGATCATCATCTTCTATGATGCGTACCTCATCATCATCATCCATGATGAATCCATACCTCCCAGGTATCATCAGTACTATTCCAGATTTACGATTCGGTTGTGGTACAATAGGTCTATCTACAAGTTCCTCTTATTTGACTTATAGTGATTTGTGGTTCTTGAACTTTTCAAGATCTATTATCCTCCCACTAGCTCCTTCAATGATAAACACCTTTATCTTAGAAGGTAGCGTGTTTCGCAACAAACACCTTTTGCTAAGTAGGATTATAGAACAGATACCCTAAACTTACTTTAAGATGTCCCACAAATCTGTACTTGTCAAATCTTGTCCAAGCTTATCCTTTAAAACCTTTTTCACATAAGTTGGACAACCCCTTATCTTAACATACTTAAGATTAGAAATCCTCCCTGTCCATAACTTTTATGGAGTCTTGGGGCCAGATTTTGAGGTTACCTTTTCATAGATATGCAGCCATTTCTAGGGCATGACCCCAGAAGGATACTGGAATGTCAGTAAAATTATTATGGACCGCACCATGTCCAACAAGGTACGATTTTCCTTTCAGATACATCAATCAATTATTGCGTATCAGAAGGCGTCCATTGTGAGAAAACCATTTGAGATGATCTAAAACCTTATTGCACAAGTATTTATTCCTTGATCTAATCAAAGAATCTTAATACTTTGCCAATTTATTTCACTTCTGAATTATTCGAACCTTTCAAACAATTCACAATTGTATTTCATCAAATACACATATTCAACTCTTTGAATGATCATCTCCTTTTCTTATACTAGTTTGTTTAATTTGTAAAATAATTTTTTACGTAAGTCAAGTATACAAAATCCATTAAGTAATATTCCAATTCTATACAAAATATTATTATTATAAATAGAACAACAATTATTCTTAAATATAATACCAAAGATTTCATTGTCCAACAATAAAATGAAAATAATATTTCTAACAAGAACTGGAATACAATAACAACTTATTGACTTAATAGATTTGCCCGTAGGCATTGCTAAACTATAAGTTTCTATGGCTAATGTGGCAACCTTTGCTTCATTTCTCACACATAGAATTACTTATATTTGTTTAGCTTTCTACTTTTGCTTGGTCCCTTCATAAATCTATATTTATGATGACCAAAGTCGGTATCCAATACCCAAGTAGAACTTTGACTTAAAGAAAAATTTATTTTAAAACATGAACAAAATTATATTTGTAACCAAAACTTCACTAAGCTTCTTCTGGTTAGCCTCTGCAAGATGCTTCTCGCAGTTTCTTTCTAGTGTCCAGGCTTATTGCAGTAGAAGCAAACTCCTTTGCTATCCGTATCAATTTTGTTCTTATTATCCTTTGTTTTTGCCTTTCTTTATTTACCTTCTTAGAATCGTTCTTCTTTTTAGAAGATCCTTTGGCCCCTACCAGTAAGACTTGGTCTTTCTTGGTTGGAAAGTGACTCTCAACATTTTTCAACATGTTAAGCAAATCAGCGAGGCTGATATCTAGCTTGTTCATATGAAAAATTCACAACAATTGTGAAAGGAGTCCGGGAGTGAGTACAAGATCAAATCTTGGCTCAACTCTCCATCCATGACAAAACCTGTTGTCCTAATTGTTCAATCAAATTAATCATGTTTAGGACATGTGTATGTACTGTAGTGTCGTTGGTCATTCTAGATCGGAAGAGTTCCTTAGATATCTGATATCTATTAGTCCTATTTTCCTCACCATCAACTACTTGACGTGCAGGAATATAATAGGAGCATCCATAGTTTCATGCTGACGCTAAAGCTCGTTACTCATGGATGCGAGCATGATACATTGAGCCAACTGTGCATCATCTTGCCACTTTTTAAAAGTAGCAATCTCTTCCTCAGAGGCATTATCTGCAACCATTGCAGGAAAGACGTATTAAGGACATAAGATTGCTTTTCAGCCATGAGAACTATTCTCAACTTCCTTAACCAATCCGTTTAATTCGGTCCGGTTAATTTAGCATCTAATATGCTACGCAGTGATAGTAATTTTAGACATTGTAAAATTCTGTAAATGAATTTGTAATTAACAACATTTTTCCATACATTATTTTATTAATTACCAAAATAAATTAGGTCTTGTTTTAAATTGTTATCTCCCACTATTTTCTTCAAACTAGATTACCCTCTATATATATAGTTCGGCAATATCTAATTAAAGATATGCTAGTGAGAATAAGGATCTCATTTCAAATGTATATAGCCTTGTGTGTGCACAACAAACTATATATAAATAAATAGGTAGACAACTCTTGTCAATTACATCAACTATGTAACTCCTTGTATTTTGCCTCTTAAATTATAATGGTCAAGTGTGTGCACATCCAAACTAAAATAATTTAAGTTAAGTCAGACCCAGCATTTTCATATAAGTGAAGAGAAAACTACAGCCCTTGTGTGTGCACAACAAAGCAGTAATGTTCAATTCCTTATAAACATCATATGCAATAAAAATAACATCTTAAATATTTAATACTTGCCTTGTGTGTGAACAACAAACTCATATTAAATATTCAATACTCTATTGCTTCTATCATGCTAGAAGGCGACGTTCGATATTCCAAATATCTTTGAACGTTACAACTTAATATAAAATAAATTTGAGGAGTTTTGTTATTAATTTATCTCATCTTATTTAACGCGCATGCACATATATATATAAAATACGCGTCATATTAATGAACATGCGAGGCATGTTTGCATAATATATAATATATATAGTATAAGCATGCACATATAGAATACTATATTCTACCTGGATTGATTATGGAATTTTATTCTAGTTTGGTTCACTAGAGCCACCAAGTGAACCAAAAGGTCAAACCCTAGGGGTGCAAGAATTAATATTTAAATATAACTATTACATTTAAACCCGGGCTCTATTACAAACGGGTCTTCAAGCGCTCCTTGCTCCTTGATCTCCAATTCTTCAAAATTAATTCTAACTATTCCTATTACAAAACTATTTAAAATAAATAGAAACCTTGATCAGCAATCAAGGGGAAGTACATAGGAGAGAGATAGAATTTACATTAAGAAAAATTAGAGAAGACGAGGTACGCAGACCTCATTTAATAAAACACATACATTCATGCATCCAACTAAAATAAAATCCAATCACATTGGTCAATAGTCCATAATCAATCTCATTTATTATCATACACATCACCATATGCATCAATAAATAATATTTATCTCATGAATAATAAACATTCAATATATATATTGATATCATTTAATGGGCAAATTTAGTTAGTATAAAATCAAATTTTGAATCAAAATAAACTCCTTTATTTTAATCCAAATTTAAATCAAAATAAACCTCTTTTATTTTAATTTATCAAATTTTGAATAAAATAAATTATTTTATTTTAATCAAAATCTTTAATCAAAATAAACTCCTTTATTTTAATTAATTATGGAATCCAATTCCAAGTAAAAAATAAAATAAAAATAAAACTCTTTTATTAAAGAAAACACGGATTCTCTTTTTCATTCACAAATAAACTCCTTTATTTTGAATAATATGAAATCTTATTTCATATCTAAATAAACTCTTTTATTTAAGGAAATATGGATTCTCTTTCCTATTCACAAATAAACTCCTTTATTTTAGGAATTATAGAATCCAATTTCAACTCTAATTAGTTATCATGGAATCCAATTCCAACTCTAATTAGTTAGCATGAAATCCTAATTTTAAAATTAAAACAAATTTTTTATTTTAATTATAAAATTATTAAAATATTACATATATATTATAATTCAAACCGTATTATAATATATATAATATTAACCGAAGGACATTTCCTGGAAGAATAGTTTACAAGAGATCCTGCATATTCACGCGACACAAGACTTGATTTCCGTGAAGGAGTCTAAACTTTAACTTCCATGATTCATGTAACCATGTCTAGGAAAAAGAATTGCTAGTGGGTTTTTAATATATCTAATATATATATATATATATATATATATATACATGTAAACCGTTATTAGCTTATGTGGCCACGTGAATACTGATAACATTAATCCCTGTTAACTTATCATAACAGGAATATATATAATCACCAAACCGTGAATACTGAAGTACAGGAGCGAAATCAATTACTATTTTGCGATTGTTTTTTTTTTTAAATTTTATACAATAAAATCATGCCCAATTAAATTGTTCTAAACACATATCAATATACATATCAAATTAAAATAATTAATAATTTACATAAAGGTTTGGCTCTGATGCCACTGTTAGGTTTGTAATATTCATGAACGCAATCAAATTGCAAGAATAAGCAGAAATGTGTAAAATCAGAGTTTAAAATTTTACAAAACATATACCCGGATCATCCTTTATGCACAATTATTAATTAAACGAAAAAGAAAGAATAAGAATCATTCCCTTGAAGATCCGAGCTTCCTCAGGTACAAGTTCACCTCCAATCCTTTTTCGCGTTCAACTTAAATCCACCGGGTTTGGTTCCTTCATTTGATCAACGTTAGCCACCCAAGTGTTTGGCCTCTAGAGGTGATCCACCAAGGAAGAAGAAAGATCCAAGAAGATGGGTGTTTGGCAAAACCCTAGTTTTTCTATCTCTCATAGAAAAGAAGCGTACTCTCCAACTCTTGAAATTGTATTCACGTGTTGTGAAAGTGTCAACCAACCCATCCATAATAAGACTCCTCTTATTTATAGATGTAGGCAACCCTCCTTAACAATTAAGGAATTGGGTTTTATTTAATTAATTAAATTCTTTAAATTAATTAAGCTCCCTAATCTTATTAGGGATAATTAATTAAACTCTTTTAATTAATTTGCTTCCTAATCCTATTAGGATATTTGAGAGTACTTTTATTAATTAATTTCCAAACTCCTTTAGGAATTAAATAATAATAATAATAATAATAATAATAATAATAAGACTCCTTTTATTAATTTATATTTAATATTTCCAAAATATTAAATAATAAATATTAAGCTATTTAATTTATTCTATCACCATAGATTAAATTAAATATACTTAACTTATTATTACGATTATGCCATTAACGTCTTAAATAATTATTCTTCCTTTTATGGTGTGACCCTTTAGGTTCTCCATATTAAACTGGTTATGAATAAATCAATTAGAACAATTCTAATCTTATTTAAATAAATAAATTAAACTAATAATTTATTTAAATAAATAATATTTATTCTACAATAGGGATAAGTCTCCCTAGCGATCAACGACTTTCTAAATAATATAGATTTCAACATTAATCATAAAAGAACCTTTGAGTTAATAGTTACCGTACAATTCAATCCTTCCACCATACAATGTCCCAATTAAATATAAGACATGGAATTACTGTCAAGTGTTATTTTATTTAATTATATGTATTTCGACTCTTAAATGCACAACTCCAAATAATACAAATTAGAAACTCCTTTCTAATTTCATTCTGCCTTGGCCAAGGACTACTGGGTTGTCATTTATCGAATCACATAGGACATTTCTCTTCTTTTTCTAGAAGCGGTAGATTCTTTATTGATCATACATTATCACCATGTATAACTTATTATACTCAAGCATACCCTTTGATATACCCTAAGGGTCTTAAGGAATAAGTCAAAGTATAACTCATCATACACAAGATACTATGATGATCTCAAATTCAAGGATCACTTGTACTACTATCACTACAGAAATTCCTATTGACAGACAAGTAAAACTCCATTAGGTATTCCTTAGCGAGCCACGTTCAGTGAACTTATTCTCTAATAAGCACTTACATACTTGCTTTAGTGTCTCCACACAAATGATCATGAGATCAATCATTCTCATCTAATGAGCAAGCAACGTATGTACCAATCTATCCGAATTCACTAATCCCCAATTTAGTAATCCAATGTTTGGGAACAATTTTATTTTTAAACTTTCTAAGAATTTAGATCTCATTAGAATGATCATCATCGTTATTCTAAAAGCATTGTTTAAAACTATGGGTTTATCACATATTATAAAACAACATCATGTAGATAATTAAAAGCCTTTAATAAATAAATTCTTTTTATTAATAAATGAATAAGATTGTTACAAAGTATATGCTTTATCATCAAACATGATTGGCTTGTGTGCATACTACTTTCACAAATTATCCGAGAACGGTATCAAATTCCTGATGGCTCTGAACTGCTCTCAATAAATGGTTCGATCTCGATACCCATAGCCTGTTTTTGCTTGCTACAGCATTTCGATAGCATCTTCTAGCCAAATCTAAATCTCCAGCCACTTCACCAACTCCATGTGACGTCGAAAATTTGATTTTAAAGTGGGGAATTGACGTCACTGCTTGAAGAGCAGTCAAGGTGGGTCTTCCCAAAATGGCGTTATAAGCCGAATCTACATGCACAACATAAAATTTGCACATTATTTCTACCTGTTGGGGAGCGGTTCCAAAGATGACTGACAGCTCGATAGTCCCCACCACCTTGACTGGATCGTTGCTGAAGCCATATAAAGGAGCCTCCTACCCGATCTCCACCTTTCGTCCATCCAAATGCATCTTCTGGTAAGCATGTGCGTACAGTATATCCACAGAAGACCCATTATCGATCATCATTCGCTTCATGTCCACCGAACCCACCTGGGCAGTAATCAGCAGAGCTCCTTCATGGGGTTTGATGGGCTCAGAAGGGTAATCTTCATCAGTAAAAGAAATTATCGTACCTGGATAAGGTCTATCAGTCTTCAGGAGAGTACCTGCCACTAATATGACTGAATCTAGAAATCCTCGTCGCTTTTTCCCAATAAGCTTACCAGCAGTTCCCCCTAGTAATTACATCAACACCATGCTATGCTGGCTGATCAAGAACTGGTAACGCAGGTTGAACCAGTTGAGCAGCCTGAACAGGCCTCCTATCCCTCTGTTGATCTCGTTGAGGCTCTCTTCTTGCCACATACTGAACTAACGTACCTCTCTGGACATTCTTTTCAATTAACTCCTTTAAACTCTGACATTCATTAGTTCCATGCCCAGATGCCTGATGATAATCACAATATCTACGAGAATTACAAAAACCCGGTTTAAGATTGTCATGAGGGGTTTCAAAATAAGGTTGGTCTTTAATCCGATTCAAGATGGTGCTCGATCCGTGTTCAGCTGAGTGTACACTTTGTTCACCTTCTGGTTTAGAACAGGCGGACGACCTCCTCCCTGACGCCAATTGTTGTTGTATCTCTTAGAACCCCCTTCTGAATGATCATTATTCCCACCATTTTTCTTTTGGTCGCCATCGGCTCTATCTTTGTCTTTCTCCTTCAGTTTGTCTAAAAAAGGACGCTTTAAGCTATTTATAGCTTCTTCCACCACAATATAACCCTTGGCCTTCTCAAACGCTTCGGCTAAGCTCTTCGAATGGTTGAACATCAGCTTGTTCATCAGCTTTTCTGACTTCACCAGGTCCAAACCATTCTGAAACAGCCTAACAACCTAAAGATCATTGAGATCAAATACTTGGTCAACAGCTTCTCTGAATCTCTTCACATACTGACTCAAAGACTCATTTGAAAATTGACGAACTTGAGCCAACGAGCCAGTAGGCTTTCCCCTCGTCTTGTTGCTTCCAAAACGAGCATGGAATTTACTACATAAATCTACCCAAGATGAGATTGAATCTGAAGGCAGAGTCCCCATCCACTGCCTCGCATCCTTCCTTAACGTCGTCACAAAAGTCTAACATTTGGCAGCATCTGAAAAATCATAGTAATCCATCAACCTTTCAAACGCCTGGTTGTGGTCATATGGATCCCCGGAATCATCATAACTTTCCATATAAGGAAGCTTCTTAATAGGGTCGGCCTTCACTTTAAGAATCTCCGAGAAAAAAGGAGACGCCTTTTTTTTTTGAAGTGTCTTTTACTTGTTGAAATTTGTCTAACTGCTTCCGAAGCTCCTTCAATTCTTTAACCAAGAACTCCATACCTTCTGGTTGTGAAGTAACTTCCTTCTTAGGAGAGCTTTCCTTCTTCTGGATAGTCTGGTCTTTCCCAACTGAACTCGCAGCTTTAGACGGACTTCTCCGATGATGAGTATCCGTAGGGCAGTGTACCCTCTTCGAATTCTCAGGAGTACGGCTTCTGGATCTGCTTCGGCGTCGAGCTCTTTCACTATGGCGAGAATACTTAAGGCGGGGTGCCTTCTTTGTATTCTCGGGGGGGGGTGCCTTCTTGACCTGCTCCTCTGCTTACTTCGACCATATTCCCGAGAATCCATTGGGCGGTGTACCCTCTTCGAATCCTCAGGAGTATGGTTCTTTGATCTTCTTCGGTCCTGCAAGCGACTTCAAGATATTCCCCCAAAGTGCATAGGCTCTTTTCCTCTTCTAAATCGTCTCTCCAGGGATCGACCTCGTTCTTTAGGTCGAGTATGGCTAGACGTTTCATCCTCCATCTCGGCTAAATGAACCATCTGTTCAGCAATTTCTTCCCTCTGCTTCAGAAGAATTTTTAAAGCTTTGTCAGCTTCTTTGGCCATCTTGGCCAACTTGGATGCTCTATCAACCCGACCACTTCGGTGTTGAGTTCTAGACGGTGTGCCTTCTACCCTTTTCCGATCTTGGTCAAGTCTTTTATCAGCAGTATAAACTAATCTTCTTTTGGCATCAATATAGACCTTTGCATGAGAACCTTCAGAAACGTCTCGTGATGCAATACTATCATGTTTGCTTTTTGAAGGACTCAACCTATCCTTGACAGAGACTTGTTGTATAGACGAACTAACAGCCATCGGCTGTCCTTCAGGGGTAACCGTTCTACTCCTCACCATAACTTTCGACGTATAACAACGAATAGGTGTGATTGAAACAGAAACACTAGAAAACAGCCCTCCTTCTAGCGCCAATGTTAACGGCAAGATCTTTCCACGCGCCTCAATTAAGTAAAAACGCGTCCAATCCAGCACAGTAAACACGTCAATACCAGAAGCTTAACGGCTTGGACCGTCGGGGGATAGCTCCGACGTAAGAGTTAGTGCAGGCCGATACAAGGATAACAATAGAGAGTATTTAGTTCTAGTGTTTTGATAATAAAAATATCAGTTACCTCTTTTGTTATCTTGCTCTTCCCTTATATACTTCAATCTTCAACCTGCCAGCAGCCGACTTGCCCTCTGACTCCAGCCCATTGCAGTAGCTCACCGGCTCATTTCCCCACTGTATGTCACCTTTTTCCACCGCCGGCCGATTCTGTCTCATCCTCATTAATTAAATGCAGAATGGACAGTCAAAGCCTATTCATGTCATCATCACCGATCAGAGCCCAAGTAAGACCATTATTCACCTAATGGTCCAGCCCAATAGCTCCACATGTCCAAAATAAAGTAAGCCCAATATGTAAAATATCACGGCCCAACAAAAATCATATCAAGGAATTTAACATAAAATTTATCCTTTACGTTTCTTAATTTGCAATTTAGGTTAATTTTGTTACTTTTTTCTTTATGTTCTTTATCTAATCTATTTTATCTCGACACTTTTTTTTCTCTAACCTTCGTATCAGATCTAGGGAAGGCTCTCCTTTTGGAGATACTCTTATGTAGATTTCTTTTATTTTGATCTAATAAATTAATCTCTGTGGAGTTTCTTTTCCTCGTGAGAATAGTTCATTTTCATCTTTTGAGATATTTTGCTTTCTTCATTTGAGAGATTTTGTTTTCTTTATTTGATTTTTTTTATTCGCAGTGTATGATTGTTGAAGATAAATTATTTAGATTTGAATATGGCTAACGGCATGTTCTTTAGTTGCTCATGCTAAAGAAGGGTCCAAATTTGCATATTCTATTATTATTTTTGAGTAATAACTGTATTACAGAAGTTTATATAGTGTCGAGCCTTGTTGCTACGATGATTGATATAGTAATTATGTTATTTTGTTTGAAAGAATTACTATTTCAGTTATTTTAATATATTAATATATTTCAATTTCTTGTATTATTTGATCAAAAAAGATTTTTGTTTGACAGAATTATTATTTCAATCATTTTAATATATTTCAATTTTTTGGATTGTTTGATAAAAATTTGACTTGGAATTATTTACTGGTAGGATAAAATTATATTCCAAAATATGCTATCTAATAGCACCCCTCCTCCCCTCCTGGCATTTTAACGTCTAAATTTTGTTTGGAATTATATATTCTAATACCTCCCCTCCTGATATATTATATACTCTCTCCGTCCTAGATCAAATATTGATTCTAAATTTTTAATATTGAAGACGTAATTAGGACTGATCATTCGGCTATAATCGAAACGAATAGACAATTCGATTATAATCAAAAATCAAAATTTGTACAATTTTAGTATCCAAACAAATAATCGAATTACTCAGTAACCGAATTTTCAAATTTACTATTCGGTTGTTTGGATAATAACCGAAATTTTCTCAAACAAAACCCAACAGTGCAAGCAGCATACAAGCTATGGCGCCTCCTTTAATTTGCTCTCCACCAGACACATCTTCAACCCAGACAAGGGCACATATATAGTGCACAATTATTCAGACGACAAGGACCACTATAAGAGTGAGGTAATTTAAAGAGAAGCAATTCAAGCAAATACATAAAGGGGAAAAATAAGCGATCGCAGGATAAAATCTGTGCAGAGTTCTCTGAAGCAAATTAAATACTTGCAGACGAATATAAGTAAGATAAGCGTTTGAGGGGTCAACCGAATACAACCCCTGAGTACAAAAATGTTCAATTTAAAAATTCAAAACAAAAAACCCAGTAGTCTCATGTCAATCACTAACCATGTCATATTTTATTTTTTTCCTGAAAAATATCGATAAGCAACCAAACAGGGGAGAGAAATAAATTAGATACCTCGGAATCGATAAATACCGTCAGAGGCTCGAAGATGAGGTTTCGTCCAAATTTTGGTCCGTCATTCGGAGGCCAAGTAGAGTCGCGACTTGCGATTTGGGGACTGGGGAGACTTCTGGGTTTGGAGTTTGGGGTTTGGGGTTTGGGGCTTGGGGCTTAGGGTTGGGGCAGATCAAGATGGGAGACTGATGAGTGGTCGAGATCTAAGAGATGGAGAAATTAGAGATGAGACACTGATGACAGTGATGACTGTTGAGAATGAAGAGTTCATATTCGATTATTACAACTTATGAGAGTGAGAGTGAACTTTAAGCCTTCATTTTTTTTAAAGGTCATATTCGGTTAATCGAATAACACAGAATCGAAACTCAAACCCGAACCCGTAAATCGGATATAACAAATTGTAAAATATACCCGAATTATCAATAAATTTTGGTTAAATTATTTCGGTTCCATTCGGTTATTCGATTATATTCGTTTTTTGCTCAGTCCTACACGTAATACTCAGAACGTCAATTTCTTAAATTATGATGGAAGTTTCTAAATTTTAGAAAGTAAAAGGAAATAGGAAAAATTGTGAGTAAAGGTGATATTAAATTAACTAAAATTCTATTGGAGACGAGCTCTTTACAATTTTACCTATTTGTATTTTGACCTTCATAGTTATATTGGATACTTTTTATTCTCTTCTTTTATTTTTCTTTTTTCCAATTGAAAAAGAAAAGAAAAAAAAAGAAAAAAAAAATTAAAAGGCAAAACAATACGAGCTTTACATTCTCTCTTGTTTTCTCTATTTTTTTAATTATGTATAAAATTATAATCTTTTAAAAGGTAATTATTAGATTAGTGATGGGTTTCATCCAAATAATAATAATAATAATAATAATAATATGATATTCTGTTCCAATGCCACGTGGAATAATCAGAACCGTCGGATGGGGATCCAAGCTTTTACTAAACAGAAAAGAGAAAGGAAAGATAAGAATAGGAAGGAGTTAAATACGTAACCAATTCCCTCCAATCCCATTTATATTATTAGTATATATACCACTCTTCTCTCATCAAAAACTATCCGACTAATGTTGAACAACTTTTGGGGTGAGATATTTTGATCTATAACTCTTCATTACTCTACTTTTGTTTATCTTATATGTATATATATATATATATATATATATATATATATATATTTTAGTTTTTTGTGAAGAGAAGTACGTATGTGTATTATTAATGTTAATTTAGAATTTTGGAAGAAGTGAAATGGCAAAGCTTTATTATTTTAAAGTATGATGTAGATGAATGGGTGTCTATTCTCTTGAAGTAAACAAAAAAAAAACAAAAGTTTAGGGGAAAACATGGATTAAAATTAAAGTATTCTTGAAATTGAATATGGAGTATCTTGATATAAATTCAGCTATTTATTTATTATCATGTCTGCACCGCATAGAGTTTTTATTTCATTAAAGAAAGCAATTGGATGCTCATCTAGCCATAATATTTTAATTTTTCTCAAGAGATTTTTTTTTATGTTCATATTTGCATAATTGCATGTACGTACATGCGTATATATTATAATACCCATAAGTTTACTATCCCACATTAAAGAATCACTAAAATTATAAAATCTCAATGAATCTATTTTCTTGAAATTTCAACAGTTGTTATATTATATGGAGTAGCTTAGCTTTAATAACATTTGTTACTTTATGTTTTTTTTATACCATGTGGTCGTGTTTGCTGGAATGGGATTCTTCACAGATGCATATGATTTGTTCTGCATTTCTCTCATCACTAAATTGCTCGGCCGCATATATTACCACCAAGATGGCTATCCAAAACCAGGAACTCTGCCTCCAAATGTCTCGGCAGCAGTGAATGGCGTAGCGTTTTGTGGGACACTAGCCGGTCAGCTCTTCTTCGGGTGGCTTGGTGACAAAATGGGGCGAAAACGAGGCTATGGCTTGACACTTATGCTCATGGTCATTTGCTCAATAGCCTCTGGCCTATCCTTTGGCAAAAACCCAAAATCTGTCATGGCCACACTTTGCTTCTTTCGCTTCTGGCTAGGTTTTGGGATAGGGATAGGCGGCGACTACCCTCTTTCAGCCTCCATTATGTCCGAATACGCCAACAAAAAGACTCGTGGAGCCTTCATAGCAGCGGTCTTTGCTATGCAGGGAATTGGAATTATGGCTGGTGGGGTGTTTGCAATCATTGTTTCCGCGGCCTTTAAGGCCAAGTATCCTGCACCAGCATAAGAAGATAATGCTTTGGGCTCTGTTGTCCCACAAGCTGATTACCTTTGGCGCATAATTCTCATGTTTGGTGCTATTCCTGCTGCCTTGACTTACTACTGGCGCATGAAAATGCCAGAAACTGCAAGGTACACTGCCTTAGTGGCCAAAAATGCCAAACAAGCCGCTGCAGATATGTCCAAAGTCTTACAAGTGGATATAGAAGCAGAACAAGCAATTGACAAGATAGCTCATGTTTGGTGCTATTCCTGCTGCCTTGACTTACTACTGGCGCATGAAGATTTGCAATTCAAATAATGGGATTCTTCTTCATGACTGTATTCCTGTTTGCTTTGGCTATTCCATATGATCACTGGACACATAAGGAGAACAGAATCGGTTGTGGTAATGTACTTGCTAACTTTTTTCTTTTCGAATTTTGGTCCAAATGCCACCACATTTGTTGTTCCGGCTGAGATTTTCCCAGCAAGGCTACGTTCAACGTGTCATGGTATATCTGCTGCAGCCGGGAAGGCTGGAGCAATGGTAGGGGCATTCGGCTTTTTATATGCAGCCCAGAGCCAGGACAGGACAAAGACGGATAAAGGGTATCCACCCGGTATTGGGGTGAAGAATTCACTGATAGTTCTTGGTGTTATCAGCTTTGCTTGGTATGCTGTTTACATTCTTTGTGCCCGAATCGAATGGAAAATCATTGGAGGAAATGTCACAGGAAAATGTGGGAGATATGGGAATGGAAACAAGGCCTCAGGATAGTGTACGTAATGACATTAGGACAGTTCCAGTTTAATTAGGTTGTATATATTTATGCTACTGGGGTACTTGAGTCGAGTCCCTATAGGTTCTTGAGCTTACTTTTTAAGATGAAATAAGCACTTGTGCTTTGTAATTAATAGTGTAGTCTTTTGGATGGTAATATAAGCTGTGTTTTTGAAATTTTTGAGAAATCAGAAGTTAAAACAGATATTTCGATATATATATATATATATATATATATATATATATATATATATATATATATATATAGTAGCTTCTTCTTCTCATTCTCTACTTTGACAAGGGAACTTAATTTTGTTGTGATTAGCAAATTGATCACTAGGTTCTCCAACATAGAAAATAGTTGGCTATTGAATTGTTGTAAATTGTGCATTAAACAAATCATAATATACATAAAGAATAAGTAAATGTCAAATTGGAAATTAATATTCTTATGACCCATCACAAATGGACACGACACTGCTAATCCAAATAAAACTTATCCATCGAGTATTTTCTAGTCATGAACAGGTAAATAATCACTTTTAAATCTGAATCCCTCATTTCATGAAAATATTACATTAACTGAAACAGAAACATCCCATATTTTACCCTAAGAGGCATATTAAAAGTCCGTCATTTGTCAAGGGAGACAAGAAACAACAAATTACAAGTTCTAAGCAAGAGTACAGATTTACAAGAATACATATCTAAGTTAGAAAAGCATGGTAGCATAACTATACAGCATTTATTTACCGGATGATCCTTCTCTCTTTCTAAATACACGATAGCAAGGGAGTTCATTGCCAATACACCATCATGCTCCCGTATATCCTGCACATCACCCAAAAAAAAAAAAAAACAAAGAAAGAAAAAGAGACAGAGATCATTGTCCCAGAAATCTGATATAGAGGTACACAGCTAAAGGAGATCATAAGGAACAGGAAAATTTTGAAGGAGAAAATACAGCTCATTATTAGCACTTGCACAATTCATAATAATTGTTAGTGCACATTAAACGACCAATAGAAGCTAAAGATTCTATAACAGAAAACCTACTGAGCAAGTTTTAGATAATTATAGTCGGAGAAATTATGAACTCTAATGGCACATCACTTACCCTCCTTGGTTGAACTTTTCTCTATATCTATCTCTACGTGGCATGGCTGCTTCAGGTCAGAAGATGCAAAACATAATTGGGGAACAGAAAAAGAACTCGTGCTGCTAGTGTTCTGCTTTTTCGCGGAAGAGGATACAGCTGTAGAGCACAAGTCGTCGTCCACTTTTGATGTCTCACCTTCACTGTTGTCATTATGCAAGTTCTTTTGAAATCGTCCTTCCTCTTTGACAGACATTAATCTCTTCTGATTAGACAAGCCATTCTTGAAATTTTGAATTGAGGGCACCTGCTGGTCATGAGATGAAGTAGCAGGGCAAGGAGCCTTCTCCTTTAGAATAACCTTTGGAATGGCTGAATTATCAATATATTCAGAGTTATCACAAACAACTTCATCTGTCCCATCGGATTTCTCTGCTCTTGCAGCTGCTTCTCTTCCCCGCATAATTATTATTGCTTCAGTTAAGCGATCCCTTGCCAAATCAATGTCAAGAATAGGTTTTGGATAGTTAACTCCCAATTCCACCCCTGCAGCTTTGAGCACAGCAAGAGGTGCATCCCAAGGATGATGGATCCACTCGGTGGGCATTCTTGCTAGCTCAGGCAGCCATTGCATCACATATTCACCCTCTGGGTCAAAGTTAAATCCCTGAACCTGAATCATAATTGGGGGATACAAAATCAGAGGTATCAACTGAAAGTGCCATATGATCAGTCAATTAGTAAGGTATAACAAAGCCATCATGAAGCAACTTTTTTTTATTCAAATTCTCTTTTTGCTATTTTCAGTAAGCTTATTTACTTAAAGTTTGTCACTGAAAGAAAAGAGGAGAAAAAGAAATCAACAGGAAAGTACTTGCAGAAAGTTTCACCAATCAGTAAGTTACAAAGATCAATTTTGTTAGCATGTGGTTAGATCTCCTTATGTTTCTTAAGGGCATGAGCCTCACATCCACATACATGCCGAGTTTGAGGTGATGTTACCATATTCAAAGCATACACGTAATTAAATATATATACTATAAAATGACAAAACATGTCAGTTTACAATTATTTCGTTCTAAACATAAATTTAGTATGGAAGAAAACACAATGGTTACAACTTCACAAATCAAAATATGTGTCAACGCTGTTTTTCTTGGGTTATATTGGCCTTGAAGATTGATCAATAACAAATTGAAAACTTTTACTTCTTAGTAGCTACATAATTGCAAAACTTCGTCTGGTATATTTTGATACTTTCCAATTTGAAAATATTCAGGTTTTAAGGATATAAAAATTTCATTTCTTTCAGCAATAGGGTACTATGTAAATTATTTTACAATAGATACTGCAAAAAGTTTATAAAACATGGAACCACGACATACCTGTGGATTATCTAGACGCTCAAGCTCGTGTCCATCTGGCAAGCTACCTGATATGTACTGCCAACCAAGGATATCACTTTCCAAATCCGCATCCAGAAGTGTATCCCAAAAGTACTTCATCCCCCATTGCCACGGAAGAAGCAGAACTTTCACAAAGAAACTAGAAACAATCACTCTAATCCTATTGTGCATCCACCCAGTTGCCCAAAGCTCTCTCATTCCTGCATCAACCAATGGATAACCAGTCCGACCTTGTCTCCAAGCCTTAAAATAGGCCTCATCCGCATGCCAGGGGAAAAACTTCAGGTTGCTCAACAATGATCTTTCATGAGTAAATGGGAAGTTAAAACAAATGTATCGCGAATATTCTCTAAACCCAATAGCCCTAAGAAACAGTGTGCTACTCTCTTCTCCAACAGAGTTTCCTTCTTTTGCCCACACTATCTGCTTCATACGCACACAGTGGAATACTCTCCTCACACTTAATTCCCCAAAATGAAGATATGGGGACAAGAGCGATGTCGAGTTCCCTGCAACCCTTAGCCTATCCTTCGAGTAGTCAATCAGATGCTGCTCCGCAAATGCAGTTAGAACCTTATCAGCATTGGTCCAACCTGGAGACCATCCTCTTCCTAATAAGGCATTACTAGGTTTTTCTAGTTCATCTTCAAGACCTAGTTCCTCAATCGAGCAATTTTTAACTAATCCTGTCATTGGCAAATTTAAAAATACGATTAGTTTTCATGTTTATTTCATTTCTTTTCTGTTTTCCTCTTTCACTTTTCCTCTGATGTTTATATCAATAAAATCATTCAAAGCCATAATTTTGCCTCTCAGAATGGTCCAGCCAGGATTGGACTTTCCTTACTAGTTTCATACTGAGAAATTCATCAGATGATCTAATGCCCAATTACAGTTAAAGTAAGACTGCGATAAACAGTTGTTTGTACTATAATTGAAGAAGAAAGCTAAAAAGGGTACCTGAAGCTGGAACTAATAGCCATGGAGGAAGATGTGAAACAGTTTCATTTTGCATTTGCAAGCACCTCGTCCAGTATGCATCAAAGGTTGTAAAGGCATGACCTTCATCATCATATATGTCCCATGGTTCATACAATAAATCTCCATTATAGCTTTGCACTGAAATGTCAAGCTCCCCAAGCTTTTGTTTGATATTGTGATCGCGAACAAGTGAAATAGGATCTGTATATAAATAATTAAATATAAAACTAAAGACAGGAAGTACATTATAAATCAAACACGAGACAGAAATAATATGATTTCTCCTACATGCCATTTCTCCCAGTTCTAGTCATTTCTCTTTCATATTCTTTTCAAAATCAGAAATATTAAAGTTATCTTCCATTTAGTGGAAGACGATGTTCAATAGAGTTTTCTATTAAGAATAAGTATAGTCAGGTTCATATTTAACTATCTGAGAGCACATTAACATTTCATACACTGACCAACCAATCTCGAGGATTGGGTGTTGAACTTACTGATCTAATTATAAAAGCTGTGAGTCCCATGAGGAATTTTTATCAAATATTTACTTTCTAAATATTTCCCCTGGTTTGTGTTTCCAATGAACTTTGATGAGAAAAGAAAATTTCAGACTCCTTGGTTTGCAATTTAAATTTCTGTTGGTCTTGCAGTTGAAATTAAATTGCTCTTTCAATAGTTTGCAACCCAAGGTTGCTTCTTTCCTTTATTGAGATACGTATTTAATTTATCATAGTTTAGAAGGGGAAAAAATAGTAGTGAAATCATCCTCCAAGGATCCAGTGGACACTAACTATATAATATGACAGAATACCAAAGAAGGATCATGCATGCATCAAGCCATCAAATATTCAATAATATTTAGAAAATTAGTACTTAAGAAGTGAAAGATCATTTTGCCACTAGAAAGACAATTGAAAAGGAAAACAAAACAGGACAAGAAGAAGCAAAAACATACCATAAAGATGATTGTATACTACTTTTGTCGCCCCAACAGCATTTATGCATTCCAAAAGAGCAGCAAGAGTAGTCTGAGCTTTGATTAGAACAAGTGAAGCACCAAGTGAACTCAAAGATCTCTCCAAATGTATGAGAGACTGCTTCAACCACCACCTTGAAACTCGTCCCGGGTAAAATAGCCCTTCTTCTTTGGGACACCATATAAACACAGGGAGAATAGAGCCATCCCTTGCAGCGGCAGCCAACGCAGGATTGTCATCAATCCTGAGATCCCTCCTAAACCAAACAATGGTCTTACAATTGGTATCCATCTTGAAGAATTCAGATCCTTTAGTTCAAATCAAAGACTTAAATCTCAAAATGCCTTCTTTTCAACCCAAACTTCCCTTTGATCCAAGATCAGTCAAATCTAACATGTTCCAAATCCAAGAAAACCCATATAAGCAAATTTAAAGATGAACCACTGAATACCAGATACAACCAACTTGCAAAGAAGCAATTCAATTTCAGCTACCACTTACACAAGCTCAAAATCACCCCCACATAAAGTCAAAGCTAATGGCCAGCCCAATTCTTCTGTTCATAAACCAAATCAGATCTTAAACCCAACCATTAACCATCAATCAAGCTCCGGAAAACACTAAAATATCTTCAAACCCACCAAACAAAAGGCAAACCTTAACCAAAAACCAAAAGGCAAAGTGAAAATTACCACATAAAGAAGGCAACCCAATCAGGATAAAAAAAAACCACCTTTTTTGTAACCTTAATTCTTCAAGAACTGTTAGATTTGTGGCCAAACAGTAAGGATTTTATAAGCATGAGATCAAAACATCATGTGACCAAGCGGTACAAACCCCAGACAAACTACCACGATTTTTTTTCACAGTTTACTAAACAATATTTTTTTCCCCGGGACCACCAACAAACAAGTTGAACAGAAAGAAACAAATAAAGTAATCTCTATTTCTCCATGTATATCAATACATTATAGAGAAAGTGATACAGTGACTGAAGAGAAGGGGTTGAATAATACCCTGATCTGGCGTGAGCCCCTCATTGGGAATCTGTCAAAACGCCCATTTCATTCTTCTTCTGTTCTACAATCTTCTTGATAAAGTGTCTAACCCAACTGTGCTTGGACACTAGCGTGACAGTACGAGTATAAATAAGGAAATAATATTCACTTTTCATGTAGTTTTGCAAAGTGAAATCTATTATTTTATGTATTAATTTTAATAGATTTTCATTGATAACATATTAATCCTTTTCTTAATTAATTTTGAATATGAAGGTATTACATTATTAAAAAAAATTTAAAAATCAACAGTCCCTCTAATTTATTTTTTTCACATCCTTATCATCTTACAATTCAATTTTTTAAAAACATTTTATAAATACTACATGAGCTAATATTAGTCGATATTATCTTTAAAGTGATTATAGTTAATATTTAAATTTTATTTCTTATATATATTCGATATTTTCAACACAAAAATGATATAATACAGAATTGTATGACATATATTACACCTTATACACATGGCTGGTCTAATAGTTAAGGCAATTAAGTAATGGCTTCCCTAAAATTGAGAAAGTCTCCAAATTTTAATAATTTATATATGTTAGAATTTATTTAAAAAAAAAATCCAAACAAATTAATAACTATAAGTATAATTATACAAATATTAAATGATTAAAAAAACTCTAATTTAAATTTTGATTTGAGTCTCCAAAAAATTTGGACCGTCCTGATTATACACATGCATGTCAAAGAAAGAAAAAAAATCAATGTCCGTACATGTGTATCATTAATTAAATCATGACCAACAACTGTGAACAAGAGTCATCTAGATTATAGAACAGTACAAAACAATGTCCATACTAGGATATTACTAGTATTATTTTAAAATTATTTATACATAAAACAGTTCAAGGTAATGTCCTGTCATTAATAAAGAAAATCCTAATAACCAGTAGTTTCCTCCCAACTGTTGCTGGTTAGTGGTTATACTTATATTATTATCCATATTCATTGTATAACCCAAACAATTATGGTAGTGTGGGACACAGTCCATACATCTAGATTTTTTTTAATCACTTTAGATATTTCTTTTATGACAACTTTCTCTTCCAACTTAGATTCTATACTACATGCAAATAATAATCCACTTATCCTATTTAAAGTAAGCTTTTTTTTTCTTTATGTATGGAGTAGTTTTTGTCCATCACAATTCACAAGTGTAACAAGAATTTCTTTCAACCATGGTTTTAAAAATCCGATCAAATTGACGGTCAGATCTGTAAAAATCAAAATTAATTTTAATTTAATTTAATTTAATTTAAATCATTTAATCGATTTTGGTTAAAAGCCAGTTGACTCGGTATAACACTGTCGAACCAACGGTTCACCTGTTGACCTGTTTTTTATTTTTTTATTTTTACAAAAAAAAATCAATATTAAAATTAACCATTTTTAATAATATTGTACGCAATTCAACTTTATTATGTTTTAGTTCATAAAAAATGAGATTTTTAAAATTTTATTAATTACTAATAATATATATATTTTTATATATTAATAACGTCAATAACAATTCGACCACTGATTGAACTAATGACTCATCTACCCGGTCCTTTTTCGGTTGGATGACCAAGTTTGAAAACCTTACTTTTAACTATGGTTTCATTTTATGGAATTGTATTTAGTACCCATAACAAATATAATTATCTATCACTAGTCAGTAACGTGGACAACATCTTTTATTTCGTTCAAGCAGAATCTGAACTATCTAATAAGGTAGAATGTCTTCTGTTTTGATTTATCAACCCACTCACTTATCAACTATATATATATATATATTTTAAATATAGTTTTTTTGTGATAATATAACATGAAACTATATACAAAGACAGTATATACAATGACAGACGCATAACTTTTATTAAGAGTGGACATAAAAATTAATAATAATGTATCTTTTTTACACGTGGGTACAGTTTTTTTAATTTTGCATATATATCCCTTTGTTAACAAAAAAACAAAAAATTCCAAACCCACTTGGGCAAGTAAACACCTTTGTCCTATATCCTTCTTTGAATATTCTCAAGTTTATCGACAACATTTAATTATTATATTACTATTGTTAAATTAAATGCTTAATAAAGTAAGAATAAATATAAAACATAATTGCATTATTCAAAAAGCTAAATACGACTCTTTTTTTAAATGAAAGGAGTAATACTGTTTCAAAATCATAAATATATTTTTAAAACAATGACGTTCTGAAAATTGATATTTTTTTAAAATTTAATGTAATATTGACTAGAAATATGGTGATAATGACGTGATATTATTTCAATCTACTTAGAAAGTTTTTATGTTATTTTATAAATTAAAAATAAAAATATATTTTTAATTTTAAAATGAACTAAAAAAATATATTTTAAATTTCGAACGTTATACATAAAGGATAAATAAATAATAAAAAAGGAAGGAAAAAATAAGAAGAAGAGGAAGAAAGGAGGATTGATATAAGATCATCCCCCAGGCCCCACCTCATTTTTACTATCGCGTGAGCTTCTTTCTTACTATATTGATTTTTTGATACAAGTGGACCAATAATCGTCTGTCTGAATGTCTCCTTGTGAGTGCAATTAATCCGCGGTAAAAAGTAAAAACAGGTAAACACTCACTGCCAAAGTTTCATGGAACATCAAACTCTCCCTGTCCCCATTTTATTGTTCCCGACCAACTTTCACGATCTTACTCTCAATATTTTACATTAAGAATCCATTTATAAAACGAATATCTTTTTATAAAAATAATTTTATTTCTCAATTTATCTTTATCTTGTCCAAAAAACAAGTAAAAAGTAATGACATTTTAGAAAATAAAAAAACTGACATGTATTTTTAATATTTTTATATATTCCAATTTTATATGAACATTCCGTCTTCATGTGAAAAGAAACTAATACGAAGATAGTGTTCTCCAAATAGAAAACATAAACACTTAACAAAGGAGTCCGGACTATTTGATAGTGTCACGGAGATAAGGCAAGATAGCTGAAAAATACTTCCTTCATATCAGAAATATTCCATAGTATAAGTAAACTGTTCATTGCTAATTTTAGATTGGAGAAGTAGAATAAAGTTAAAAAAATGAAATAGGGAATGAAATTATTATTCCATTTCATTCCTTACCGGAACGAGTCTCTCCATACCACTCCACATGGGCTGGGCTGGGCTGGGCTGGGGGTCATATGACCCCCGATTCTGAAATTTAAAACATGTTAATAAGTATTAGTTAAACTTAATCTTTGTTATGAGATGATATTAATTTATTTATTTTTTTATATTCTTCCACCTATAATAAATTAATAATATTACTATAAGATAAAATAATGTTAAAAAGTTTGATGATTAATTACTTAATATTGCACTCATTTGTCTTACTGACTTAATTATATATTAGTATCAATTTTTTGTAAATGATAATAACTTAATTCATTTTCTTGCTTTGACTGACTCCTCTCAATTTTCTCCAAGGAAGATGACCAGAGCCACAATATAAAATTTTGAATATATAATATTATAATTTGTAAGTTATCTATAAAAATAGTTCATCAGTTGACTAAAAAACTGAAAGTCTGATTAATAGTTTCATAGTTCGGAGAAAATTAATATATATATATATATATATATATATATATATATATATATAAATATAAAGTTATTAGACTCACAACTCAAAGGTTGACAATGGTTGGAATAGTATGTTGTGATATAATATAATTGGGCAAAATAAATTTGAAAAAAGCACTCCAAACGTCAATAAATAATTTTTTTTACTGATATATTTTGACCCCTCTAAAAATATTCTGGGTCCGCCACTGCCACTCCATACCCTCGCCTAAGGAATAAACTTTACAAATTTGACAAGAATAAGAATGGTCGATTCCAATCTAATGGAACAATCACGTACTATTTTTCATTCCACAGAAACAAGACATTCTATTCCCATCATGATTCATACAATCCAAACATAACATTCTAGCTAATAATTGTTGCAACAAGCAGCTGCCTCAGGTGTATATTAAGAATCCAAAATTTCAAACAGAAGAACCAATGAATCAATACATGCGACGCCCTTTATAGAATACATAATTAGAAGTCGAATTATCATTATCCATACAGCATTCCTTTCACCTTCTGAGAAGCATCATGACAATAAGGAGACAAGTGCTCCTGATCAGCCTTCCCAGGTGCTAAATTATTTAGATTAAGCTTTGTATTTATATATCATATTTGGTGTCAGAAACAGGTACTGCACATAAAAAGTAACAAGCTGAATAAACAACCATTCGTTTAGGTTGCCATTAGAGCACATAGATTACGCTCTAAAACCATAAACACCTTTTAACAAGAAAAGGGTTTAGTTAGCACGCTCCTGGAGCACTTCGAGCTCCATCTCAGTTGGGTCAGTGGCTTGAATCTCATAATGGATGCCCTGCAGCTCCCTTCTAAACCTGTCCTTGGATGTGGCGTACAACATTTTGGCACGAATGCGGGACACGGAAGGAGACCTGACAAAATATGGTGACATCACATAATTAAAGAGTAATCAAACAGCTGCATATAACAAAGAATACCAAATATGACGCCGATGCTGATGCCAATGTCAGTGTTACTACCGAAGGAAGATATTAACTTTTAACTAATAGAAAATATAAGATCCACAGGTCACTGGCCTTCCTAACATTCAATCCAGTGGACCATAAATATTTCCAGATGACAAAAACACAATGAGCTTAGAAAAAGAAGCAGAATTTACACCATATATACTGCACTCCAAATACCATGTCGAAGTGTCTCAGGGAGTAGGGTACATAGTTCACAGTAATTGCTATATATATATATATCTGCCGGCTGTTTTTGTTTCTTAATTATTTACCACCCCTGACACGAGCATCAAGAAAGAAAATGAACAAGATGCAGGGGAGTCAAGACCCAATGACCTCTCATCTCTTGGGGGTCCATATCATTTGAGAATTTTTCCTGTTCCATTAGCATAGCTTAACATATATATATATATATATATATATATATATATATATATATATATATTATATGTGTGTGCATGTGCGTGTGCAGACACACAAACATATATAGGTCAAATCGGATATGTAATTATTGGAATAATTGTTGGAGACTCAAACATATATACATATGTTGTCCTATATGTCCATGTAGTTCCTCACTGCAGCCACATTAAGTAACTTAAAGATGGTACAAGCATATATATATATATAGTTACATGGATAGATGGATATATCAATAGTAACCTAACATCAATCACTTCTCACAAAACCTGTTACAGAGCTTCAGAAAAGTGTAACATCAATCCCTTCCTCCCACTTATTAGTGGTGTAGAAAATGTCACTTTAAAGTTTCCGCTATGAAACAATAAGTGAACCATAAAACAAAAGCCCCCAGTTGAAACAAAATATTGACAAATTCCAGAATTAATATCTTCAATTCGTAATCCAATGGAAAGTCAATTGCCTTGTTTAGAGAACATTAAAAACAATAGTAAGCTAATCATGCAGCAAGGAAACAATTTGGTGATGATGCAATAGTATAATTACACAATTCAACAAAATAGATAATAATGTGAGAACATTTGATGATAAATTCCTACTGATCCCTCCACATCATGTACAGAACCAAAAAAAATCAATATATAAAACTAATCTTCAAGTTTCAGCAGAAAAAGATAACTGACAATAAATGGGTTATCAGTGATGGTTTCAAATGCAAAAAACACATGATTTGAATCACAGAAATTAGAAAACTGACCATGCAATAAAGAAGATCTTGCTCTTTTGGCAATTCTCAGAAGTCACAAAATCATAGTCATAGACTGCATATCGGCAATCATTCTCGGGTAGAGATGCAGTGAAGTCATCATAGCTCTCAGCTGGACCTCCAGTCTTTTCGACCACCACCTCTTTCTTCTTCTCATCAATCTTAAAAATTAAATAACGGTGCACCTTCTTCCTCTGCAGTTCCAGGTATGTGCTTTTACTTTGATCAGCAACACCCATCCCAGATGATGCATTTGTCTACAAGTACAAGAAAAATGAATGTTGGCTCAAGATAAGGCCACATGCTGATCATAGCTCTGTAGTGTTTTGAAAGATGGTCTAACACACTCAACTTTAATATTCTATAGATCAATGGTAGAAGTTTATAAGCACAATGCCCTGTAATGTCCCATGTTTACTGCATTTACAGTAAAAGAACATGGATAGAATACTTTAACCCTTCCATTATGCTTATAAAAAATGAGGGAAAGATCAAAGGCATTGTGCATACCAATAATCTGGTAATATATTTTATAAACTCATAAAATAATTTGCTATATTAAACGAAATATGCTTGAGAAACAAAACCTTTACGAATATTCCTTGCCTTTCCATTAACCTTTCAAAAACTATACCAAGAAAAGGAAAGAATAAATCTAGGCAAGCACAAATCTCACATAGAAATCCCACTACAAAATGAAGCATATTAAAATAATGTCATCCTGGCCTTATTTGTGTCATAGCACCCCCACCTCTCCAACCCTTACAACAATCTCTTTCGCTCATGGATTTGGTAATGAAAAATAAAATGTAGAGAAAATCAAAAGAAATGTGATTTCCTTCTTCCTTTCTTTACTCCTTAAATCTGAATTCATAGTTAAACATTACAAATATTATTCTGCATCATGCAACAGAAACGAAAAGTTACATTAAGATTAAAATTTTATCTTTTGCTTTTACTCCTACTTTCTTCTTAATCTCAACTTTACAATGGTAATCAGACAAAGAATAATTTCTTTCCATCAACAAATCATCAAACCCGACGATCTTTAGGTTCAATGCAATTACCCACTAATATTTTCAACTGAAATTCATTTGTGTTATAATACTCGAAAACCTTATATCAGATTATTAAGACCCACCTTGCTTCACAGTTTCACAAAACCAACAAGAAGATAAAGATTCTTATTCCTCACAAACAGTAGCCAACATAGAATCAAACTGTTATTCTATTATGCATTAGACCCATGAATTACATTAATTAACTTAACAAAATTAAAGTTAAAATTGCACACTTTGGTCAATTGTCTACAAGTAATGGAAATTCACACCAAAATTAAATTAAACTGAATTTCTAGACATATGGAACAATACAAATATATAGCATACGGGGAAACAAATTTATAAAAAAAAAACCCAGATCACTACATTAAAAACTCTACATATAACATACAATATAAAAGCATAAAATTTGTACACATCTTATATAGAATCTGTACATGCAAAGAGTAAAGTGGGATCCATACAGAGCAATAAAAAGGATAAAACGGGACCAAAACTACATAGAACTTACCCCTCTGAAAGACATAGCCACTGGATTTGGTTGCAAAGATTGTGTTCTTAGTTTTTTATATAATGAAGAAAAAAACAGAGAAATAAAGAGAGGGAAAATACTTTTTATGGAGAGGAGAGTAGAATAAAAGACAACCACCGAAGAGAATAAATACAAATGGGAGTTAAATGTTTTCAAAGATAATAATTCAATTAATATTCTCTGCTTCTTCCTTTTTTTTTTCACACAGACAGAGAGAGATTCGTGTCGTAAGAAAAAATGAGGCCCAACAATGCTATTATCTCATTAAAAAAAAAAAGAGTAATATTACGTACACAAACTATTTTATAAATACATATTTTAGTATATTACATAGATAAAATTAATTACATATTTTAGTATATTTTTAAAAATAATTACATTAATAGTACATAGATAAAATAATTACAAAAATAATATATTTTTTCATATTTATTTACAAAATTAATACATTTTAGTATCCTTTAATCGTGGTCCACGATTATATCCCTTATCTCTTCCCGTTAATAGTGGCGGCGGTTTGCCCGGCAAAAGGTGCACAGGATATGTCATTCTAATGTTATTTTGATTGTTCTTGTTCCTGTTTATTGAATTCAAATATCTTTTCCTAAAAGAACAAGATTAGTTCTGATCGCTTAGATATGTGCTTTATTTGTCATCTTTTATTCTAGACCTTCTGGTTACATATTGGATGGAGTTCTATCAGATCTAGTAAGGAGGTTATATGTGAAAGTTTCCTTCCATTTTGATAATGATAAAATCCAATCAATCTCCTTTTCTTATGTTTGGAGTCTGATGTAGAATATTAATTTTATTTATAATAATATATACATAAAAATTTATCACGTTTTAGCGTATACATAATAAAAGTAAGAAAATTTAAATAATAATAATATATACAAGACATTTTTGTTAGTTTTTGATTATATGATGTTTTGATTGATGACTAATTTAAGTATATTAGAAGTGTGAATGGTTCATGATGTGTTATTATAATATTAAATATGCATGGATTAATGGGTTATAATATTATAATGCATGGGTTATGGTTAATTCATGAACAATTGTTGCTGATAGTTGGTATTTCGTGGGTGTTATTTTAATTAAGGATTTTATCTTGCTTAGTGGAGCCCACATTAGTTGTACTTAGTATTCTATTTGAAAAGGGAGTTTACAGAAGTTTTTTTTAAAGTCTTATCTTATCTCCTTGTTACTCTCTTGTTCAAAATAGTTGACTGGGTATAAGAGGTTCATTCCTTTATTTTAGCTACAAATAGTTGGCAGTTGGCGCAGAATTTTTCCTATTCATATTTGCTGAAATCGTGGAGTCACTTTAATAGGAATGAGATTTCTTAGCTAACATATTTTGTAGTCATTGCTTGTGTTATTATATATACTACTTCTCTTCGGCTGAACAGGAAGAACTCGAAAATCTGCAATCAAGTTGACATACTATATCAGAGCACTTCAACTGCAATATTCCAGCCATCTATTGTAATCTTTTATATTCTTTTGTGCTGGAAATTTATTCTATTCATTCTTTGTAAACCAAACTCAAGCATAGTTTTGACTTGAGGTTTTTCTTTGTCTGTTCATAGAAGGCTCAAGGGTCTCAGAGGTGAGAAGAGGTACAGTGGTGTACAAGTTGCAGAGGTGCAAAAAGGGGGCATAGGTGTCCAACATCAGATTTGAGGCTTCTTTGTAACAGGGAGTAATTTTTGTATTGAGGTTTAAATAGTAATAAAAAGAGTCTCCAATCCTAGTTGGGATTGGACGTGGATTACGCCACTAGGTAGAGGATAGGGGCTGAACCACGTAAAAATCTTGGTGTAATTTTTACTTCTGTTTATCTCTTTAATTGTCATTCACGTTCTGCACTTTTTGTTATTCACGCCACTAATCCAGACACTAAAGCAGACAGGTCTAGCTGTCTGATAATAAGAAACAAAGAACATAAGCTAAAGCAGATACTAAAGCAGACAGGCGTAGCTGTCTGAATTATACCTGTTGCAGAAAATTTCAAAAAAATTTCACCGTTTATCACTTTTAGCTTAAACACCTATTCACCCCCCTCTAGGTGTGCACATACATAGAATTACATTTGGTATCAGAGCAAGGCTCTACTAATATTGATCGTTGCAGGTCGTAGGGGAAGATCCTATGGCACACCTAAACTTTCAAGAAGGTCAGTCAACAAGTAGGCCACCGCTTTTGCTCGGAAGTGAAAACTTCAACTTTTGGAAGTTCAGAATGAAAATCTATCTGAACCGTGACCCATGGGAATGGTGGGTAGTCGAAAATGGACCAGTCATTCCGCGACATGATGATGGCAAGCCAAAGAATCTCATGGAAATGGACTCAAATGAATCGTATATGTTATCCTATAATTCCAAGGCCATGAATACACTTTTAAGTGGCATGGTTCAGTCAGAGATTGATAAGGTCTCTTCTTGTATTACGGCTAAGGAAATTTGGGACACAGTAATCATGAGCCACGAAGGTACTACTAAAGTGAAGGAGGTCAAGCTGAGCATGCTAATGCACGAATACGAATTATTCAAATTGGAGAAAAATGAATCAATTAGAGATGCCCAAGCAAGATTCCTCACTCTAATGAATTCTCTAAGCATGCTCGGACGAAAGATTGATCAAAAGAAAATCAACCGAAAGCTTCTTAGAGTCATGCCAAAGCGATTCGCACCAAAGGTCACTACACTTCAAAACTCTGTCTCAATCAGCACAATGGAAACTCTTACCTTATTTGGAAAACTTGAAGAGTTTGAAAACCAACTAAAATTGTATGATGAAGAAGATGAGGCACCCAAGAAGAAGACCTTGGCACTACAAGCTGAAAGCTACATAGAAGGAAATGAAGAAGATTCTGATGAAGAGATAGCTTTAATGACCAGAAAATTGAGGGAGTTGATCCGAAAGAAGAATAGATCAAAACTACCAACAACAACTTTCAACAACAAAAAAGATTTCAAGCAAAAGCCACAAGAAGAAACCTGTTTCGAATGTGGAAGGCCTGGACACTTCAAAAGAGATTGCTTCCAACTAAAAAGAAAGAAGGCAAATGGTTCAAAAGGGAAGGCTCTAATGACATGGAGTGATGATGAACCTGATCATAAAGATCAAGAAGAAGAAACTGCTCAGCTGTGCTGTGACGCCCCCAAAATTAGGTATACATCACCCATCTTGGGTCGTCAGATACATAGTACAGAATACAAATACAACTGATTAATACATCTGTCGTGTACAATACGACAAAACATAAACTGTGAGTTTGAATACAAATATTATCTTCTAGAGAGTATTCATACTCAAAAGGAGTCCTCATTACATTTATTAACACACCATTACATAGAATAGTGAGGACTACTAACTAATACTATCATTCGGACCATCACTCCGTACCCCGACTTGTCCCAGCTACGTTCTCATTTCCTGAAGAGAACAGTGAAAGAAAGGGTGAGCTCAACTAGCCCAGTAAGAAATATTATGACTAAGATAATGCAGAATAAATTATCATTAGCCTTCAACAATGTTAAACTGATAAAATATAATAGACATCAAGTTTAACTGTAGCGGAACAAGCAATCCATTAAAAGAGTCAAGTAGAAAATAAACTCTACTATCTTTTATGATTTAAAAAGTTTTTCAACACTGTAATCGCTGAGACTCAGCTTAATAAAATAATCCACATCATCGAATCACCCCTGCACTACGGCCAAGGATATTCGTGTATTCATTAATGGTCATGATCATGCCAACAACTGTCCATCAATGCACTACGGGCCAATGAGGACTTTTACCACATCATTTGTAACATTACGGTCATGATTATACCGAATAATCCCTGGTCATAATCATACCAAGTCCATCTATGCAATACAGGCCACAGATGACTTTCAACATTTTATAAACATGAGGATGATGACAATGATATAAGAATTCAATAAAACAAGTTCAAGAATTAATTTATCCAGGAATTAACAACGTCCAAATTGTCAACATGATACTGCATTGTGGAGTAAAATTCAAGAATGATCAGAAGAATATTTTCTTGAAAAGATACTGGATGAAACGCAACTATCAAGGATATTCCACAAATTTCATGGAGTATAGAAGTCAAAACTTAACCAACTGAGTACAATAAAGAATGGAATAACAAAAGAAATCACCATGCATGCGATAGACCGCACAGACAGGTTATTCCAATAGAATAATAAATAATGGAACCAGGTCCGGCGTAAACGCACAGACAGGATATTCCGACAGAATAATAAATAATGGAACCAGGTCCGGTGTAAAACACACAGACAGGATGTTCCAACAGAATAATAAACGGAACCAGGTCCGGTGTAAAACACACAGACAGGATGTTCCAACAGAATAATAAACGGAACCAGGTCCGGTGTAAAACACACAGACAGGATGTTCCAACAGAATAATAGAAGAATGTCACCAAGTATAGGGTAGACCGCGTATACTGGTTATTCCAACAGAATAATAACAAATGGAATAACAGAAGTTCTCTTCATGAATATAAAAGAAATAATATTCCCTACCTTAAAAGAACTGGATATTGGAAAAGTGATGTAGCAGAATACTTTTATTCTCTCTCTCTTATTCTCTCTATACTTTCTCTCTCTATAGCTTGAATGAATTCGTGAAAAATAATGAAGCCCTAGGCCTCTATTTATAGAAAAACTGAGGGTGGCTCTTGGTCTTAACGAAGGGTCAAATGACTCTTGGTCTTAACGAAGGGTCAAATGACTCTTGGTAATATTGAAGGGACAACTACTATTGACGAAAGTAATTACTATTGACCAAGGTAAATACTATTGCCGAAGGTAATTACTATTGACCAAGGTAAATACTATTGACCAAGGTAAATACTATTGACGAAGGTAATTACTATTGACCAAGGTAAATACTATTGACGAAGGTAATTACTATTGACTAAGGTAAATACTATTGACGACGATAATTACTATTGACGACGGTAATTACTATTGACGAAGAGACTCTTAGATGATGACATATGGCCCCCCATAAAATAACCAAACTTACCACAACGTCTCAATAATATAACATATTATACAGATGATACTATGACAATAATTTAAGAGATATGATGCAGCAATTACTGTAGCAATAATTGAGTATAGCTGAGTGACTTCTCACGTAAGCATCAATAATCAATACCGTGTGCTACTATGCAACCACGCGTATTACTGTACTTTTACTACCGAGTAGTTCAACAGTTTTAACGGTTTTAACGGTAACACCTCAGCTGTTATTTTTATAGAAAGATAATTCTGTCGTTTTCTCAATCCGACAATAATTCCGTTGTGGGGTCCACCAATGATTGTGCCGTCGTACGAATATTCCCCGACAAAAAGAATATTCTCCGACCAAACGAATATTTTATAACAACTTGCTTACTTTGCAAAATTTATAAATATTACCCACAACTATAACATTATATCAAATTAACTCCATAATATTCAAAAATGATATTTATAGAAAATTCATCTTTATTTATAAAAATTGGGGTCTTACAACCTCCCCTTTTTATGAAATTTCGCCCTCGAAATTAGGGTACGTACCTGGTATGTCGAAGAGGTAAGGATACCTTGATTTCATTTCTGATTCTAACTCCCAAGTCATTTCCTCAACATCGTGGTTTCTCCACAAAACTTTAACTTGAGGTATAACCTTGGAGCGTAGAATATGTTCCTTCTTATCCAAGATTTGAACAGGAACTTCTTCATACGTCAAATCCTCCGCTATTTCGTCCGGTTCTAACTCAATAATGTGGTTCGGGTCTTCCACATATTTGCGTAACATGGATATGTGGAAAACGTTATGAACACGAGACATACTTGGCGGTAAAGCGAGTCTATAAGCCACAGTTCCTACTCGATCGAGGATTAAAAATGGACCGATGAATCGAGGATTTAGCTTTCCTCTCTTTCCAAATCTCGTAACTCCTTTCCATGGAGCAACACGTAAGAACACATGATCTCCTACATCAAATTCCACGTCCTTTCGATGAAGATCAGCATAACTCTTTTGTCGATCTTGTGAGGTTTTTATACGTTGTCGGATCGTTTGAATCTTTTCTGTAGTCATACGTACCAACTCCGGTCCCAACAACGTTGCTTCGCCCACCTCATCCCAGCATACTGGAGAACGACATTTTCTTCCATACAATGCTTCGAATGGAGCCATGCCAATACTTGCTTGATAACTGTTGTTGTAGGAAAACTCCACCAATGGTAAGAACTTGTCCCAACTTCCTTTGAAGTCAAAGACACAGAGTCTTAATAGATCTTCAAGAGTTTGAATAGTCCTCTCTGATTGTCCGTCCGTCTGAGGATGATATGCTGAACTAAATCGTAACTCCGTGCCCATAGCTTTTTGTAAACTAACCCAAAATCGTGAAGTGAATCTTGGGTCTCGGTCAGAAACTATGGATACTGGCATACCATGCAGTCTTACAATCTCGTTTATGTACATACGAGCAAGACGTTCAAGTGTATAAGTTTCTCGTATCGGTAAGAAATGAGCAGACTTGGTCAATCTATCAACAATGACCCAAATCGCATCAATACCTTGAGAAACCCTAGGAAGACCGGTAACGAAATCCATGGTAATGTGCTCCCACTTCCATTCTGGAATTTCAAGTGGTTGCAATGGACCTTTTGGTACTTGATGCTCCGCTTTGACTCGTTGACAAGTTAGACACCTTGAGATAAACAACGCTATCTCTCTCTTCATATTGCTCCACCAAAATGTATGACGAAGATCATGATACATTTTGGTACTTCCAGGATGGATTGCAAACGGTGTGTTGTGCGCCTCCATCATGATTTCATACTTTAAATCAGGGTTGTTAGGAACACAAAGTCTGGAGTTGACTCGAAGTATTCCTTCTTCATCGATTCTTGCTTCCGATATAGCACCTTCTTGCACTTTCTTCTTCATACGCATCAGCTCCAGGTCTGTAGCTTGAGCAGCTTTAACTTTATCGATTAAAGTCGGTTCTACTCGTATATTCGCCATCATCACATGGGTCCCTGGAGTCTTCAACTCTATCTCCATCCTTTGCAAGTCACACAAAATGGGCCTTTGCGTTGTTAATATTGCACTTGTACCCGCATATGATCTTCTACTCAATGCGTCAGCTACCACGTTCGCTTTTCCAGGATGGTATTGAATGGTATGATCATAATCTTTCAACAGTTCAAGCCAACGTCGTTGTCGCATGTTGAGTTCCTTTTGAGTGAAGAAATATTTGAGGCTTTTATGATCCGTAAAGATCTCCACTTTCTCCCCATACAAGTAATGCCTCCAAATTTTAAGTGCAAAGACAACAGCTGCCAACTCTAGATCATGAGTAGGATAATTCCTCTCATATTCCTTGAGTTGTCTTGATGCATAGGCTATGACTTTTCCATGTTGCATGAGAACACATCCCAACCCTTTGCTCGAAGCATCACTGTAGATGACAAATCCCTCCGAGCCAGATGGTATTGTTAGAACAGGTGCTGAAATGAGTCTCCTCTTGAGTTCTTGAAAACTCTGCTCACATTCTTCGCTCCAACCAAACTTTGTATCTTTCCGAGTCAGCTGAGTTAATGGAGTAGCGATTCGAGAAAATCCTTCCACGAATCTCCGATAATAACCAGCTAAACCAAGAAAGCTACGTACCTCGGTCACTGATTTAGGTTGCTCCCAGCTTTGAATAGCTTCAATCTTTGCCGGGTCAACCGATATTCCACGACTTGATACTACGTGCCCAAGGAATGCTACCTCCTCCAGCCAGAACTCGCATTTCTTCAACTTGGCATAAAGCTTGTATTCACGAAGCTTTTGGAGTACCAGCCTCAAGTGTTGCTCATGATCTTCACGGCTTTTGGAATAAATAAGGATGTCATCAATAAAGACGACCACAAAGTGATCCAAATATTCCTTGAATACCCGGTTCATCATATCCATGAAGGCAGCAGGAGCATTAGTCAATCCAAAGGACATGACTAGGAATTCATAATGCCCGTACCGAGTTCTAAAAGCCGTCTTTGGAATATCCTCAGTTCTAACCTTCAGCTGATGATATCCAGAACGAAGATCGATCTTTGAAAAGAATTGTGCTCCTTGCAACTGGTCAAACAGGTCATCAATACGTGGCAATGGGTACCTGTTTTTGATGGTGACATGATTCAACTCCCGATAATCAATACAAAGTCGCATACTTCCATCTTTCTTCTTCACGAATAGAACAGGAGCTCCCCAAGGAGAAGTACTAGGACGAATAAAGCCAATGTCTAACAATTCCTGCAGTTGGATCTTTAACTCCTGAAGTTCAATAGGAGCCATTCGATATGGGGCTTTGGAAATGGGTTTTGTACCGGGTTCAAGATCGATACAAAATTCAATTTCACGCTCTGGGGGTAGGCCAGGAAGTTCTTCAGGGAATACGTCAGGAAATTTATTAACAATAGAAATATCATTCAAAACTGACGTATTTTTGTTTAGATCTGTGACATGAGCTAAGAAAGCTTGACATCCGTTTTTCAATAAACGAATAGTTTTATGGCTTGAGATGACAGCGATTGATTTTAATGGTTTGGTTGCTTGAATTCGCATAATAGGTCGATTAGGAATATGAAAACTAACAACCTTACGAAAACAATCAATTTTTGCATAATGAGTAGTTAACCAATCAATCCCTAGAATCACGTCAAATGCAAGTATTTTTAATGAAATCAGATCGATAGGTAATGTGTGGGTACCAACTTGAACCAAACAAGACTTATAAACAGTGGAGGTAATGAAGGTTTCTCCCAACGGAGTTTCCACAGATAAGTCAAAGTCTAATTTCTCCGGAATCAAATTTAATCGATGAGCGCAAGTAGGAGAAATAAAAGAATGGGTTGAACCGGTATCAAATAAAGTATAAACTTCTTTAGAGTTTATAATAAGCTTACCCGTGATGACCTCATTCGGGTTCCTTGCTCTCTGGGAGTTCACAACAAACGCTCTCCCTTGCACAACCGGTTTTGACTTTTCTGGGACGGCTTTTGGTGCCTCCATCCTAGCTGAATTTGTCTTCGGTAAACGACAAAATCGGGCTAAATGACCTTCTCTTCCACAATTATAACATGCTTTGGACGGCATCGCGCAGTTTGGACTGATGTGCCCCTCCCCTCCGCATTTGAAACATATGATAGGTGGTCGTTCTCCTTCCTTAACGACAGGTGCTGGTGCTGACGTCTTTCCATCATTGTTGAATCTCCTCTTCTTGAAATGTCCATTCTTATTGTTTTGGCCCTGATTACCACCGAAGTGGTTACCATTTCTGGCCTGTTGATTCCCTCCACGCTTGTTGTCACCGCTTCGATGACTGCTCTCACTGGTATTATCATTTTGCCGGCTGCTCTCTTTTGGTTGCGTTGTCTCGTTATCGCGCTCCACCAACTGAGCCCTATTTACAACATCTGAATACAAACACAGTTTATGAGAAACAAGATGTTGACGTATCTCCGGCTTCAAACCTCTTAAAAACATCCGCGTCATTCTTTCTTCATTATCCACCAGGTGGGACGCAAACCGGGATAACTCCGCAAATTTTGCCTCGTACTGCGACACGGTCATATTATTCTGCTCCAATTTGATGAACTCCACCTCCTTCATGTGACGAATACTCTCGGGAAAGTATTTGTCGTTAAACAGCTCTTGGAACTTCTCCCAGGACATCTTCAGTGCGGCAGGTTGAGTACGCTTTATCGATTCCCACCAGTAATCTGCCTCTCCTCGCAACATAAAGGCGGCAAAGGGAACCTTTTGCTCCTCGGAGCAACCCAAGACATCAAATATCTTGGTGATCTGCTTTATCCATGTTTCAGCTACAAGTGGTTTGGGTTCTCCCTTAAACTCCGGTGGTCCCAGCTCCTTAAACTGTTTAGCGGTGACCGCCTGAGAGTTTCCAGTATTTCCACCTACGTTGTGGACAGGAGCCGCTTTCACCTGTTGTTGCATGAATTGCATAAAGCCTCTGAACATTTGATCATTCATCATTTGGTCAGTGTTGTTGTTTGCATGAGGATTGACACCTTCCTGATGCACATTATCCTGATTATTGATATGTGGTGAATCAACAGTCGTCTGTGCTCCATTGCTATTCTCAACATTCTCAGATGCCATTTTCAGATACTGCCACAAAATAAAAATTAATTGATATGTCATATATTATCCTTATATTATGACCGACCAATTAAATACCATGCAAATAAACTTAGGTATGTCATACTAGCGAAGGAATTCCCCGTCTCTCCCCTCCTAGTTCTATTCTCACATCTTAGCCAGGGATCATATCCCTAAGCTCTGATACCAACTGTGACGCCCCCAAAATTAGGTATACATCACCCATCTTGGGTCGTCAGATACATAGTACAGAATACAAATACAACTGATTAATACATCTGTCGTGTACAATACGACAAAACATAAACTGTGAGTTTGAATACAAATATTATCTTCTAGAGAGTATTCATACTCAAAAGGAGTCCTCATTACATTTATTAACACACCATTACATAGAATAGTGAGGACTACTAACTAATACTATCATTCGGACCATCACTCCGTACCCCGACTTGTCCCAGCTACGTTCTCATTTCCTGAAGAGAACAGTGAAAGAAAGGGTGAGCTCAACTAGCCCAGTAAGAAATATTATGACTAAGATAATGCAGAATAAATTATCATTAGCCTTCAACAATGTTAAACTGATAAAATATAATAGACATCAAGTTTAACTGTAGCGGAACAAGCAATCCATTAAAAGAGTCAAGTAGAAAATAAACTCTACTATCTTTTATGATTTAAAAAGTTTTTCAACACTGTAATCGCTGAGACTCAGCTTAATAAAATAATCCACATCATCGAATCACCCCTGCACTACGGCCAAGGATATTCGTGTATTCATTAATGGTCATGATCATGCCAACAACTGTCCATCAATGCACTACGGGCCAATGAGGACTTTTACCACATCATTTGTAACATTACGGTCATGATTATACCGAATAATCCCTGGTCATAATCATACCAAGTCCATCTATGCAATACAGGCCACAGATGACTTTCAACATTTTATAAACATGAGGATGATGACAATGATATAAGAATTCAATAAAACAAGTTCAAGAATTAATTTATCCAGGAATTAACAACGTCCAAATTGTCAACATGATACTGCATTGTGGAGTAAAATTCAAGAATGATCAGAAGAATATTTTCTTGAAAAGATACTGGATGAAACGCAACTATCAAGGATATTCCACAAATTTCATGGAGTATAGAAGTCAAAACTTAACCAACTGAGTACAATAAAGAATGGAATAACAAAAGAAATCACCATGCATGCGATAGACCGCACAGACAGGTTATTCCAATAGAATAATAAATAATGGAACCAGGTCCGGCGTAAACGCACAGACAGGATATTCCGACAGAATAATAAATAATGGAACCAGGTCCGGTGTAAAACACACAGACAGGATGTTCCAACAGAATAATAAACGGAACCAGGTCCGGTGTAAAACACACAGACAGGATGTTCCAACAGAATAATAAACGGAACCAGGTCCGGTGTAAAACACACAGACAGGATGTTCCAACAGAATAATAGAAGAATGTCACCAAGTGTGAAACCCCAGATTTTATGAATAAATATTTAATTTTTCTCGAAATAATTTTTTTTATATTAATGTGTGGATTTGATATAATAGTTATGGGTAGTATTTATAAATTTTGCAAAGTATGCAAGTTGTCATATTATATTCGATTAGTCGGAGAATATTCTTTTTGTCGGGGAATATCCGTACGACGGTACAATTATTGGTGGACCCCACAACGGAATTATTGTCGGATTGAGAAAACGACAAAAATACTTTATGAAAATAACGGCGGAAGTTTTACCGTTGATACTGTTGAACTACTCGGTAGTAAAAGTACAGTAATACGTGTGGTTGCATAGTAGCACACGGTATTAATTATTAATGCTTATGTGAGAAGTCACTCAGTTTGATTCCATTATTGTCAGTTAATAATATGAATTATTTAGCGATAATGACGTTTTGTTTTATTCGTATTATTAACGTAATAAAACAGAAACATCTTTTTATATAAAACAGAATACTTTATTAAAGTTATTCTATAAATAGAATATATTATATTTTATTTAAAAGATTTTTCTTTAAATATGGACCGTCAGATTAAAGTAATCAATCTGGACCGTTCATGGATTAGTTACTATGCATTCTATTTTTCTATAAATAGCAGCTCATTCCTTCATTATTTCTTACGAATTCACTGAACTCTAGAGAGAGAAACTATAGAGAGAAACTATAGAGAGAGAGAAGAAGAGTATTCTGCTACTTAACTACTTCCTTACTTCAGCTCTTCTTTAAAACGGTAGGGAATATTATTTCTTTTATATTCATGAAGAGAACTTCTGTTATTCCATTCGTTATTATTCTGTTGGAATAACCAGTATACGCGGTCTACCCTATACTTGGTGACATTCTTCTATTATTCTGTTGGAACATCCTGTCTGTGTGTTTTACACCGGACCTGGTTCCGTTTATTATTCTGTTGGAACATCCTGTCTGTGTGTTTTACACCGGACCTGGTTCCGTTTTATTATTATTCTGTTGGAATATCCTGTCTGTGTGTTTTACACCGGACCTGGTTCCATTATTTATTATTCTGTCGGAATATCCTGTCTGTGCGTTTACGCCGGACCTGGTTCCATTATTTATTATTCTGTTAAGAATAACCTGTCTGTGCGGTCTATCGCATGCATGGTGATTTTTTTTGTTATTTCATTCTTTATTGTACTCAGTTGGTTAAGTTTTGACTTCTATACTCCATGAAATTTGTGGAATATCCTTGATAATTGCGTTTCATCTAGTATCTATTCATGAAAATATTCTCCTGATCATTCTTGAATTTTACTCCACAAAGCAGTATCATGTTGACAATTTGGACGTTGTTAATTCTTGGATAAATTAATTCTTGAACTTGTTTTATTGAATTCTTATATCATTGTCATCATCCTCATGTTTATAAAATGTTGAAAGTCATCTGTGGCCTGTAGTGCATAGATGGACTTGGTATGATTATGACCAGGGATTATTCGGTATAATCATGACCGTAATGTTACAAATGATGTGGTAAAAGTCCTCATTGGCCCGTAGTGCATTGATGGACAGTTGTTGGCATGATCATGACCATTAATGAATACACGAATATCCTTGGCCGTAGTGCAGGGGTGATTCGATGATGTGGATTATTTTATTAAGCTGAGTCTCAGCGATCGCAGTGTTGAAAAACCTTTTAAATCATAAAAGATAGTAGAGTTTATTTTCTACTTGACTCTTTTTAAGGATTGCTTGTTCCGCTGCAGTTAAACTTGATGTCTATTATATTTTATCAGTTTAACATTGTTGAAGGCTAATGATAATTTATTCTGCATTATCTTAGTCATAATATTTCTTACTGGGCTAGTTGAGCTCACCCTTTCTTTCACTGTTCTCTTCAGGAAATGAGAACGTAGCTGGGACAAGTCGGGGTACGGAGTGATGGTCCGAATGATAGTATTAGTTAGTAGTCCTCACTATTCTATGTAATGGTGTGTTAATAAATGTAATGAGGACTCCTTTTGAGTATGAATACTCTCTAGAAGATAATATTTGTATTCAAACTCACAGTTTATGTTTTGTCGTATTGTACACGACAGATGTATTAATCAGTTGTATTTGTATTCTGTACTATGTATCTGACGACCCAAGATGGGTGATGTATACCTAATTTTGGGGGCGTCACAGTTGGTATCAAAGCTTAGGGATATGATCCCTGGCTAGGATGTGAGAATAGAACTAGGAGGGGAGAGACGGGGAATTCCTTCGCTAGTATGACCTACCTAAGTTTATTTGCATGGTATTTAATTGGTCGGTCATAACATAAGGATAATATATGACATATCAATTAATTTTTATTTTGTGGCAGTATCTGAAAATGGCATCCGAGAATGTTGAGAATAGCAATGGAGCACAGACGACTGTTGATTCACCACACATCAATAATCATGATAATGTGCATCAGGAAGGTGTCAATCCTCATGCAAACAACAACACTGACCAGATGATGAATGATCAAATGTTCAGAGGCTTTATGCAATTCATGCAACAACAGGTGAAAGCGGCTCCTGTCCACAACGTAGGTGGAAATACTGGAAACTCTCAGGCGGTCACCGCTAAACAGTTTAAGGAGCTGGGACCACCGGAGTTTAAGGGAGAACCCAAACCACTTGTAGCTGAAACATGGATAAAGCAGATCACCAAGATATTTGATGTCTTGGGTTGCTCCGAGGAGCAAAAGGTTCCCTTTGCCGCCTTTATGTTGCGAGGAGAGGCAGATTACTGGTGGGAATCGATAAAGCGTACTCAACCTGCCGCACTGAAGATGTCCTGGGAGAAGTTCCAAGAGCTGTTTAACGACAAATATTTTCCCGAAAGTATTCGTCACATGAAGGAGGTGGAGTTCATCAAATTGGAGCAGAATAATATGACCGTGTCGCAGTACGAGGCAAAATTTGCGGAGTTATCCCGGTTTGCGTCCCACCTGGTGGATAATGAAGAAAGAATGACGCGGATGTTTTTAAGAGGTTTGAAGCCGGAGATACGTCAACATCTTGTTTCTCATAAATTGTGTTTGTATTCAGATGTTGTAAATAGGGCTCAGTTGGTGGAGCGCGATAACGAGACAACGCAGCCAAAAGAGAGCAGCCGACAAAATGATAATACTAGTGAAAGCAGTCATCGAAGCGGTGACAACAAGCGTGGAGGGAATCAACAGGCCAGAAATGGTAACCACTTCGGTGGTAATCAGGGCCAAAATAATAAGAATGGGCATTTTAAGAAGAGGAGATTCAACAATGATGGAAAGATGTCAGCACCAGCACCTGTCGTTAAGGAAGGAGAACGACCACCTATCATATGTTTCAAATGCGGAGGGGAGGGGCACATCAGTCCAAACTGCGCGATGCCGTCCAAAGCATGTTATAATTGTGGAAGAGAAGGTTATTTAGCCCGATTTTGTCGTTCACCGAAGACAAGTTCAGATAGGATGGAGGCACCAAAGACCGTCCCAGAAAAGCCAAAGCCAGTAGTTTAAGAGAGAGTATTTTTTTCGTGACGAGGAACCTGAATAAAATTATCACGGGTATGTTAGTCATAAACTCTTGCGAAGTCTATACCGTGTTAGATACCGGTTCTACTCACTCTTTTATTTTACCTAGTTGTGTTAAATGTTTGAAGTTAACTCCGGAGAACTTAGACTTTGATATGTCTGTTTAAACTCAGTTGGGAGAAACCTTCGTTACCTCTACTATTTATAAATCTTGTTCAAATCAACACTTTCACGTTACCTGTCGATCTTATCTCTTTGAAAATACTTGCCTTTGATGTGATTTTTTGAAACGATTGGTTCACTACACATCATGCTTCTCGTAAGGTTGTTAGCTTTCATATTCCTAACCAACCTGTTATGCAAATTCAAAGTAACCAAACCACTAAAGTCAATCATTGTCATATCAAGCCATAAGTAAAAATTCCCGTTCCTTTCGCTGTTGACTTCCTGGTGTGGAATGCACTGAAGCTAGACTTTCCGTAGGAGACGTTGTAAATGATGATGGCAAGTTGATAGGTATCAATGTGACGTGTTATCCAAGTCTTGGATGAGGGTCACAGTTTTGAACGATATTTCTATTGTTAATAAATTTCTTGACGTATTCTTGAAGACTTCTTAGCCTACCCCAGAGCGTAAAATTGAATTTTGTATTGACCCCAGTACAAAACCTATTTCTTAAACCCTCAAATATTTCTTCAACTAAAACGAACGTATTATGCGCCAAAGACGTTGGCTCGAGCTGTTGAAGATTACGATCGTACCATTCAATAACATCGTGGAAAAGTGAACGTGGTAGCTGACGCGTTGTGTAGAAGATCGTATACGGTTACAAGTGTGAATATTCGAACCCACGTGAAGATAACGAATATACGATTAAAATCGACTTTAATCGATAAAGTTAAAGCCGCTCAAGCTACATACTAAGAGCTGATAAATGTGAAGAAGAAGGTTCAAGAGGGCGTTATTCTAGAAGCAAGAATCGACGAAGAGAGGAAATCCCAACTCTCGATTTAATTGGCTCATTTGAAATCCTCGATGAAGTAGGAACTGTGGCCTATAGACTCGTTTTACCGCCAAGTATGTTGCGTGTTCAGAACATTTTTTTTTACGTATCGATGTTACGTAAATATGTGGACGACCCGAACCGCATTATTAATTTAGAACCGGACGAAATAGCGAAAGATTTAACGTATGAGGAGATACGTGTTAACATCTTGGATAAGAAGGATCATATTCGATGCTTAAAGGTTATACCTCAAGAGTTAGAATTTGAAGTGAAGTCAAGGTATCCTCACATGTTCGGCATACCAAGTACGTACGTAAATTTCGAGGGCGAAATTCTATAAGGAGGGGAGATTGTGAAACCCCAGATTTTATGAATAAATATTTAATTTTTCTCGAAATAATTTTTTTTATATTAATGTGTGGATTTGATATAATAGTTATGGGTAGTATTTATAAATTTTGCAAAGTATGCAAGTTGTCATATTATATTCGATTAGTCGGAGAATATTCTTTTTGTCGGGGAATATCCGTACGACGGTACAATTATTGGTGGACCCCACAACGGAATTATTGTCGGATTGAGAAAACGACAAAAATACTTTATGAAAATAACGGCGGAAGTTTTACCGTTGATACTGTTGAACTACTCGGTAGTAAAAGTACAGTAATACGTGTGGTTGCATAGTAGCACACGGTATTAATTATTAATGCTTATGTGAGAAGTCACTCAGTTTGATTCCATTATTGTCAGTTAATAATATGAATTATTTAGCGATAATGACGTTTTGTTTTATTCGTATTATTAACGTAATAAAACAGAAACATCTTTTTATATAAAACAGAATACTTTATTAAAGTTATTCTATAAATAGAATATATTATATTTTATTTAAAAGATTTTTCTTTAAATATGGACCGTCAGATTAAAGTAATCAATATGGACCGTTCATGGATTAGTTACTATGCATTCCATTTTTCTATAAATAGCAGCTCATTCCTTCATTATTTCTTACGAATTCACTGAACTCTAGAGAGAGAAACTATAGAGAGAAACTATAGAGAGAGAGAAGAAGAGTATTCTGCTACTTAACTACTTCCTTACTTCAGCTCTTCTTTAAAACGGTAGGGAATATTATTTCTTTTATATTCATGAAGAGAACTTCTGTTATTCCATTCGTTATTATTCTGTTGGAATAACCAGTATACGCGGTCTACCCTATACTTGGTGACATTCTTCTATTATTCTGTTGGAACATCCTGTCTGTGTGTTTTACACCGGACCTGGTTCCGTTTTATTATTATTCTGTTGGAACATCCTGTCTGTGTGTTTTACACCGGACCTGGTTCCATTATTTATTATTCTGTCGGAATATCCTGTCTGTGCGTTTACGCCGGACCTGGTTCTATTATTTATTATTCTGTTAAGAATAACCTGTCTGTGCGGTCTATCGCATGCATGGTGATTTCTTTTGTTATTTCATTCTTTATTGTACTCAGTTGGTTAAGTTTTGACTTCTATACTCCATGAAATTTGTGGAATATCCTTGATAATTGCGTTTCATCTAGTATCTATTCATGAAAATATTCTCCTGATCATTCTTGAATTTTACTCCACAAAGCAGTATCATGTTGACAATTTGGACGTTGTTAATTCTTGGATAAATTAATTCTTGAACTTGTTTTATTGAATTCTTATATCATTGTCATCATCCTCATGTTTATAAAATGTTGAAAGTCATCTGTGGCCTGTAGTGCATAGATGGACTTGGTATGATTATGACCAGGGATTATTCGGTATAATCATGACCGTAATGTTACAAATGATGTGGTAAAAGTCCTCATTGGCCCGTAGTGCATTGATGGACAGTTGTTGGCATGATCATGACCATTACTGAATACACGAATATCCTTGGCCGTAGTGCAGGGGTGATTCGATGATGTGGATTATTTTATTAAGCTGAGTCTCAGCGATCGCAGTGTTGAAAAACCTTTTAAATCATAAAAGATAGTAGAGTTTATTTTCTACTTGACTCTTTTTAAGGATTGCTTGTTCCGCTGCAGTTAAACTTGATGTCTATTATATTTTATCAGTTTAACATTGTTGAAGGCTAATGATAATTTATTCTGCATTATCTTAGTCATAATATTTCTTACTGGGCTAGTTGAGCTCACCCTTTCTTTCACTGTTCTCTTCAGGAAATGAGAACGTAGCTGGGACAAGTCGGGGTACGGAGTGATGGTCCGAATGATAGTATTAGTTAGTAGTCCTCACTATTCTATGTAATGGTGTGTTAATAAATGTAATGAGGACTCCTTTTGAGTATGAATACTCTCTAGAAGATAATATTTGTATTCAAACTCACAGTTTATGTTTTGTCGTATTGTACACGACAGATGTATTAATCAGTTGTATTTGTATTCTGTACTATGTATCTGACGACCCAAGATGGGTGATGTATACCTAATTTTGGGGGCGTCACACCAAGTATAGGGTAGACCGCGTATACTGGTTATTCCAACAGAATAATAACAAATGGAATAACAGAAGTTCTCTTCATGAATATAAAAGAAATAATATTCCCTACCTTAAAAGAACTGGATATTGGAAAAGTGATGTAGCAGAATACTTTTATTCTCTCTCTCTTATTCTCTCTATACTTTCTCTCTCTATAGCTTGAATGAATTCGTGAAAAATAATGAAGCCCTAGGCCTCTATTTATAGAAAAATTGAGGGTGGCTCTTGGTCTTAACGAAGGGTCAAATGACTCTTGGTCTTAACGAAGGGTCAAATGACTCTTGGTAATATTGAAGGGACAACTACTATTGACGAAAGTAATTACTATTGACCAAGGTAAATACTATTGCCGAAGGTAATTACTATTGACCAAGGTAAATACTATTGACCAAGGTAAATACTATTGACGAAGGTAATTACTATTGACCAAGGTAAATACTATTGACGAAGGTAATTACTATTGACTAAGGTAAATACTATTGACGACGGTAATTACTATTGACGACGGTAATTACTATTGACGAAGAGACTCTTAGATGATGACATATGGCCCCCCATAAAATAACCAAACTTACCACAACGTCTCAATAATATAACATATTATACAGATGATACTATGACAATAATTTAAGAGATATGATGCAGCAATTACTGTAGCAATAATTGAGTATAGCTGAGTGACTTCTCACGTAAGCATCAATAATCAATACCGTGTGCTACTATGCAACCACGCGTATTACTGTACTTTTACTACCGAGTAGTTCAACAGTTTTAACGGTTTTAACGGTAACACCTCAGCTGTTATTTTTATAGAAAGATAATTCTGTCGTTTTCTCAATCCGACAATAATTCCGTTGTGGGGTCCACCAATGATTGTGCCGTCGTACGAATATTCCCCGACAAAAAGAATATTCTCCGACCAAACGAATATTTTATAACAACTTGCTTACTTTAAATTAACTCCATAATATTCAAAAATGATATTTATAGAAAATTCATCTTTATTTATAAAAAATTGGGGTCTTACATGTGCTTCACTGGAATACACAATGAGGAAACTTCTTAGGTAAGTCCTGAACTTGGAGAAATTACTATTTCTGACTATCTTGTTTTAAAAAATGAAAACCTTCGTATGAAAAAGAAAAATGCTCACTTGAAAAATTGGATAAATGACTTAATGAAGGAGGTAGAAACTTTAATTGAGGAAAAACAAAAAATAGTTAAGGATTGCACATCATGTGAAGTTTCTAAGTTGAATGCTAAAATTGGATATTTAGATAATTATAATAAAATTTTATATAATCGTGCAAACAAATTAAATGAAGAAAATAATAGCCTTAAAAAGGAAAATGATGATTTAAAAGAAAGCTTGAAAATGAGAGATACTTGTATAGATGCTTTTAATGATGGAAAAATAATAAACATGCAAAATAACAATGAGGAAGAAATATTATCTTTGAAAAAGGATCTTGCTAAATTTGTTCAAGGAGAAGAGAATTTAAATATAATGTTGGGGGCTCAAAGGTCAAGCTTAGATAAACAAGGAATTGGATATAATCCTGTTAAAAATATAAAAAGCACGACTAATAAAATTAGAGTAATTAATAATAAACCAAGGAACAAGCCTCTTTATTGCTCACCTTATGTTACTTGCAGAAAATGTGGTTTAAAAAGGCATTTTGATACAAACTGTAGTAAAATTAAAATAAAACAAGTTTGGGTAAAGAAAGGAGATTTAATTGCTACTAACAATACCGGACCCAAACATATTTGGGTACCAAAACGATGAGTTACTTCTTTGTTTTGTAGGTATGCTTAAAAGCTAGAGTACCATCACATAAATGGGTACTTGACAGTGGATGTTCTAGACACATGATGGGTGATAAAACTAAATTTACCTCACTTGTTGCAAAGAAAGGAGGCACGATTACTTTTGGAGATGACACCACATGCCAAATCATCGGTAAAGGTAAAATTGGTAATGGTAAGGTTTATATTGATAATGTCCATCATGTTGAAGGGTTAAAATATAATTTAATTAGTGTAAGTCAACTAATGGATAGTGGTCATAAAGTTATTTTTGAAAAAGATAAATGTGCTATTATTCATGCCTCTCATAATGTTCCTTTAGTAGCTAACAGAGAAGGTAATATATATACTATAAATTTTAAAAATCAAAATGAGGATATCTGTTTAGCTGCTGTTCAAGATCAAACTATTCCATGGCATAGAAGGTTGGGGCATGTGCATATGGAATTGATTAACAAGTTAGTTACAAAGAACCTTGTTAAAGGTTTACCAAAGCTAAAATATGAAAAGACAAGTATTTGTGATGCATGTCAGTTAAGTAAACAAGCAAGAAATTCCTTTACAAGCAAAAATCAGGTATCAACTTCTTTACCTCTTCAATTATTGCATCTTGATTTATTTGGACCCGAGAGATATGCTAGCCTAGGAAATAATCATTATGCCTTTGTTATAGTTGATGATTTTTCAAAATTTACATGGGTTTTATTTTTGAAAACTAAAGATCAAGCTTTTGCAGAATTTGAAAAGCTTATAAAGAATGTTGAAACAAAACACAACCTCAAGCTAATTGGTATACGGAGTGACCACGGTGGAGAATTTGGAAAAGATTTTATACCATATTGCAGTGAGAAAGGTGTAACACATGAGTTTTCTGCACCAAGAACGCCTCAACAAAATGGTGTGGTGGAACGTAAAAATCGTACTCTTCAAGAAACTGCAAGAACTTTACTACATGAAAGTAAATTGCCTAAAAGTTTTTGGGCAGAGGCTGTAAGTACTGCATGTTACATTTTAAATAGAGTACTAATTAGACCCATTCTAATGAAAACACCATATGAGTTGCTAAACAACAGAATTCCAAATATTAATTATTTTAAAGTGTTTGGTGCTAAATGTTTCATTCTAAATACTAATAGTAATCTTGGAAAATTTGATGCAAAATCAACCGAAGCTATTTTTCTTGGTTATTAAATGCATAGTAGCTTACAGGGTTTATAATCTTGATAAATTTAAAGTTGAAGAATCAGTGCATGTTGTTTTTGATGAATTTAACCGTGACCTATCAAAAGAAGAAAATGAAGTTTCTGCAGGAAAAGACATTCTGATTAGTGGAAAACAGACAGCTCAATCCGGACAGCCTGAGTCGTCTGCATCAAAAGGAAAGTCAGATGAACGTGGAAAGCAAATAAACGAAACTAGACAAACTGAGTCATCTGCCCCGTTTGAAAACTCAGACATGCAGACGCCTCAAGTCAGACAGCTTAACCCGTCTGCATTAGAAGAAGAATTAGATGATCAGTTTGAAGCAGAGCTTGACGTTGTAGAACCTGAACCTGAACCTGAAGAGCAAATGACTGCAGCAAAACTTCCTATACCATCTAGAACAGTGAGAAATCATCCACCAAATCTGATCATAGGTGATCCTGACACTTGGATGAACACAAGAAGGAAAGCAAGGAATTATTGTGCATTTTCCGCATTCCTTTCTCAAATAGAACCAAAGAGTGCCAAGGAAGCAATCCAAGATGAAAATTGGTCTATTGCCATGCAGGAAGAATTAAACCAATTCGAAAGGTGCCAGGTATGGGATCTTGTCAAACCTCCTAAAGATGTTTCTATAATTGGTACAAAATGGATTTTTAAAAATAAACTTGATGAAAATGGCATAATTACTAGAAATAAGGCTAGATTGGTAGCTCAAGGCTATAATCAACAAGAAGGTATAGATTATGAAGAAACTTTTGCCCCTGTTGCAAGGTTGGAAGCCATACGAATTTTGTTAGCCTATGCATGCTTTAGACAATTTAAATTATATCAAATGGATGTGAAAAGTGCATTTTTAAATGGCTATTTAAATGAGGAAGTGTATGTCAAGCAACCTCCAGGATTTGAACATGAAAAATATCCACATCATGTGTTTAAATTGAAAAAGGCTTTGTATGGATTAAAACAGGCTCCAAGAGCCTGGTATGAAAGATTAAGCAAATTTTTATTAGACAATGGTTTTAATCGTGGTAAAATTGATTCTACTCTTTTTATTAAAACCAAAAATAAAGATTTATTAATTGTTCAAATTTATGTGGATGGCATAATTTTTGGAGCTACTACTAACTCATTGTGTGAGTGGTTTTCCCAATGTATGCATAACGAGTTTGATATGAGCCTTATGGGTGAATTAAATTATTTCTTGGGGCTTCAAATTAAACAATCCAATGAAGGGATTAACATTCACCAATCAAAGTATGTAAAGGAGTTATTGAAGAGATTTGGTTTTGAAAATACCAAACCAAAATCAACACCAATGAGCACTACCGTCAAGCTTACTACAGACGCAACAGGTAAAGATGTCGAAGTAACAATGTTTCGATGTATGATTGGTTGTTTACTTTATTTAACTGCATCAAGGCCAGATATTATGTATAGTGTATGCTTGTGTGCTAGATTTCAAGCTCAACCAAAAGAATCTCATCTTAAAGCGGTAAAAAGAATATTTAAATACTTATCTGGCACAATTAATTTAGGCTTATACTATCCTGTATCTCCAAGTTTTGAACTAATTGGATACTCAGATGCAGATTATGCAGGGTGCCAAGTTGATAGAAAAAGCACAAGTGGTGCTTGTGAATTTTTAGGCCAAAGCATTGTAGCTTGGCACAGCAAAAAACAAACATCTGTAGCCTTGTCTACTACAGAAGGTGAATATTTGGCGGCAGGTAGTTGTTGTTCACAAATTTTGTGAATGATACAAACGTTACATGATTTTAATGTTATTTGTGAAAATGTGCCCATTATGTGTGACAATACTAGTGCTATTGATATTTCTAAAAATCATGTGCTTCATTCTCGTACTAAGCATATTGAAGTGAGACATCATTTTTTGAGAGATAATGTTGCTAAAGGATTAATTAAGTTAGTATTTGTCCCTACTGAACATCAATTGGCTGACATTTTTACAAAACCTTTAAGTGATGAACGTTTTTGTACATTGAGAAGAGAACTTGGGATGTCTGTTTGTGCTTAATTTTTTTTTTTTTGAATTTAATTTTAATATATATTTTTGTTTGCCTTTAGTATTTAATTTTAATATATATATAAAAAAATAAAAAATAAAAAATTATATATATAATAATAATATATATGCTGAGGAGGGGCACTGTTGGAAAATAGCCGAAATATTTTTAGCGCGAACTGGGTATATCAAAGGACTCTTCTGATTTTTATCTCCCACCGTGCTAATCTCTCTGTTCTCTCTCAGCGTGTTTCTCTCTCTTCGTACTCCATCTTTCTTCTTACAATCTAAGGTTTTTCAAAGAGTTTTCCATGGCTAAAACTCGTGGCGGACATGTGGTCAACACCGGCAGAGAATCTACTCAAAACACGAAAGATATCCCAACTCACTCCTCACGAAGGCGCTCGAATCGGCTTATCACGCGACTTTCAAATGATTTGGGGGTTTTGTCGAAGGAGTCTATGAAGAGGAAGGGCACTTCTTCGCGTTTGAAAGGGAAATCGACCGAACCCATCATTATCCCCGATTCTTCTGACTCACTGATTTCTCCTTCTCCTCAATCACATGGTACTCCTCTCATTTTTACTTCTTCTAGTTATGCTCTGCGTTTTCAGGATCTTATGATCAATAAAACGATTGTGTTTGGGAAATCAGTTGATCATTCCATATTCCAACAAATTGGGGTCACAACTTTATTTGAAAAAGTGAACCTCTCTGCTATGTTGAGTCCACCCAAATATGCCTATCCCACTTTCATTAAACAATTTTTTGGGAATATGTCTGTCAATGATGATGTCATCAAAACTTTTGTTAAAAACAAAACATTGATCATTGATTCTACTGCATTGGGTTCCATTCTTAATATTCCATGCTTTAGTTTTTGTCCTTTCACACTCAAGGGGCCTTTAGAGTTTGAAAATTTAACTGTCCTTGAACAGTTAAGGATTGTGAAAGAGTTTTCTTCTGCTGAATTTATTGGGTTACCCACTGTTGTTGAAACTACTCCGTTGAATAATGTTATTCATAAAATCATTCGTGCTAATTTAGTTCCTCGTAATGGGGGTTGGTCCAATATGATGTATCAAGACTTAATTCTTTCTGCTTTAATCATCTCTGGAACAAAGTTTAATTTGGCCTTACTTATGATAAAGCACATGGAGAGTTGTTTGACAAATAAAACAAAGTGTTTTCCTTATGGGGGTTTTATTACCAAAATTCTTGCACACTTTGGAATCTCTTTTGTCAATGAAGATGTCGTCCAAATTTCTGATGTGATTGATAAATATATCCTGTCTCAATCTAAATTGACTGTGAATTCTGCTGGGACATTATGTTGGGATGATGAGAAGGTTCCTACTTCAACTCCACCATCTCCAAACTCTTCTCCTATTCCTAATTCTACTGTACCAGATTCCTCTGATCCTCCTTCAAATGTTCAAATTTCTAATCTTTTTCAACTTATCCATGATATGGGCACTCGGTTTGACTCTGCCCTTCAAACAGTCTCCACACAAATTCAAGAATTGAACAACAAGGTTGATTATGTCTCCAGACGAATGGAAGTGTTGGTCTCTCAACACAACGAATATGTGGTTAAAATCCAAGAATTTGACAAGAAACTTGATGATGTTCTCTATGAGACTGCTACAGATGAAGCTGCTTGACTCCCATCTTTTTGATAATGCCAAAGGGAGAGAAGTACAAGGGGATAAGGAGATGATACTTACTGTGGTTTTTGGATATATTAGACTATGCTACTAATAATGCTATTGGTTAACTATTTTTAATTTGGGATATGATATCTATGTGTTGCATGGGATTATTTATATGTCTCCCTTATTTGTTATTTGTTTTCCTATCTGTTATGGAAATCTAATATGCATAAATTTAGGGGGAGCTTAAAGTTAGGGGGAGCATATGTTGGTTAAAGTACTGCATAAATTGTCATCATCAAAAAGGGGGAGAATGTTAGTTTTTGATTATATGATGTTTTGATTGATGACTAATTTAAGTATATTAGAAGTGTGAATGGTTCATGATGTGTTATTATAATATTAAATATGCATGGATTAATGGGTTATAATATTATAATGCATGGGTTATGGTTAATTCATGAACAATTGTTGCTGATAGTTGGTATTTCGTGGGTGCTATTTTAATTAAGGATTTTATCTTGCTTAGTGGAGCCCACATTAGTTGTACTTAGTATTCTATTTAAAAAGGGAGTTTACAGAAGTTTTTTTTTAAAGGCTTATCTTATCTCCTTGTTACTCTCTTGTTCAATATAGTTGACTGGGTATAAGAGGTTCATTCCTTTATTTTAGCTACAAATAGTTGGCAGTTGGCGCAGAATTTTTCTTATTCATATTTGCTGAAATCGTGGAGTCACTTTAATAGGAATGAGATTTCTTAGCTAACATATTTTGTAGCTGTTGCTTGTGTTATTATATATACTACTTCTCTTCGGCTGAACAGGAAGAACTCGAAAATTTGCAATCAAGTTGACATACTATATCAGAGCACTTCAACTGCAATATTCCAGCCATCTATTGTAATCTTTTATATTCTTTTGTGCTGGAAATTTATTCTATTCATTCTTTGTAAACCAAACTAAAGCATAGTTTTGGCTTAAGGTTTTTCTTTGTCTGTTCATAGAAGGCTCAAGGGTCTTAGAGGTGAGAAGAGGTGCAGTGGTGTACAAGTTGCAGAGGTGCAAAAAGGGGGCATAGGTGTCCAACATCAGATTTGAGGCTTCTTTGTAACAGGGAGTAATTTTTGTATTGAGGTTTAAATAGTAATAAAAAGAGTCTCCAATCCTAGTTGGGATTGGACATGGATTACGCCACTAGGTAGAGGATAGGGGCTGAACCACGTAAAAATCTTGGTGTGATTTTTACTTCTGTTTATCTCTTTAATTGTCATTCACGTTCTGTACTTTTTGTTATTCACGCCACTAATCCAGACACTAAAGCAGACAGGTCTAACTGTCTGATAATAAGAAACAAAGAACATAAGCTAAAGCAGACACTAAAGCAGACAGGCGTAGCTGTCTGAATTATACCTGTTGCAGAAAATTTCAAAAAGTTTTCACCGTTTATCACTTTTAGCTTAAACACCTATTCACCCCCCTCTAGGTATGCACATACATAGAATTACAATTTTAATTATATAATATATAATAGTATAAATAATAATTTAATTAATCCATAACTATTTGAGGATGAGGATGAGGATGAGGATGAGGATGGGGATTGGGGCGGGAAAAACAAATATCATCTCATTTTCATCCCAATAAAAAATATTCAGTGATTTTTATCCTTGCTTAAAGTCAAAATTAGTGTCTCCATTGGAGTTCCTTTTCTCCTTTGATTTTTTTTATTTTTCCTTTATCATCAAAGTGAGACAAAAAATAGTGATAACAATTCTCTCTGTAAATTAATTAAAATAAAAAAACTAAAGAAATAAAATAATTTTTTTTGGATCCTACGTACTATAGTGACCATAGTTCTATCCTATCAAGATTATTAAATCTGTCTTCTTTTATTTTTTTTATTTTTGTTACTAAAATTCATTCTTTCAAACTAATTAATCCCATGAACCACAATATAAGGTTTTGAATATATAACATTATAATTTGTAATTTATCTATAAAAATAGCTAATCAATTGATTAAAAATTTCAAAGTCTGATTAATAGTCTCATAGTTCGGAAAAAATTAATATATATATATATATATATATATATATATATATATATTTAAAGTCATTAGACTCACAACTCAAAAGTTGACAATGGTTGGAATAGGATGTTGTGAAATACTATAATTGGATAAAATGAATTTAAAAGAAATACTTCAAGCGTTAATAAATAATTTTTTTACTAATGTATTTTGACCCCCTTTATAAATATTCTGATTCCGCCACTGCTTATAAATAGAAAAATAAATCATTCCCAAACCGACGAATAGTAACAAATGATTTATAAGTTGGTTGATTGGACCAAGTTATGAGTCATTTCCGAACAGTAAAAACTCAGATGAAGAAGAAGAAGATCTAAAATGAAGGAGAAGAGTTACGGATGAGAAGAATCTCAATACAAAGGAGAAGGAAACCAAAAGTCTATTGTTTTGATTTATTTCTTCTATTTTTTCAAAGCAATTTTATTTTTTTAACTTTTTCTCCATAAACAATGTTTTAATTTTTTTCTTTTTTTTCAAATAAACAATGTTTTAATTTTTTTTATGTGTTGACGTGAGAAAAAATTAGATGGCCGTCCATTTAATTTTACGGAATAATTTAATTTATAAATTTTAATTAGTTGAGTTGGTTAGTGCTTATTTTTAAAATTTAGTGTTGAAAACTTATTGCGAGTCTCGTTAAAACCCCTTTTTGCCAATTATTTATTTTTTTCTAATTTGGGGAGGGGTTTGAACTACTACTTGAGCCGAAGTATACATCAATCATTCCTTTCAATTTTATATTATTTCACCCAAAACCGATTAAATTTCAGCGATTCATACTTGTTGAATTCAAATTACCGTTTTCTCTGGTCTGAATTTGGTGCGTACAATGGATTCTCAAGGTAAAACACCAATATTTATCCCTTTTTGCTCAATTCCATCATTCTCATGCAATCGTTGAATCTTCTGAATAATAAAGTTTTCGTCTTTTTTGGTGGTTTCAGGGCAAAGAGGTTCAAACCCTAAGGCCATGCTTACATCTCTAGTCGCCAAGAGACAGAAGCTTCAGGAAGAGCTTCGTACTATCGAGAAACAAGTATACTGTTTTATTTATATATAGTTATGTATATATAGTTTGATAATTTTGAGATATAAGTTTAAATTAGTGAAATGATAAATGCACTCCAAATTTTACAGGATGAGCTCTACTCCAACTTTTATGATTTCCCGTTTAAGTTATTGTAAATTTGGTTGTTTCATGCAGAAATTATACTATAAGTTGAGATACGAGTTAAGTGTGTTGGGTTATATTGTAGGTTTATGAGTTAGAGACCAGCTACTTACAAGAATCAAGCAATTTTGGGAATATTTGGAAAGGTTTTGAAGGCTTTCTTTCTTCAACAAAAAACACCACAAAGTATGCAGCTCTAGATGTTGTCCTATGTTTTTTTTCCTCGTGCATTGTTTCTTTTTCTGTTTTACATTCTATTATTTCTTATACTAAATGATTTGGTCATTTAAGCTCTGTAAAGTTCAGTGTCTTAAAACAAAATTAAACTTTTCTTTTGAAGTTATTTCAGCAGAAATGTTTATCTTTGCAAGGACGATAGTATACAAATTGACTGAAATATGAGAATTAAGGGATTTGTTGGTAACATTTTTGTGCTAGACACTATGATTTTGTCGAGGGAAGAGAACAGAAGGAGCTGGTTAGTTTTTCCTTAATTGTGTAACAATATTAGCATAACAAGAATGTGATGTGGTAAGTTTTGAGCTCCACCTCATGTCTACATCAAACCAGGGGCTGACTAACATATACTTTATGCGTGATGATGACCCTTCCAAAGTTGCGCAATTTTTTTTCTTTCTAAACTATATAATTTAGCATAAATTTTAAATATGGCCTTAAAATGTACTTCCCCCACCCCCTTCCTCATCCTCAGCACATAAGTATTGGCCCCATCAGTAATTATCCTAGGTCTGCTCGTGTATGACTAACTTGGTGGACTGCCATTTGAGGGTTATCCTTCTTTATCTAAGAAAAATTTGGTGTTCAGTATGCTGCATTGGATGGAACTCAAAACAAATTGATTTGACTAGATCTACGTGAACCCTTCTTTTCCAGTTAAATCTAATAGAGTCCAAGACTCTAAACCTTGGTTGGATCCAAGATGATCATATTCTTTTTCCAACCTTGGTTGTATCCAAGATGACATTAACTAGTATGTTGATTGATGTTTGCTATTACCAGATGATTACCGTTGGTCTCTTTTCCTTATATCTTCTACCAATGCCACTTTTAAATTCCTTTGAATGGATATTGTTTCTGATTGTAGATTTTCTTGCCACTCTGTTCGTCTATCTCGATATTCTAAATGTAATAATTGCTCATTCTATGGAGACATTGTTTCTTTAGTATCAAATATCTCGCATCTTAAACTCTAGCTAGACTCTTTACTATCTTGTATGAATCTCCATTATTTAGATCATAACTTACAAAGACTCGATAAGTCAAACTTCAGAAGCATCCTCTATTTTATTCGCGTTACCCTCAATTTACATGGATAATGCACTTCTTGATTTACCTCTGTATAGTCATACAAGATATCAAAAGCTGCCCTTCTATCTTTATTTACCTGCGATCAAGTATCACCTGTTTTTGTTTCTGGTCCTACCTTTGCAAAAGTCGCTCTGCGCTCATTCAATTTTGTTGTCCTTAACCTAAAACCATTACATACTAGAATGTCACTTGTCGTATACTAGTTACTAAAATATAATATATATAATTAGGTAATTCGCCATATTAATACTGTATATGCACCTTTACAATGTTATGTTAATGGGGCTTATGGTACCTAATATTAAACCATCAATTTGATACTTCGCAGTTTGGATGAGTAAGATGAGCAATGCTGCCTTCTCAATAATCGGTTATGGCCTCTATCCTAGAACAGTGCTATGAGTTGCATTATTGGTTAAGTGATGACATAGAGGTTTCTCATTATCATGGAATCTACATGCCTGAGTTACGAAATTTTACATCCGAAAATTCTAATTAACTTTCTATATCATGGTTTTGAATGCTTTTTACATGGTACCCTTTGCTTGAAGCATCTTGTGAAACTGAGGAATAATCACTATGCATAAGATATCGGTTATCGCAGCCTGAATAAACATAGTGTAAGCATTTCTCTAGGAAGATACCATTTTTTTTTGTTTTTCTGTAGGATTTGAGTAAAAAATTATGATAACCTATCTGACAGAATCTTCAATTCTGATGTACATTCGGGAAGTCAATGGAAAATACTAGAAAAAACGTGGATTGATATCATGGCACTTTAGAAATAACTATACTTCAAAAATTCAGGACATCAAGCAAAGGGGAATTCGTTGCTGGAATAAGCTCAAGACATTTGAACTAGGCTTTATGATATTGATTAAAGTTTTTCATATACGTGACTTGTCTAAAAAAGGAAAAAAAAGACAGAAGGTAATTATGATGGTAGAACTTGCAGCCACTACCCTTAGGTATTCATTGGATAAACTACCAGGTGTGGGCAATACCCTACAAACAATGCACACGAGGTACTCCAATAGTAAACTATGTGTGGGCGTCACTAAGGAGATCATTTGCTTCTGCCGTGAAATTTAATTATGTAAATAATCCCTGCAATTCCAATCATCGATAACAACTTCTTAATATAGTGTCATTTCCGTTGGTTTGATGATTGCTATAATTAGATCAATAGCAGCTCTGCAAGTAACTCCTGGTATCTGCACTACTGATTCTCACATATTTACTGCAATAATAAGTTTTTCTGACACTCTATTTCTTCATAAGAAGAATTTATTGGTTCAACTTTTTAGTGACAAAGTTCTTATAACATTGTAGCGCAGCCTAAAGAGATCCAAAAAGTTTCAGCTTGAGGATAGGCTCTTTTCACTGTCATCAGTTACCTCTCCTGCAGTACGTATTGAATATTTATTTCTCAGAGCTTATTTTATAATATCTAATTTTCAGAATAGTGTTATACTGTCTTTTGTTACGAGTAGTCATATATTTATGTTCTTGGCTCGTACATCAAAGAATACATGACCAATGTACTGCAGAATTTAAAAACCTTGTACTAAAACTTTGATTTTATAAAGGGGGTCTATTGTTTTATGTGCCATGCGAGTTTTATATTGCTTTACTTCTCCTTTCATTTTCGTCACTGTTTTCAATTTCCAAACAAACGAAGCATAAGATAACTAACTCATCTATTGGAAGGACACTATACTGGCTGAGATAATGGATCTGACACCTTTTTGACTGTTTCAAATTCTTAATTATAAATTAAATTCTTCAGTTAGTAATGCAATGGCCTTCTTCTGTCGAGTGTTGAAGATAGCATTGTGTGTCTTTTTTTTTGAACTATGGTTACGAGTATTCTATTTTGATTCATCAGTGTCTCACATGGTGCTTGTGTTATATTTTTTTCCTTGAAATAACTACTTTCTTATTAGTGGATAACAACTTTTCTGGATTACGTAATTTTTCTTCAATTGACACCTTTCTCATCCTCTTGGTGTACTGCAATATAATTTTCTACTCCTGTTTTGGGAATTAAAAATATGTTTAGAATTGCTTGAATACTTCACATGAACTTGGAATTTGTTAGTCAGATTATACATTGTTGGACTTCACTTTGTTTTGTTTATGTAGGCAGAAGAGCTAGGAATTGGACGAGAAGGTGAGCTCATAATATGGATAAGATTATTATTTCCCTTTACCTTGATTGGTAACCCTTCTCCCTTCTTTCTTTCACTGTAGATGGAAAGTCAGATATGGGTCAAGGTCGGCCCAAGGGTGGAGCCTTAGCTACCAATGGACCGTAAGTACACATCCCATCCCTTGAAACCCAAATTCTAAATCTTTTTGTCGATACAAAGATAATATTCTCGTTGATATTTCAGGAATTATGCCATAGGTTTCTAAATACACATTTTTTAGTATGTGAATATTTGTGCCATTCGGTTTGTTTCTTCTCTAGGGGAAAACCAAAGAAGGGAAGAACAGGGCCAAGAGATGGAAAGAAATTTAGGCTGTCGAGTGATTTAGACCCCGACGATGAAGATGATCCTGATATGAGCTTGAGATAGCTGCACTGCAGTCTTTGTATTTGTAATATGTAACAATATTTGTGTATTACAAGTGTTTGTCACCAGCAATAAGTCACTTTTAACTTGTGCCTCTCAATTTGAATTTGCGGATAGATTCTAATATAAAAAAAAATTGTGCAACTTTATGATCGTAGATTAACCCTAGTAACTGAATAACATTGTAATACACAAGGACAAGAAAATTTCATTTATGTTTGTGTTGTAAATTCAAATTGTCCACTAATCAGCTATATAAATTAGTATCCAAATGGAAATTAATTGATATTTTTACATGATTCTTATTAGAAGAATACTGAGTGGGTTTCACTTTAACATGAAAAAGATTTAAGTGAAAATATTATTTTAACATGTGAAAATATCAGTTTCTTGTCCAAATTTGTAGTATATTAAAAGGGGAACACTATTTTTATATTTATTTTTGACATTTTTACATGGTTATCTCTCACATGAAGGTGGGACCTATTGTTTGCTGATGTGAGAGATAACAATGTAGAAATATCAAAAATAAATATAAAAATGTAAGTTCCCTATTAAAAAGAAATCCCAACATGTTAGAAAAAGGAAAAGGGAAGGTGTGTTTTTGCATGATTTATGGCTCTTAATTTGTTGGTTCTTGGTTGAGTAGAAACAATGAGACCAGAAAACAAGCACACAAAAAAGAGAAACAAATAAAAACGGAAAAAAGGAGTCTCATTTTCCTCTTACTTTGTTATTATACATTTTCTATGGGGTAGCATATGATTTAATGAAATGTACATAGATTAGCGTGAATCATTAACCGATATTTCTACATATATTTTTAATATATATTTTCACATGAGTATACAATGAATTTTATCTTCATATGAAAATAAATCATGTAAAAATATTAAAAATATATATGAAAATAATACTCCCCTTTTGATCGTTTGGTAATGAAATTGCCATCTTACTTTTTTATATACCGGTATCTAAACAAAAATAAGATTAACTTACAAGTTGGCATTAAATGTTACTCCCTCAGTTCTAATTTATTAGTTACTATTATATAAAATACACATATTAAGGATATTATTAATTTGTAATTAATATAGGTCCTAATTTTCATTTTTGTCCCTTATCTGTTGGTAGTCTGTCTCCTCCAATTAAGCTACAAAATAATGTTAATTAAAACAACCTTTCCACTTCTTCCTGTCTCTTTCTCTCTCTCTCTCATCTCCCTCGTTTTATATCACTTTCTCTCTCTTCTCTATCATTAAGTTATTAATTAAAATCAATCCGTAATCAATCTTCAAAATTTTAAAAGCATCAAAGGGGTTGCGCCGATGCTTTTTAATTTTTTCTCCTCTGTTTTGGCTTTCCCTCCATCTTTGTTCTATATAAGGTTATTATTGTTCATGGATTCTCAATACAAAAGCAAAAGAAAGAATAGACAATTTATAGTTGATCAAACATGGCTGAAATACCAAAATTTGATTTGAATATTCCGGCGAGTTTTGAAGAAATTTCGGACAATAATCAAGAACTTTGGATGAATAAAATCAATCTGAACTGAAGAGAAAACTTTTTGTAGTCCATCAGGAAAAGGAAAGGAAAAGAGATTAATGAAGAGCAACAACGCAGTAATCCCTTAAAAAATGATGAACTTTAAATAAGAGAGGAAATATAACGAACTAAGTAATATTTTTATGAGAATAAATTTTTGTTCTAGATATTAGAGATCGACTATTAATTTAGAATATAAAAAAATCCTAAAACCACTAATAAAAGGGAACCGAGGGAGTGTCATTAAATGTTGATTGAACTAGTGCAACTTTAGTGACATATTTGTATAACTAATGACCAAGTGTTTGTTGAGTGGCTAACAATGGAGGAAATTGCCTAACATATCCATATGATCATCAAGATTTATAACATGAATAAAATATTTAATAGCCATCATAATAATTAACACAAGGTTATGAACAAACCAATACTAATACATGTTAGTGGAATATGGCCTTAATTAGACACAAGAAGGAAAGATGATAAAAGCTACAACTAAATTAAGTGTTAAAGTAAGACTAAAAAGTGGATTAGCAAGGATAGTAATTAATTAAGGTGTATCAAACCCACTCTTGTTTATTGAGGTTAACGTATGTGTGATAAATATACAAAACACTTTAACATAATTTGTTTTGCCCCAAAACAAAAAGAGTTTAAAAGTTAATTTAAAATAATCATAATCAAATATTATGTCCAAATATGTCATATATTAATTAAGCAATTAATATGATTAAAAGAAGATAAAAGTAGGAGGATAGGTGGTCAAATGGAAGTTTTGTTTCGGAAGAATTGGAACATAGTACAACACTATTTAAATTGTAAGAATCTCTTCCTAAATTTAGGAATATTATTTTTGTATGCATATATGTATAGACTGATCCATAATCAACGTTATAAGGATAATATTATTCTTACAACAAATCTTAATTGTCTATCTACGGATTGAACGGTAAGGAAAACCTCCCATCTGAAGTTTAATAAAATGAAATTGTGTGCCCCCTAAGGAAGTCAATCCCTAGGGTGGTCGAACCTTAGGATGCCTAAGGGGCACCTTGACTTTCTTGTTCCTTTGACGCTCGTTTTCTTTGGTTTCACTCCGGTAGTTCAAATCATGTTCAATCAGGGAAGTTATTGTCAGAATTTGTCTTGAGACGGGAAATTAAACCTAGGTCCGGTGACTGAACCTTAGGGTGAATATTGTCTACGAGACAATATTTGTATTAAAACTTATAGTGTATGTTTTGTCGTATTTTGCACGAAAATTAATAGTTGTATAAACAAAGTTGTATTTAAATTCTGTACCATGTATTTGAATAAATTGTGTAGACATATTTTAGGAGCGTCACAAAAATCCTAAAATTTTTATTTTTATCTTGTTCATTTAATTTTAATTTTTTCGTGTTTCATTCAATTTTGTAGGTCACATGTTAATCAAAATTTGTACTTGTGTCAATAGCCTCCAACCTCATGGATAGCATATATAAGTTGTATGGTACTACTAGGGTAAAGGCTTACGGTTTGATCGTTGATTAGTACTACTAGGAAGCCAAGTGGCTACTAGAACTAGAAGTAGGCGTCACCGTGCAGGAATATTCTTAACAGTTGGCTACTTGGCTTTGTCTGAAGGGTCAATAATTCTCCAATGTGAAACTTCAAAATTGGACTTTGACCATGCATTAAAAAGAAATCCAAAGTATTGACCCATATAAATCATTAGTACATGTTTTTATTAAAATCTCATTTTTTGTAAGTTTTTTTTCAAAAAAAGGGGATATATATGCATGCATCAGTACTATTAATTTTCACACTTTTAACTTGTACTGCAAATGTTAATAAAGAAAATTAAAAAAAAATGTGAACCATCTGCCTCTCTTCCCCTCCAGCTTCTCCTATTCAAAAGCTAAATTAATGATACTTTGTACTTTACCTTAATTTGATTGGGTTTTGGAAAAAGAAAAAGTTAATTTCAATTTTAATATCAAATAATAATCTTTTTGAGCTAAGAAAATTAGCTTCCATAAACCAAATAGTAATAATTTAGCTAAAATGAAAATTTACTTTTATCAACAAGAGAGCATTCAAGTTGCAAAATGATCACCAAAAAATAACTTGTTATTTATATTATATGGTCTATAATCAACTTTTAATGGATACGTACCTAATTAATGTGGTCATTTGAAAGAGTATTTTTAACTTAAAAATGATCTATTAGTGCCACTTGTGATGTGATATAGGCTCGATAAATTAAGTTTGTGTTAATTACTCAATACTTTATATAATTGGAGGTTTAGTTCCCTAGCTTATATATTATTTGGCTTTAACTTTTGGAATACTTAAATGTTTGTGCTAATTAGTAGTATTTCATATAGATCATATACCTAGCAACTACAAGAGGTACTAGAGTTGTAACTTAGAAGTAAAACAAAATATGTCCCAAAAAAAATACAGACCAATATTAAAATGAGTTAATTAACAGAAAATTTAATAAATAATTATAATGCCTTTTCTATCACATTTGTAGAGAAATAATAAAAGAGCGTTGAGATATGAAGTTTTACATTCGATAATTAAGACGTGAAAATAAAATAATATATAACTTTGATGGGCTACGTACGTACTCATTAGTGTCAAAATAATTTTCAACAAGAAAATTCAACATGGAGGACCAGAGCAAATATTGGCTCAAAATATTTTGCCACATCACACGCACACATGAGAGTTGATCAAGAGCATATATTGGCTCAAAATTTGCCACACGTGAGAGATCTCTGGTACTAAGATATAAAGTCTATACATTGAACAATTAAAATCTGAAAACTTAATATATAAAACGAGCTGGTCTATTCATTGTCAATTAATTAATTTGTGTTGGATTTTTAAACAAAAAAAATTTAGTTATTTGGGTATGTAGATTACAGAAATGCAAATATCGTTTGAATATATAACAACAAGAAGTTAAGGGGGAAAAAGTGTTAGTCTATAGGTGCATTATAAATATATATAATAACTTTGAATTTTAGGAAATTGACATCAACAAATTAATATTAATCCAATATTTTGGATCAAGTATATTAACAACTTTGTGAATCCCCATCTCCCCAACACAAAATCTTGCTTTTCCTTGTAATTTTGTTTCTTACGCAGTTATATAGCTAATGAGATGGATTATTTTAAACAAGGACTAAAAAATAATAGTGCGGATTTTTTGAGCAATGTAGGTGCCTTGTGAGATCGGTATCAAAACTCGTGGGTTGACGGTTGCTGAAGTAAAATATGAGTCAGTAAATTAATTAATAAATCTAGCCAGTTGTACCACTTTCACACGTGTTTATTCAATTTAATTCAAACTATTTGGAGTCTTTTCAATGATAAATACAGGATATTCATAATATATAAAAACAAATTGCACTACAATTTGTTTGCTCTCATCATTATGCATAATAATATATAAAGATCCATGCAAGACTAATGGGCCCCCTCCTTTTTTGTTTTTGTTTTACCACATCACTAAAAGACAGTTGATTAATAGTATATATATCTCTAGCTAGTACTGTCCAAGTTCTACTAATAAACAATCAGTTAAAACTATTTTAGTCTATATATATATATATATATATATATATATATATATATATATATATATGGAAAGAGAGAGGAGAGAGATCAGATTCTCTTTCCTGGAAAATTCGAGCTAAGACTTTATGAATTTAGATGCTGTAGTTGGATTATTGTGTATATAATTATCCTATTTACTTTGTGCAAGTTTGTAGGATAAATACCCACCCCTGACCTATACCACACTTTGAGCTTTGAGACATCTCTCTCTCTATCAACTAATAGGAGATAAAAAAGAACTATACTAAGAGAGAGAAAAAAAAAAAGAAAACTGAGAGAGAGAGAGAGTCACAATTTTGAGATGGTGAGAGCTCCTTGTTGTCAGAAGATGGGACTGAAGAAAGGGTCATGGACTACTGAAGAAGATCAAGTTCTCATCTCTTATATCCAACAACATGGCCATGCAAATTGGCGGGCTCTTCCAAAACAAGCTGGTAATTATGAAAAGCCATTCTTTTTTCTTTTTTGCCATAGAGATATAGTTTAGGTCATTTATGATCCAATTTCTCCAAGGGATTGAGGATATATGGGATTAAAATGATCATTTTCCATGAAGATTGGTCGTTAATTAAACTATATGATCATTTGATTCCTTTGTTTTCATACACATATTTTCCTTATGAAATCAAACTTAATTTTACGTGCGTGTAAATTTATTATCTTCTATCTCTAGTGGTATCTGATACTCTTATCTTATACTCCATCCGTTTCAAAATTAAAGATACAATTTGACAAATTTTAAAGTCAAACGACCGCATATTAAACTGACATGACTCATAAAAATTTAGAATAAAATAAATTTTATGATTAATTAATAGTTTTTGTTATATATTATACAATTATAATTATATATTATATCAATTAAAATTAAATTAATTCACATCAATTCAAAATTTAATATACGGTCGTTATCCTCAAAAATTAAATTGTATATCTAATTTTGAATTAATACGGATGAAGTAGTTGATATAACATTTCCTCGTAGAATATTTACATACTTTTATGCTCATGTTTATCACGCATATGGCTTTTTATGTTCTAACAAAGATAAAATTTATGCAAGTAAATTTATTCAACTGCACAAATAAATTTTGTTGCGGAACTGAGAATTGAGATGGGTTTTAACTTGATAAAATATTAAGACGTGCCATTTTCTAATTAATCACTATTTAATGGCTGTGATCTTCTTTTTTTTCTTTATCATGTTTTTAGGTCTTCTAAGATGCGGGAAGAGTTGCAGACTCCGATGGACAAACTATTTGCGACCGGATATTAAGAGAGGAAATTTCACCAAGGAAGAGGAAGATACTATCTTTCAGCTACATGAAATGCTTGGTAATAGGTGCGCCTCAATCAGAACTCTGATCAAGTCTGAATTATTTTATTATTTTCATATCGAAATATGTACGAACTTTATTAATTAAATTCTAGAAATATTAAAACAAATTAAAGTAGAAAGATATGAGAAAAATTTGTCTGTGTATAAAGAATATAGTTACTATCAATAGTATTTTCGAACTTGAGATTTGACCCGAAATTCATTCCGAACTCGAGATTTGACCCGAGTTGTTTCAAATATATTGATTATAGGAATAGGAATAAAATACAGATATATATGTAACGTGTCACACTTTTCTATAACTATACTATAACAATATAGGAACAAGAGTAAGAGAAAAATAATAATAATAATAATTGTAGATTAAGTATAAATATATTTGTAAAATTCTTTGAAACTGAAAAACTAAATATGGAATTCAGTACTGCATTGCATGGATTTTTGTTTGGAGTTTTCCGTTTGGATATATATATATATATATATATATATATATATATATATATATATTGTGGGGGGTCTCAAAAACTCCAATAAATATATGAGATCAATATTCACATATATATATATAAATTGCTTTATGTAATTTTGTTTTATTGAGGAATAATTTAACCATCCTCAATCATACTTATTAGATTAATAGTCGATCCATCTATGAAACTAAAACAATAAAATACAGTCATAGTGGAGTAATATTTATATGAATCATTTTGTTTTATTTTCAGATGGTCTGCAATGGCGGCGAAATTACCGGGAAGAACTGACAATGAAATTAAAAATGTTTGGCATACTCATTTAAAGAAAAAACTCAAAAATTATCAACCCTCTTCTCAAGTAGTCACAAAGCAAGAGTCCATGATCAAATCCAATGGTCACAAAAACCCAGATTTCTCTGCCCGACCCGAGGTTTGTGGACCTCCCCAAAGGTCGTCTAGTGAACTCTCATCGGTCACGGTCATGACCACGGCTGTTAAGCAAGAACAAATGGACTCATCGGAGAGTACATTTCCGGAGATCGACGAGAGTTTTTGGACACAAGCTGAGGATTCAAAAATGGAGTTCTCAGAATTTCGAGGGCCTAATGAGAAATTAGGATGCCAAATGATTGAGGATGGTATGGACTTTTGGTACAATCTTTTCATAAGAGCCGGGGAATTACCAGAATTACCGGAATTTTGAGGGCTATTTTGGTTGTTATTATAAGTTAGACTAGTGCGGAGTGGGCAAATTTTGAATTTTATGCATGGTGCATGGTCATTCATTGATGATTTGGAAAAGCATAAAGCAAGTCTTTCATAATGAGTCAATATTCCCACCCCCACCCCCACCCCCTCCCCCTCTTTTTTTTTCGCATTTTGAAGGACAAAAGGAGAATAAATAAAAATTATTGACTCGGGACTTGTTTTTATACATAACTTAGCTGTTAGGAGAAGCATATAATTATAGAGAGAGAATTTGTATACAAACTCTTTATGCTGGGGATGGATATATCAGGACCACCCTTTCATTAACCTATATAATATATATAAGCTCTTTGAATCATTTTCTTTTCCACACGATCAATTTAGCATTATAGATGCATACAAAGTTCTAAAAGGCGCTAGCCTTAGGCAGATTTTTTTATTTTAAGTAAATTTTAATATTTTATCTTATATTTATCCAAACAAAACAGTAATATAAATCAAGACAACATATAATAAAAATAATAAATGCATTTGCTTAAAGTTCAAACACATATCCATATTGTTAATGTCAAAGTTCAAATACAAACATGCAATTGTTCAAAATTCAAACATATTTTTAACGTATTAGTTTTATTCATAAACAAGATTACTATTAAATAATAAAATTTAAATTTTCAATAATTTAATTTAATATTAAAACTTAAGAAACTAAACATAAATTTAAGAATTATATTGAATTAAACTAAATATTACAAATGTATCATTATTTATATAATTTAAAGTTGGTACAAGTTTAAAAAATTACAACTATAATAAAATTATTCATTTTGACTTGATATTGTTCACTTCTTGTTGTGATTTGATATGCTACAATCTGTATTATGAATATGTTAAATCATTAGAAAAATAAATATATCAAGATCTAATTTGGGTAATTATTAAAATATAAAAAAACTCTCTGCTTAGACCCCGTCTAATTTTTTTGAGAGATTTTTTTGTCATCTTGGACCTAAGTGAGGTGTCAGGGGCCTAACACTTAGGCAAAGCGTCAAAAAAGAGCCTAGCACCTAGACAAGACACCAAGAAGTGACCTAACGCCTAGATGGAGCCTAAGCAAACCTAGGCGAAGATTTTTTATGATTACCATGATGAAAAACTCAACTGGCCATTACTTTCCTGATACCTTCTATCAAGATATTTGCAGCATAATAGAAAATTTTATTGCATGCTATTGACTATATATATAATCAATGAAGAAGTTCTTTCAAAAAATAAAAATGAAGAGATAAAAAATTATTCGGCTGCGTACGTGTCTAATTTCACAAATAATAGTTTCAAAAGAAACTGAAATAAAATTAAACTGAAAATCCAGAATATACAAAAGATGAATATAAAAATAGAAACTAAACACTTCATTGGTTCTGAAATTTAAGATTAAATTTGATTTTTTGAAGTCTAATTTAAAATATTTTTAAATTTATTTAATTTTTATCAACAAAATTATGAAACCAATGCTGATAACCTAGTGATAAGACATCTCCCACTACTTGCACATTTATACGTTTGAGTCTACCCTAGGCCTAACGGCCCCCAATTCTTCCCTCCTAACACTCCTCCCCAACTCCACCCCTCCCCAACCACCCCACCCCCCTCACCCCACGTCACCCCAAACACAAAAATTTCAGCAGGGGCGAATTTTAACTAATTTTTTTGTTGAAGTTAAATAAATAAAATTTTAACTAATCATAATATTAATTAATCATAATAATGTTTATAAATTATAACAAATATTCATAATCTGAATTAAAAAAGAAATTTTAAATAAAAAAAATATTTAAATACAATTTAGAAGATAAAAATAAAATGAATCTATGTTTGTTTGTATTTGTATTTAGAATCTGCATTAATTTTTTTTTTGCCCCCTCCAAATTTAACTCTTCAATTAATTTATCCCCTTAAATTTATTCACTTACATATTTATCCCTATCTTATACCTAAAAAAAATTTAGTAGGGAAAACTGTCTATGTTGCCCCCTTAATGGATGCGCCCTGCTTAGAACTATAAAATTGTAGTAGTATGGGTTCTAAAAAAAGGTCAACAAAATTATGAATATATATTACAAAATATTTATAAAGTAGCACATTAATTTTTAATTAACAAACATGAGGGATAGGTTAAATTTTTGTGAAGTTTTGAAGAAATGTTTCACTCAATTTTTGTATGTCTCATAGAGGATCCTAATTCACTGGTATCAATGGTCCATTAATAATTTTCATTGCTGACAAGAAAAAAATTTGAAATTAAAATTATTTGGGATTTAGTTAAGGTAAAATTGAAAATTAATTTGATCATAGTAAGTGATATAATTTTTCATTACCAATACAATTATAAAATTATATAACTTACTAATATAATTTTAATGTAATGAAAAACTATATAGGTTGCTACCAAATCCTATTATTTGTAATTGCTTTTGTTATTAGTGGAGAAATCCAATTTTGTTTGCCGGTTCAGAGTAGTACTAGTGGTGTAGCTTTCCTCGAAGGATATTTGACCAAATTGAACGGAGTATATACGTTAAAAGCAGTCATATATCCATCCCTCTATATTCCTCTAACGTCATAACTTATTATTGCACAGCCACACGCAATGCTTTATCATCACTCAAATTTATCATACAAATAAGTCACTTGGAATTTTTACATGGTGTGATCGGTCGTTGCTTTTGTTAGAATTGAACTTAAATAAAGTTTTTAAATATCAAATTTTAAATTAGAATTTAAGTGGGTTTCATTAACATTTGAAATGAATTAATATATAAATGTGTTTTACTTCTTGAGTAAATTAAAATTAAGTATTAAGAAGTTCAAATTCATGGAGTAATAAATGAGAAATTTACTCTCAAAAATCATTATTGAATATGATAATAAATACTTGTGGGAAACATGAGATTGAAAACTAAATTTTAAATGGGTTTATATACAATTAGATTGCTCTTGACTTTGAGCCTTAAGTCGCACCCGGTTGGAAATGGGTTTAGAAAATAAATATTAAAGCATTTTGAGACTTAATTTAATGTGGGACTCATACTCCGGAAATGTCGGGTTCATGCACCAATGTGTTCTCCTCCGCGAGGAGTATAATGTGGTATACTTATTTGCTCAAATTCATTAAGAATTGAATGAGAAAATTGATTTTAAAGTCACTTACTTGAAATGTTGTAACTTGCATTGTCCCACATAGAAAGTTTGACGAAAATATGAAGAGTTTATATATGGGATGTTTGCACAATAGGAAGGGTCCCAAGGGGCACCCCACTTTTGTAGAAGGGAGAGGACTTAGTTTAAACTCACATGCGGCATGCTTGGTTTAAACTCACATGCATGTGCCGCTGTCTGTCTGGTTGGGTTGTGATATATAATTTTTTGGACAAAATCTGTTTAATTTTTTATCATCACGATACTATGTCGTTTTGACGAACGGATGCACCAACAGTCATATCGTAATTGATAAGTTACGAAATTATTCTATAAATAAACTTTCTGGGAGCGCATTCCTTCATAAAGTTTGATTCCCGTTCTGCAAGTTGCTATTTTGTTCCCATTCTGCAGTTTGCTCTTTGCAGTATATATGTCCTTCAATCATTCCCAGTAAATTTCCTTTGCTCATCATATAATAACAGTATCATATCATCAAAGTTCAAGTACAGAACATTTTTATGGAGAGGAGATGACATAGCCAAGAATTGGTTTGGGTTCACCACATGCGCACTGCAGCCATCGCCCCCGGGCCGGGCTCAAGGACTTGGGTTGTTGTATATATATTTTTCGACAAAAATTTCTTTTGATTTGTTCCTAATTTTATTTATTATCAGAAGGTGAAATTTTGTCGTTTTGGGAACAGGGAAACAATGCCTCAGTGCCTAGGTACAGCGTCGCAGCGCTGACACTCTGGTAAGTCTGGCGCCACAACGCTGACTCTCTGTGAGTCTAGAGCAGTGGCACTGGCTGCTTTTGTAGCGTTTCATACATGCACACGAACAATCATGCCTTTTCATTTATACATTTTCATATGTGTCCAATCGTTCCAAAAGGTCATGAAGGGTCACATTAATCACTTACGAATATCCAGCGAAGTCAATCATTCGATCATCCAAAAAAAAATCATCAATTCAGTCATATTTAGAGTTCATTTGAGAGAGTTCAAAGCATTCATTAGTTCGTTGTGTGTGCTATTTGTAGTTCTGTTATAATACACGTTAAAATTATATTTTGAGAGACAAACGCTAAAACTCTAAACACCAAAGGTTGACGTAATTGTCTTAAGTACATAGTATTAAGTACTAGCTTTGACATACTACAATCCTTTATAATTCATCAAAACTGCTTTCTGATTTATATAAGATTGGAATGTACATTATCCTAGCAACTTTTACAATGGGTTTAATTTCTTAGTCATTAGTTGTATTTTTGTGTGTGTTAACTTTCTTTAAGTGATTTAGTTATTATTGGAAAACAAACGAGAAGTCCGTCGCATACTTATACACAAGTCACTAATATATATGTTTAGAATTCAATCTAACTCAAAAGTTTAAAGACATTAAGTGTTTGTAATATATTTCTCATTCATTTTTTTTTATTTCTCTGATACGAGACTCCAACTTATTTGTGAACTAATAATCTCCTCTTCACAAGTGAGTTCATCACACATTGAGATCTCTCTCTCACCTGCACACTTATCTTCGATCACCACAATACTAATTCTTGTTTAATCACTCTTGATTTTTCCATCAAGAGTAAACTTTTATGAAGAATTAAGCATATCTTATCTTCAATCATCGCAGTATCAATTCTTGACTAACTCTTAAAACTAATTCTCGACTAAACTCATCAAGAATTTAACATCACCTTCGAGAGCCTTTATGGAAGCATCAACCCTTTTCATTTTTCATCGAGAATTAAACATTCATCGCTTGTTGTCTTTTGGAAAGGCTCATCAATCCGGGATCAATTTTTTGTAATTTTTAATACTAGTTCTTAGAAAGCTTTTAGGGAATCCTTTTCATTTTTCATCGTGTGTCATCTTTCGAAGAGGCTCATAAGTCCGTGATCAATTTTCTATAGTTTTCATACCAGTTGTTAGAGAGCCTTCAGGGAAATACCAATTGTTAGAAAGCCTTTGGAGAAGGAAAAATGATATATATTGCAAATGTTTAGGCCAATTTTTTAATTGTCTGGATAAATATTAATAGTAACATTTTTGGAGAGAGATGAAATAAATGAGACCCTCTTATAATTTCTACCAATCTTATTTATTGATAAATTTCACAAATGTAATTCAGTCTAAATTTATTGCAATACATAGTAGACCTCTTAGAGAAGTATCAACCCATCATTTTCATTTTTTTTAATCAAAAATTCAATATTCATCGAGTGTCGAGCTCACCACGGATCAATCTTTCGTAGTTTTAATACCAGTTGTTAAGGAAGAGAATCGGGAGGGCGTACGTTGTGTGCGTATACACAATACATTAACACGTGTGGAATTCAATCTAACCCAAAAACTTAAGCCATTAAATTTTGAGTCCATTCATGTATATTAATCATTTACACTTTTATTATTTCTTACTACAACTCACTTTTAATTAGGTTGGTGAATGCAAGATTCTTAAATTGTAAGCTCCAAAAACTCGAGAGAGAAATGAAGCAAAAGGAAAAAGATTTGAAACCCTTTAACTATTTATCGCATTATATTTTAATCATTTATTTTTATATTAGTTGTTTTAGAAGTATAGATAATTAAATTTATTTTCATTAAAATATCTTTTCCTTCTTTTGGTTCTTTTTCTTTTCTTTCACTGTGTTTTTCTACTTTCAAACCTTAAAACCAACTTTGGGTCTTTGTTATTTTTTCTGAGATGCACATGAGATTCCTAGCTTTTTGTCAAATAACGAAAGTGAGGATACTTTGAACAATTGTTTGGAGTGAAACCCAAGCAAGAGATGGTAAAACTGCACTTCTTAAGCATAAAATCCATAGACGAGCTGCAAGTTTACCACTTGAACGAAATTAATAAATCGGATTTAATGATATTTTTGATATTCCTGAAAGAAAAAAAAATATTTTTCACTCTTAAGTTCTAATAGAATAGATTTATAACTGGTATTCCTAAAAAAAAGAAGAAAAAAAGATGTTATCATAAACAAAATTACTGATCACAATGGACCATGTAAACTTTAATTCTTATACCCCATGGTAGGGTTCAGCCAGTCTCACAGAATTCTGAACTTTAAATATCCCAAAATGCAAAAACAAAGAAAACTAAAGATCCACAAACAGCGGGATCTATAGAGAAACAGCTATCTCCATCATTACAGTTCCGCGAGAATTAAACAATGGGATTATTCAAAACTGTTGTTACTTCACTAACATAAATCACGATAACTACTATGTAGATACCAAGATGCTGGTGATTAAGAAATTTAAGAGAGACATGAGTATGCCAAAGCCTTTTCCTCGCTGAGCTCTTCAGCCGTCAAGTCCAACTTCTTCCTTGAGAACTCGTCAATGGAAAGTCCTACGATGAGGGAAAGTACAAATTAAGAATTCCATGCAGAACATTGTAAAATTCTAAGACATACAAAAATATATATTAATGGAACTTGTAACCTAAATGCAGTTATCCAAAAGAATCAGTTTTAAGGGAAGACAAGAAAGCATACTCATATACAGCTCCTAATTATACAAACAAATTCAAATATACCATATTGTAACTGATAAATGAAGTTCTTTGCCCTTTATTAGTAACAGGGATAACCCTATAGCTATGCTTTGTTATTTTACCAAATCCTTACCTTGAACAATTTTCCATTCTCCATGGGCACACGTCACTGGGAAAGAATAAATAAGCCCAGCAGGCACATTGTATGAGCCATCAGAGTATACTCCCATAGAAACCCAAGTGCCCTATAATGTGTGTTAGGGAGAAAGTTTAGGAGAATTAAAAAATGCATAGCATAAATCAAATCATCAGTAATGTAATATAATTTGCTCAATATATCACGAAAGTTAGACAGGATGACTTACCTCTGGTGTTCCAAGAACCCAATCACGTATGTGGTCACAAGCAGCACTAGCGGCTGATAATGCACTGGAGAGCTTTCTAGCTTTGATAATCGCAGCACCACGCTGTTGGACAGTTTTGATGAATTCTCCATTCAACCTAAAATCAGATTAGGAAACAGCATTTCAGGTGAATTTCTTTGGGGAAGAACTGAAAATACTTGATTAAGTTAATGCCAGTGCAAATCTACATGATAGGAAAAGATGAGGTAAATATCTTATTTTACCATTCATCGTCAGCAACAAGAGCTCTGACAGGCTTGTCTCCAACAGTTGCATGGTTTACATCAGGATACTGTGTTGAAGAGTGATTTCCCCATATGATAGCATTCTTAACATCTGATACTTGAACATTCAGTCTCTCTGAGATTTGACCAAGGGCCCTGTTATGGTCTAACCTTGTAAGACAAGTAATGTTTTTCTCTGGGATCGATGGTGCGAATTCCTTCAGGATCAACGCATTGGTGTTCGCAGGGTTTGCAACAACCAAGACCTGGAAAAAACAATCAATAAAACAAATTCCCGTAACCAATCAATGCATCAAGAACTAGACTACCTAGACATGTTGAATTATAGGCACTTGCATAGTTGTATGATGCTAATATAGTACAAGCCTTGCAGTAAAAACCATTTCAAAGTGGAGCTTCCATAATTAAATATTCTTCCTCGTTCTGAAGAAATATTGACACAAATCCAACTTAACTATTGTATGAATAAAGGTTTCCAATTATTCAGAATCACCTTGAAGTTTGATGAAAACTTCTAGTGACAAATGTGTGCTAATGATGACTTGTGATTGTGAATTAACATGCTAAACAAAACAAGATAATTCAATTATAGACTATAACATCCTAAGCCCCCAAGAATTAGCTACCTTGCAGTTTGCAGCAGCATGCTTCTCAAGAGCAGAAGCTTGGGACTTGTAAATGGACACATTCTTTGTCATCACGTCTTTCCTTTCCATGCCTTCTTTCCTAGGGAACCCGCCAACCATAACTGCAACATTGACGCCAGTACATGCCTCAACAACATCAGTTGTAGCAACAACACCTGATACAAATATCATAACATGGAAAATACTGTCAAACTCCACTAATATTCCCCAATTATCAGATGACAAGATATGCTGTTTTTCTGAAGTATTTAACTAATATTTATGTAGACAAGATACTGACCTTTAAGGAGAGGAAATGCAGCATCCACCAACTCCATTTTCACTCCATTCAATGCCTCTGCAGCAGGTGGAATATCAAGCATGTGGAGGATCACAGGCTGATCGGGTCCAAACATAACACCTCTGGCAATCATGGGCACAAGAGCATATCCAATTTGTCCTGTAAATCCAACATCGTCCGTTAATATATGTAACTTTAGTTTAAGGTGTGAGCATATATCCATGTGATGTGATCATGCATAAGATAGAATAATTTGCATCCGAGAAATCAAAGATTAACATGTAGCAACCACTTGGTCTACAAGTATCATCAATTCTAATATAGCATTGCTACAATTATTAGATAATGACATATATAAACTAAAGTTGGGAATTCTCAAACAAACTTTTCACACATATCTCATTAAATTATGTTTACATCTTGTAAGATACTTAGAAACTATAAAAAGTAGAATAGAATTTAGCCTTTTATCATATGAATTAAAAACCTCCTAACTGGATCTAAACTCTAAACCACTGTTACAGCAAGTTGAATATCTGACACAAATACATTACAAAAATTACTTTTCACACACTTGCAAACTGCACCAAATGCAAGCTTATTAAATATGAAATTTAATATTATTAAATGTAAAAACATAGGCAATCAAATTCCTATACAACACTGACCCTAAACCATTATTTGGCCTAATTGAGTATCTGAGATGCACAGATTGTGAAAACCTTGTACACAACAATGAACAATCTTACAGATTGCACCATACCAAGGGCCAGTAAATATTAAATTTGTATAAATGTAACGCATCTATCATAAACTAAACAGCATACTCCCTCTGTCCAAGTTTATGCAGACATGGTAGTAATTTGCATATATTTTATGGTGAGTCAGAAACACAAACATATAGATATAATTGTATTCTGCATCTTGTAGAAATGAAAACAATCTAAAACTATGAAACTTGAACAAAAAAACTTCAAACACAACTTGAAAGCTAATTCATCATCCTATCATCATAATCATTTATGGTAATAAAGGACTATACTATCTAGCCCCCTACGAATAATCAATTTCAAACTCTCATAATTAACCTCTAATCTAATTAAATCTACAAACAATAAGACTCGGTAAATCACTCAATTCATCCATACCACTACAACACTATCTGATCTACAATAGAATCGGATAAACAGCAGAAAATACATAAAAGTTACATTAATTGATGGTCCGTACGCACTTGATGAACTCTTAAAAATAATCAGTGAATACAACAGTATAAACAGCAGATCTAAAAGAAAAATTAAACATTTCTCAACGATTTATATGTATGAATGTACATGTTATACCTGCAGCACCAGTAACAAGAACTCGAGCTGGTTCTTTCGCCATTATTGAGTATATGATCGGATCTGATCAAATCTGTGCTAGATAGATAAAATGGGTAGAGATATAGTGAACGATGGAGTCAATCAGAGGAGTGAGAAAGGCCGAGTGATATATAAAGTATAAACTGATGACGACTGAACGACGAAGTTTGTGTTCGAGATTAGGCTATTCACTTATTCTTGTTGTGAGGTGGGTTTTCTAGTGTGCGCCGTGATGCGTACAGCGCTTACATGAACCTTTGGATGCCTATTGGATATTCGTAACTGATAGACAAAATGATGACACGTAATGCAGGCTTAGGCTCTGTTTTGGACTGTTGTGGGTCATAAGTCAACTTGTTTGATACTTTAATTAGTGTTGCATCGGCCTATACAACATAGCGGCCCAAATAATGTCATAATGCATGCCTCAATTATTTTTTATTTTAATTTTCGATATATAATTTAAGCAAGAGGTAAGATAAAAAAATTTTATATTTTCATAAAAATATAATACTTTTATTACTAATAGTCACATTAATTTGTTAGTTATATATTAAAGTATATATTTGTGTTAATTAATACATTATGTTATTATGTCTACTCGAAATAAAAATCAATATATTCTTATCTCCATATATTAAAAGAAGGAATGAATGATGACATGAAGTAGGGGTGAGCATGGCGCGGTTTAAAATTCAAATCGCACATGAAACTGCTTAAGTTCGGTTTGACAAATTCATAATTGCACATAAAATCGCTTGTGATTTGTGCGGTGCGGTTTCATTTGGTGCAGTTTCGGTTCCAAAACCAATTGAAACAACAAAATTTTATGCAATTTAAATTAACAATTTAGCATCACACAATATTAAAGTTGTAAAAAGATCAAAACAAAGGCATCAGAGTTTTCATCCCATGTTTTACACATCTAAAAAGGAAAAACAAGCAGCAAGGAAAAATATTCAGTACTACTTCATCCAACACTGAATTTCAGAAGCACGTTGATAACTCAAGAGGGCTGCCTCATGATTTGTCTAATTCCGATAACTTCAATTATTTTAACCATAAAAGATATTGAATCCAAATAATTATATATATATATATATATATATATATATATATATATATATAATTTAGGAAATATATATACATATATATACTCAAACAGTGTGTAGTCCAATAATTTTTTACAATTAAGGAATAATTATATGAGATTTGTATGGTGATGGTGATCATGTAGATGGATACCATCCAAATTCAAAATTAGTATCTTAATTTTCGTAGGAGATTCATTACACAAGGTTAACTGAAACATCTCTCATGTAATAGGATTGTATAATTAATTAATTTTTATGGTGCGGTTTGGTTTTGATCGGTTTTATGCGTGCGGTTATGGCTTGTAACCAAATTGAAACCCTAAATTTAATTTTTCAACCTACCTAAAACCGCCACATACTCCGAAATTGTTGGTACAATTTAATTGGTACGATTTGTACGATTTTTAATGCAGTTTTGGTTCCAATTTTATTTCTTGCTCGGGCCTAACACGAAGAGGTTCAAATAGACTCTAGAGAATTGTGTTACACTTTTGGTAGGGACAAGGTACAAAATTTAGTGACTCAATGTGACGCCCCCAAAATTAGGTATACATCACCCATCTTGGGTCGCCAGATATATGGTACAGAATTCAAATACAACTTACTAATACAACTGTCATGTACAATACGACAAAACATAACTGTGAGTTTGAATACAACTATTGTCTACTAGAGAGTATCCATACTAAAAAGTAGTCCTTATTACAATTATTACCACACTATTTCACATAATAGTGAGGACTACTAATGCTATCCTCTGGACCATCACTCCGTTCTCCGACTCGTCCCAGCTATATTCTCATTTCCTGAAGAGAACAGTGAAAGAAAGGGTGAGCTCAACTAGCCCAGTAAGAAATATTATGACTAAGATAATGCAGAATAAATTATCATTAGCCTTCAACAGTGTTAAACTGATAAAATATAACGAACATCAAGTTTAACTGCAGCGGAACAAGCAATCCATTAAAAGAGTCAAGTAGAAAATAAAATTTACTATCTTCTATGATTTAAAAGGTTTTTCAACACTGTTATCGCTGGGACTCAGCTTAATAAAATAACCCACATCATCGAATCACCCCTGCACTACGGCCAAGGATATTCGTGCACTCATTAATGGTCATGATCATGCCAACAACTGTCCATCAATGCACTACGGGCCAATGATGACTTTTACCACATCATTTGTAACATTACGGTCATGATTATACCGAATAATCCCTGGTCATAATCATACCAAGTCCATCTATGCACTACAGGCCACAGATGACTTTTAACATTTTATAAACATGAGGATGATGACAATGATATAAGAATTCAATAAAACAAGTTCAAGAATTAATTTATCCAAGAATTAACAACGTCTAAATTGTCAACATGATACTGCTTTGTGGAGTAAAATTCAAGAATGATTAGAATAACATTTTCATGAAAAGATACTGGATGAAACGCAATTATCAAGGATATTCCACTAATTTCATGGAGTATAAAAGTTAAAACTTAACCAACTGAGTATAATAAAGAATAGAATAACAAAAGAAATCACCCGGCATGCGATAGACCGCACAGACAGGTTATTCTAACAGAATAATAAATAATGGAATCAGGTCCGGCGTAAACACACAGACAGGATATTCCGACAGAATAATAAATAATGAAACCAGGTCCGGCGTAAACGCACAGACAGGATATTCCGACAGAATAATAAATAATGGAATCAGGTCCGGTGTAAAATACACAGACAGGATGTTCTAACAGAATAATAATAAAAACGAAACCAGGTCCGGTGTAAAACACACAGACAGGATGTTCCAACAGAATAATAGAAGAATGTCACCAAGTATAGGGTAGACCGCGTATACAGGTTATTCCAACAGAATAATAAGAAATGGAATAACAAAAATTCTCTTCATGAATAAGAAAGAATAACACCCTTTACCATTTTAAAGAAGAACTGAAATAAAAAAGTAGTTAAGTAGCAGAATACTTTTCTTCTCTCTCTCTCTATAGTTTCTCTCTCTAGAGTTCAGTGAATTCGTAAGAAATAATGAAGGAATGAGCTGCTATTTATAGAAAAATAGAATGCATAGTAACTAATCCATGAACGGTCCAGATTGATTACTTTAATCTGACGGTCCATATTTAAAAAAAATCTTTTAAATAAAATATAATATATTCTATTTATAGAATAACTTTAATAAAGTATTCTGTTTTATATAAAAAGATGTTTTTGTTTTATTACGTTAATAATACGAATAAAACAAAACTTTATTATCGCTAAATAATTCATATTATTAATTGACAATAATTGAATCAAACTGAGTGACTTCTTACATAAGCATTAATAATCAATACCGTATGCTACTATGCAACTACACGTATTACTGTACTTTTACTACCGAGTAGTTCAACAGTATCAATGGTAAAACTTCCGCCGTTATTTTTAATAAAATATTTTTGTCATTTTCTCAATCCGACAATAATTCTGTTGTGGGGTCCACCAATGATTGTGCCGTTGTACGAATATTCCCTGTTAAAACGAATATTCCTCGACCAATCGAATATTATATAACAACTTGCGTACTTTACAAAATTTATAAATATTACCCACAACTATAACATTATATTAAATTAATTCCATAATATTTAAAAATGATATTTATAGAAAATTCATCTTTATTTATAAAAGTTTGGGTCTTACAATCTCCCCTTCTTATGAAATTTCGCCCTCGAAATTAGGGTACGTACCTGGTATGTCGAAGAGGTAAGGATACCTTGATTTCATTTCAGATTCTAACTCTCAAGTCATTTTCTCAACATCGTGGTTTCTCCACAAAACTTTGACTTGAGGTATAACCTTGGAGCGTAGAATATGTTCCTTCTTATCCAAGATTTGAACATGAACTTCTTCATACGTCAAATCTTCTGCTATTTCGTCCGGTTCTAACTCAATAATGTAGTTCGGGTCTTCCACATATTTACGTAACATGGATATGTGAAAAACGTTATGAACACGAGACATACTTGGCGGTAAAGCAAGTCTATAAGCCACAGTTCCTACTCGATCGAGGATTAAAAATGGACCGATGAATCGAGGATTGAGCTTTCCTCTCTTTCCAAATCTCGTAACTCCTTTCCATGGAGCAACACGTAAGAACATATGATCTCCTATATCAAATTTCACGTCCTTTCGATGAAGATCATCATAACTCTTTTGTCGATCTTGTGAGGTTTTTATACGTTGTCGGATCGCTTGAATCTTTTCTGTAGTCATACGTACCAACTCCGGTCCCAAACAACGTTGCTTCACCCACCTCATCCCAGCATACTGGAGAACGACATTTTCTTCCATACAATGCTTCGAATGGAGCCATGCCAATACTTGCTTGATAACTGTTGTTATAGGAAAACTCCACCAATGGTAAGAACTTGTCCCAACTTCCCTTGAAATCAAGGACACAGAGTCTTAATAGATCTTCAAGTGTTTGAATAGTCCTCTCTGATTGTCCGTCCGTCTGAGGATGCCCATAGTTTTTTGTAAACTAACCCAAAATCGTGAAGTGAATCTTGGGTCTCGATCAGAAACTATGGATACTGGCATACCATGCAGTCTTACAATCTCGTTTATGTACATACGAGCAAGACGTTCAAGTGTATAAGTTTCTCGTATTGGTAAGAAATGAGCAGACTTGGTCAATCTATCAACAATGACCCAAATCGCATCTATACCTTGAGAAACCTTAGGAAGACTGGTAACGAAATCCATGGTAACGTGCTCCCACTTCCATTCTGGAATTTCAAGTGGTTGCAATGGACCTTTTGGTACTTGATGCTCCGCTTTGACTCGTTGACAAGTTAGACACCTTGAGATAAACAGTGCTATCTCTCTCTTCATATTGCTCCACCAAAATGTATGACGAAGATCATGATACATTTTGGTACTTCCAGGATGGATTACAACACTACTAGAAATTTGACATATAACGACGAGATATAGCGACGGTCAGGACGGAACCCTCGTTATAGTGTTTATATAGCGACAGTCACTGAATGACCGTCGGTATAGCGCTTTGAAGGGAATCTGTTCCGAGGGTCACAAATTGGCCGTCGGTATAGGACTTTGAAGGGAATCTGTTCCGAGGGTCACAAATTGGCCGTCGGTATAGGACTTCTGTTTGGGTTTTTAGGGAGCTTTACGTTTTGGAATTATTAGGGCTTGTTAATTCAGTTTGGGCACGCACATCCCTCCCATATTTTCCCCCAAATCAATACCAGACAATTCTCGCCCAAATCGACATTAGCATCTTAGTCGGTCCATCTCGTCACTGCATCTCTCCGTCACTCTATCTCTTTGTCACTCATCTCATCACAAATCAATATTAGTCGCCCAAATCTCGTCACTCCATCTCTCCGTCACTGCATGTCATATGGTCTTACTCCATCTCGTCACTGCATCTCATCTCACTCTATCTCTCCGTCCGGCTTGAATGCATTCTTGCATATTGAAACTATTTGAGCAGGTAATTTCAGGCTTCGATTTATATTTAACCCTAAGTTATGATTTCCTCTATTTCTCTCCTCCATCTAACAAGCCCTAAATTTTGACTTGACTGTCACCAGAGTCTTAGATAAGTTTTCAAAAGGAAGATTCAGCGCGGATGCAGTTTAGCTGTGACGAGTATTTGAGAAATTCGGAACTTGATTAGACTAGCATTTTTCTGGGTAAGTAGAGTTTTTATATTGGTTTATACCTTGTGCACTTACAGTGCTATTTCCAGTGATATTTGCTATTTGCTGGTACTTACGGTGATATTATATCTTGGTGCATTCGTTTCATTTCCTAGATTGTTTGGTTATAAAGTTTGAAGCTATGTATGATTTTTTGAATATAATAAGGGAACAACTTTAACTTTGAGTATTTTTATCTTAGTCCTGCTACTGACTATTGTTTTCTCTGCTAATTTGCAATTGTAGAGTATCTTGGTAGTGAGACATGACAGCTTTTTGATAATTTTTTCCTTATAGTATTAATATCAATATTGGAAACTTGCAACATGCTTTAAGTAATATTTTCTTTATCTTATAGTAATTGATATTATAATTAAGATTAACTTGGATTTTAAAAAACTTATTTGTGTGGCCTTCCCCCTCAAAAACTGGTTTAATTGTATAGTCTTGTATATCGTTACTAGCTGATGGCAGTACCGGAACAAAAAGGGGAAGTGTAACATGTCATTTTTCTAAAATAATTACCAATGTCTGACCCCTAAATTATTAAGCCAAATCAAGCCAACGAGCAAATGACAATCATAAACAAAAGAGATTAACGAAGTGAAGGCAGTTAAATATCTTTGCATTACAAAAAGAAAAGCATCCTAACGTCTCTTAACCTCTAATTCTTGTACTTGAAAGTGATGAGAAGTCTATGCTGTAAAAATGAACAATTTCACCCCCGAAATCCCATGGCTGTTGCACTAAGATCAAAATCATCTAGAGAAACAGCTTCTTTTACTGTTTTTCGGTTCAGATACTTTATACTCAACCAAATGCACGCTGGCCGTACGACCATTTTCCAAACCAGTTCCAGAACTAAATTGGACCATTATTTTACAAACACTTCTTATCATCTCACCTCTTTCAAACCCATATCCCTTTGAGGCGAATTAGTCGACATGTGTTACGATATATAATCCCATGTGTTCTTAGGGTTTTAGTAAGAATAAAAGGAGAATTAATATAACCAGTTCTTATGGGGACCCTCCTGAAGTTTGGCAGCCTTCCGGGGATGGAATTGTGGTCCGTCCTCGTTTGACATTTTTACGACCTTTTATATTTTATTTGAGTGAACTAGAAGTTTGGTTGGCATTCAAGGTACTTAATTATGATAATTAATTATCATAATTAATTATGATAGATTTCTATACGCAATATCATTCATGTGGTTCATTTTGAATTAGGGACACGACATCATGGATAAGAGGTGGATGGAATTACCAAGATATTCTAGAGAATATCTTGCAGGCCTTGAAAGATTTCTGATCTTTGGTTTCGAAAAAGTGGGCATGGTCACTGGAAGAATTCCTTGTCCATATAAAAATTACGTGAATGGAAGATACCAGATTCGAACAACTATTCGTGAACATTTGATTTGTGATGGATTTATGTTTGGCTACACGAATTGGGTGCATCACGGGGAAGATGAGATTGTCAGGGATGTGAGCAATGATGATATTCATGACGAACCATCACAATTCGAAGATGATCATCGTATGCCTGAGATGATAAATGATATATTTAGGGATTACGGTGTGGATTCGTCGGCTGAAGCTTCAAAATACCAAAAGTACATGTCAGAGGCCAATCAACCTTTATATCCTGGATGTGAAAATGAGACAGTCCTTTCATTCGTTGTATGGCTTTTCAATCATAAAAATGTTAGCAAATGGACTGATGTGTCCTTTGATGGATTGCTCCGTAAGTTCAAGTCATCATTTCCATCATTTGCAAACTTGCCTGATAATTTTTATGAAATGAAGAAAATGGTTGGAAATTTAGGGTTTGGTTATGAGAAGATTGATGCATGCGAGAATGATTGTATGCTCTTTTGGAGGGAGAATGAAAAATTAGAGTCTTGTACAGTTTGCAAAACATCGAGATGGAAGCAGAACGAGATGGTTGTATCAGAGAAGACACAAATAGATACAAAAACTAAGAGGAGCAAAGTAGTTGTGAAGCAATTACGTTATTTAGCGTTAATTTTGAGATTGCAGAGTCTATTTATGTCTGTAGAAACTGCAAAATACATGACGTGGCATCATGTAAAGCGACGGAAAGATGGAGTGAATCGTCATCCAGCTGACTCTGCAACTTGGAAGCATTTGGATACAATGTACCCTACATTCTCTCAAGAACATCGAAATGTAAGACCGGACTGTCCACTGATGGCATGAGTCCCTTTACCCATGGGTCACCGTATAGTATATGGCCATTGACAATTGTTGTATATAACTTACCACCATAGATGTGTATGAAGCAGGAGTATTTTATCATGCCGTTGTTAATACCTGGTCCAAACTCTCCATGTAATGATATTGACGTGTATATGCAACCTTTAATTGAGGAGTTGAAGATACTATGGAGTAATGGGGTTGAGACGTATGATGCATCTACCGGTACAAAGTTCCAAATGCATGTGGCACTGTTGTGGACAATTAGTGATTTTCCAGCTCTTGCTATATTGTCTGGTTGGAGTACTAAAGGTAAGTTGGCTTGTCCATCATGTCAAATGAACACTCGTTCTTGTAGATTGCAAAGTAAGGAATGTTATATCGGGCATCGTTGTTTTCTGGAGTCGGGTCATAGTTATAGGTTTGATACACGAAGATTTAACGGAGAATGTGACCATAGTGAAGCTCCGGTGGTGCCATCAGGATTTGATATTCTTGAACAAGTTAATGGCATTAATGTCACTTTTGGAAAGACACCCACTAGCACGAAGACTATTCCCCATGACTCAAAACATAATTGGAGGAAGAAATCTATTTTCTTTGAATTGCCATATTGGCGGATACTTTTGTTGCGCCACAATCTAGATGGAATGCACATTGCCAAAAATATTTGTGATAGCCTGATTGGGACATTGTTGAGTGTGCAAGGAAAGTCAAAATATAATTTAAAAGCACGATTGGACTTGATGAAAATGGGTATAAGAAGAGAGCTCCATCCAATACCCGTGCAAGCAAGCAATTCAAAGTACCTTTTGCCGGCTGCAAGCTACTCAATGTCTAAGAAAGAAAGACATGATTTCTTGCAAGTGTTGAAAAATGTTAAGGTACCTGATGGATATGCTTCAAATATTTCACGTTGCATCAATTTGAAGGGGGGCAAGATCTCAGGTCTTAAAAGTCACGACTGCCATATGTTAATTCAACAATTACTTCCAATAGCAATATGATGTACCGACTTGCCTAGACATGTCTGCTCAACAATAATTGAACTTTGTAACTACTTCAGAGAATTATGTTCCAACTATAACACATCGGAAGATTATGAACGGTTGAACAAAAAAATTTCGTTAATACTTTGCAAGCTTGAGATGGTGTTTCCTCCTGCTTTCTTTGATATAATGGTACATTTGTGTGTCCACCTTGCTGAAGAGGCGAAGATAGCTGGAAATGTTAAATATCAACAAATGTGGGCTTTTGAAAGATACATGGGCAAGTTTAAAGGGTATATTCGCAACAGAAGTCGTCCAGAAGGGTCAATTGTTGAAGGGTATATTCCTGAAGAATGTGTTACATTTTGCTCAAGATATTTGAGTCAAAACAATGCTGCATGGAAACGAGTTGGAAGAAATGAAGTTGGATATGAACAAGGAAAAGAGATTCTCTCTGTATTTAGAAACATAGGTCGATTTCTTAATGTCCCAAAAGTTTGTACTCTATGTAGCGATGATGTCAAGAGTGCACACCTTTATGTGCTATTCAATTGTACAGAGGTTGAGTCATATCTAAGGTGAGTAAATAAAGAATGACATTTATTGTTCGAAATATTAATAACTTATGTTAGCCAGCTAGCTATGACAAAAAAAATTTGTTTGTTTATTTGTTTGTAGTATTTGGCAAGATTCATATATGTTGCGACGTGGAAAGCGTAAGCAAAAATCGACGCCAAGGGAAATTGACAATGCTAAGAAAAAGGAATTTCCTGAATGGTTTAAGAATTATGTAAGTACTACATTATGTTAACGTAGTTTTATGAAAAATTTTGTAATGGTTATTAATAATAAATGGATGAAATTTGCTTATATCGCTACCATTTTGTAGATGGCAACTATGAATAACGATGCTTCAAAGGAAGTTCAAGCTCTTGCATTTGGCCCAAATTTGATAGGCAGGAGAGGAGATGGTTATTTGGTAAATGGGTATCGATTCCATTCGACAAGTTGTGAGAGTAAGAGGAGAACGCAGAATAGTGGGGTATATGTGGTAGCAACTACTCGTGGATATTCATCTGCTAGAGATCGAAATCCCAAGGAATATATAGTTGAATACTTTGGTATTTTGGAAGATGTTGTTGAATTAGATTATTATGGATCTGGCAAAGTTGTTCTATTCAAATGTAAGTGGTATGACAGTTTCGCACGTGATAGAGGAGTCAAAACTGATGACTATGGCTTCACGCTTGTAAATCATCAAAAGTTTGGTTCAACCGATGAGCCCTTTGTAATGCCTGCTCAGGTTCAACAAATATTTTATGTTGATGATCAAAGGGATAACAATTGGTGTGTGGTTATACGAACAAAGCCGAGAGATTTATGTGAAGATGCTGAAGTAGATTCTGATAGTGACGAGTTACCCAATACCAATGAAGAATTCATCACTCCAGTTGCAGAAGTTGATATTGAAAACATAAATTGGGTTAGGAATGACGTTGATGCTGAATTAGTTGAAAATGAACGAAAAAGACCGGATAGTAAGCGAAAACTAGGATCTCAAATTGATACATCTCATTTCAAAAGACGAATGATTGAACATATTGTTGATGAAAATGAAGATGAGAATGGAGACGAAGATGAAGGAGAAGATGAGGGTCCCGAAGATGAAGAGGAGGGTGATAGTGAGGAAAATGAAGATGACGAAGAATGAAGAGGATAAACGTCACAATTGATAGATCTGTTTTTTTACACTTTTTCCATTTTCTCCAAAAGAGAAACCGTTACACTTTGATAGCTCTATTTTTGATATTATATCTTGGTGCTCCTTGTACTATTAGCAAATATCTAGACTATTAGCAAATATCTAGCAAATATCAAAAGATGTAGTATATCTTTTACTTTGTTTTCTACATCATCTTATTAGTGTTTTAAACACACTTCTTTGTCAACATTTCAATGTAAGTAGATTTAAAGATCATGCAGTAATTGTTGTGCCACGCTGATATTTGGCTCCAAACATAGGCTACAAAACCTGATTACCATGTTGAGATATTCATCTTGCGTTGATGTACCTCAACAACTTCAGTCATCACAGAATGAAACTTGCAGCCATACCTCTGCACAAACATCTTTTCAGTCATCTTGGAAACTACAAAAAGTCTCACTTTTCTTTCCCAAAGTGATTTGCTCATGACTGCCATTGTCCCGATGGCTAAAATGAATAGATAACTCATGGGATCAAAACCTAAATTCTTATGACAAACTGTATGACAAACTGAAGACTCAATCAAGTATATAATTCAATTTCTGACACAACTCTCAAACAAGTTATTTTAGTTTAAGACAAATCAAAGCTGCTAGCAATAACTTTGACCCTGCAACTAAGATCGGTGAAGGTGGATTTGGGCCAGTTTACAAGGTAAATTCACTCACAGGTGCAAAACCACATTCATATCACATGAAGTAAATTCACAGTTTATTCATAGGTGAGTTTACAAGGTAAATTCACTCACAGTTTATTCACAGATTACATGTGTTGTGTCTAAAAGTAATGAGTGTCACATTTATCACATGCTTACGAGTGTCACATTCATATTTTTGTTTCTCAGGTTACTTTAATGGCTTCTAGTAGAACGTCTAGATCTCGTGCTAACTGTTCTAATGGCCCAAAAATTAATGATAATGAGATCCATGCCGATGAATCACATGTAGAGGAGGAAAGTATTCATGAGAATGCTGAAGGTACCATGGATATATCTACACTTATACTTGCATTGTCATGAAGGCAACCTAAATTAGAATAACATTTTCATGAAAAGATACTGGATGAAACGCAATTATTAAGGATATTCCACTAATTTCATGGAGTATAAAAGTTAAAACTTAACCAACTGAGTATAATAAAGAATGAAATAACAAAAGAAATCACCCGGCATGCGATAGACCGCACAGACAGGTTATTCTAACAGAATAATAAATAATAGAATCAGGTCCGGCGTAAACGCACAGACAGGATATTCCGACAGAATAATAAATAATGGAACCAGGTCCGGCGTAAACGTTCTGACATAATAATAAATAATGGAACCAGGTCCGGTGTAAAACACACAGACATGATGTTCCAACAGAATAATAACAAGACGGAACCAGGTCTGGTGTGAAACACACAGACAGGATGTTCCAACAGAATAATAATAAAAACGGAACCAGGTCCGGTGTAAAACACACAGACAGGATGTTCCAACAGAATAATAGAAGAATGTCACCAAGTATAGGGTAGACCGCGTATACAGGTTATTCCAACAGAATATTAAGAAATGGAATAACAAAAATTCTCTTCATGAATAAGAAAGAATAACACCCCTTACCGTTTTAAAGAAGAACTGAAATAAGGAAGTAGTTAAGTAGCAGAATACTTTTCTTCTTTCTCTCTATAGTTTCTCTCTATAGTTTCTCCCTCTAGAGTTCAGTGAATTCGTAAGAAATAATGAAGGAATGAGCTGCTATTTATAGAAAAATAAAATGCATAGTAACTAATCCATGAACGGTCCAGATTGATTACTTTAATCTGACGGTCCATATTTAAAGAAAAATCTTTTAAATAAAATATAATATATTCTATTTATAGAATAACTTTAATAAAGTATTCTGTTTTATATAAAAAGATGTTTCTGTTTTATTACGTTAATAATACGAATAAAACAAAACTTCATTATCGCTAAATAATTCATATTATTAATTGACAATAATTGAATCAAACTGAGTGACTTCTTACATAAGCATTAATAATCAATACCGTGTGCTACTATGCAACCACACGTATTACTGTACTTTTACTACTGAGTAGTTCAACAGTATCAATGGTAAAACTTCCGCCGTTATTTTTAATAAAATATTTTTGTCATTTTCTCAATCCGACAATAATTCTGTTGTGGGATCCACCAATGATTGTGCCGTTGTACGAATATTCCCTGTTAAAACGAATATTCCCCAACCAATCGAATATTATATAACAACTTGCGTACTTTGCAAAATTTATAAATATTACTCACAACTATAACATTATATTAAATTAACTCCATAATATTTAAAAATGATATTTATAGAAAATTTATCTTTATTTATAAAAGTTGGGGTCTTACACTCAAGACGCTGCAAACGACTCAAGAGGATCCGGTTAGCATGAAGTTATTTTTTTGGTAAGTTGGTCAATTGGCCAATAGAATACTGACACACATACAACCTCGCCTGCGTATCAGTATTCTATTGGTTAATTGACCAACTTATCTCAAAATAAACTTCATACTAACCACTTTCGACTCAAGGGATAGTGGAGGAATTATTTCGATTCAGTTGTTTAATTGTGAGAGTAAAAGGAGTTCAAGAACCGGATAATGGTTTTAATGATGCAAACAAAAATTTGTGCTCACAAAATAAGAGTATTATATGTTTGAGTAAGGGGCTGTTTGATTAAAAATGAATGAATCAGAATCTGAATGAAAAAAGTTGTTTGATAATTGACATGTCTGAAACATCTGAATGACAAAACTTTATTACTTTACCTCTCTGAAAAAATTCAAAATTGTTGTAAATTTATTTAATATTACTTAATATAATAATTAATATTTTATTTTTATTTTTTTTTACTTCATTCAGCTGCTCATTCAGTTAAAAAAAATCTGACTTAGTCATTCAGCTTGTCCATCTTATCGATTCAGTCATTCAGACCAAAACAAACGCCATTCAGTCTTTCAGATCTAAACAAACACCCCGTAAGTTGGGCCCTTTTTTTTTTGATAAGCCCTGAAACACGATTAAGCAACTATTTAATAAAATTGAATAAAAAGTTTTGAATATATAAAAAAATTTAAATGAACTGAATAGAGTAGAATATCTGAATACAAAATAAAATAATGTATTTGATAATTGTGTGTCTAAAATACCTGAATACGTATATTTTCCTATGTTAAGAAATAATTTATACATAACAAAATTTGTTTATAATAGTAAAACAAGATGAATATTAAATGTAAGTTTCAATTGTCAATGAGGCTATGTAAGTAAAAATATCATTCAACACTATTTTTTACTGATTCAGCTGTAATTTTGTTGGAAAAAATTGTTCAAACGTATTCAAAATTTAAAATTTGATAATTTAAATGATTTATTAGATCATATTTAGACTCATTTAGATTTATTGATAAGTAAACAAATAACCCATAAAAAAGATTCATTCAATTATAAAGAAATAGAGGTATCTCGGGCTGTGACATTAGATTGACTGACTAGTTTATTAATAATTTCATACAAGCTAAAAAGATGTCTAAAGAGTGAAAGATCAGGTGTAAGTTAATGTCAATTTATAAGAACAAGAGATCATGTTCATAATTGCCTTTGTTACAAAGGATTAAGCTCGATCGTATATATATATATATATATATATATATATATATATATATATATATATATATATATATATATATATATATACATATCAACATTAATACATTTTTGATCTTTGGCAATGAACATATAAAGCCTTTTCTTAATTTTCCCAGCCTCCATCAATATAAGAAACTTTTGGCAATTATTTAACAAGTAATTCTTGGAAATAATGAAATTCATGCATACTTATGGTATACCTTTTCTTCTCTTTAATTTGTCGAAATTAGTACGTACTTGCAATCTACCAATTCCTACATTTTCTCTTCTTTGCGAATACAACTACTATCAAGCACTAAAGTTCTACCCAACAGCTCAAACAGGTAAACAACCACTCTATTTAATTCATTCACTTCCAATTTAATTAATTTTGACAGAAATAAGTTACAATTAACTAATTTATTTCATTCCAAATCTTCCATATGTATACATTAATTTTAAGCACTCGAAAAATAATACCCAAATTAATGACAAATTCTCAAAAAAATTCCACACAACCCCATTTCTCCTATACATGAAATATTCACACCCTTAAGTATATATATATATATAAATCGAAAACCATTTAAAATTTTGGGCAATATATACCAAAAAGTAGTATTTTTTTTGAAAAAATAAAAATAAAATTCAGTCTGAACCTTTAGTAATCAAACCCCTTCTTTCATATATCTTTTGAATTAAGATGAATATATATATATATATATATATATATATATATATATATATATATATATATATATATATATAAAACTATGTCCATATATTTATAAATAAAATCTCATAATTAAGCACCTCGAGCCAGCATCTCTTGGAACTCAAGGAGAGATTGCTCCCTTTGTAGCTTCATATCTTGACGGAACTTGGAAATGAATTCCTCTGCTCTTTCATCCACTCCTCTTATTTGTGGCAAAGATAAACCCTTCCATGCCTCATCGAGAACCTTTACAGTACCCTTTTTAGGGGTAAAATTATGTTCTTTTTTAAGCTTATTTATATTCATATAATTTGTATCTTCTTCAACTTTGGCCTTATCGGAAGCACCGCTACTAGTAGTTGAAGCAGGCGTCAATAATACTTCTTTTCCTTTGTTTGGACGCATTGAGGTTGGCTTTGGAAATAGGTGGTCTACGTATATGGCCGCGGAGTTCTTTTGAGTTAGGTGGTGGTAGTGGTGGCGCCAGCGACGGTGATTGACTCGTAGCTTAAGTTGGGTAAAGGGTCGGATTTTTTTGATGGATTTGGAGAATTTGAGGATAATATTGTTGGGTAGTTTGGATTGAAGATTGTCGGTGAAGCTTTTCCACGCCTTCTTAGCGGGTATAAGCTTCTTTGCTAAGTTGAAGCTTGACATCAACTGTTCATGTTTGGTTTTCTTTGATATGAGCAAGAGAAGAGGAAGGAGAGAGAGAGAGAGATGGATTTTCTTTGAAGGTTTTTGCAAGCACAAGTGGTGGATTTGATGGGTTTTATACTCCTGTCTTGCTACTACTCAGTACTTTGTTCCTACTTCATTCTTTTCTTAATGTGCTTAATTTCTTTGCATGGGTGGTGAAAAAATGTTGACTAACATGTAATGGTGTAAATAAATTGAGTCGAGTATTGAGTTATTCAGATTTAATTGATTTATAAAATTTATCGAGTATATAAAGTAAGGTTTAGCTAAAGAGTCGAAAACAATCTCAAAAAATTAAAAGATTAATTAGACAGCCAATTTTTCATGTTAGTGAAAAATGTTTATTAGTTGTTTAACTAATACTAACATACCATTCTTAATTCAATTATATTTTAACTTATTTTACAAATGAGAAATGTCCAATTGTTTAGTAATGGCAAATGATGGTACTCCAAAAGGAAAAGTGGAAAACTACACATATATATACTAGTGGAAAGGTGGATATATATAAAACTTTCGGCAGATTTTGGAAGCCAGACAGACTAGAGCAAATGCAAAGTTAGCTTGGGTCCTAAGTTTATTCAACAAAGAAAGAAAGCGATATTCACTAAAAAAAAATGAGTTGTATTTTATTCATATTTAGAAAAAGAAAATTAATATTTCGTCGTGAATGAATTTGGATTCAATAAAGTTGTCAGTCACATAAAAAAAATGAGCTGTATTTTATTCATATTTAATGATATTTGATATACAATTACAACTCAAAGCCACGATCGGGATTAACATATTAAATTGGAGGACAAATACACCAAATACATGCAAATCCCTCAACAATTAATTAATCACCATATATACCTTGATAAGCCATATATATTTTCATCAAAGTAGGGGTGTAAATGAGTAGAATCTCAGTGAACACCTTCATGCTCAGATTCGGCTTGACTCGAAAAAATTGAGCTCGAATTCGACTCGGATTCGATAAGGGATTTATATTTTTGCGCCAGATTCGACTCGGATCATTACTTAGACCTACTCGGCTCGTAGTACTCGACTCGTTTACAAAGCGAGTTACTCATGAGCCTTCAAATCGAGTTTCGAATATGAACCATTTTACTTAAAACTGAACCACTACATACTAAATTGGTTACTTAACTAATATTTATATATAAAACTTTTTCACTTTTATTTATGTATTGAAATTATAAAGAATGTAATATAAATTGACATTCAATTAATTGATTTATTCAAGTACAAGTTTACACAATTTCATACTACACTTAATAAATTATAAAAATTGATATAAATATCACATATTTTGCTTAATAGCATGAATCAGACCAATATTCGAATATGATCCATCGAGCAGGTATCGAGTATGGTTCGAGAAAAAATGAAATACTCGAACCCTAATATGAGCGAACACTAGTATGCTCAAATTCGACTCGTGTATCACTAAACAGAAAACGGGCATGTATCATATTCGACTCGGATCAACTTCAAATTCGAGTTTTGGATCATATTTTCGAGCCGATCTCGAGTCGAGTACCGAACTACTTGACTCGATTTAAACCCCTACTTCAAAGTGATGTTTCTTTCTCTTTTGAACATGGAAAAAATTCTCTTTTTGGGGTTTCCAAGCTGTAAAGATTGGATTGGAGGCCTCCTTGCTCATTTTCGCATCAAGAAAATATAATAAAAAGAAATTATATATGTGTGTGTATGTATGTGTGAGGTGTTTCTAGCTTAATTGCTTTACAGGTCATTGTAATTATGAGCCTTAGACATTTAATTTTTTATTAGTACTAGTAGGAGTATTATTTTTTCTTCACAAAGTAAGTGTTAGGCATGCACATTAGGTAAAAATTAATACTAGTAAAGCTGGTGAATGGAGTCGATTCATTTTCCAAGGCTCTCAGGTTTCTACAACAACTACTGTGTGGATTACTTATTATTTTCCTTTTGACACAAGTTTCAAGTGAGAGAGGATAGAATTTCTAATTTTGAAAAGAAATATAATCGTTTTAAATTTTTTAAGGAAAATGAAATCTGAATTTATACATATTAGTATATGTTTTCACCAATGTCGTCACCCCTCATCTCTTCTTCCCCACACATATCTAGACAAGCAACAATTAGGTTTAGAAAAGATAATATATATATATATATATTAGTTCACATACTTAATATTTAAGTATTGAGTATTTGCATTTTATTCTTATTGGGGTCAAAATATAAATACATGAAATTATAAAATATTCATGTCTAATTACTATGTTCATGTAGAGTTTATTTGCAAACCATAATCTTTTTGGGGACTTTTTAAAAGCTTCATGCATTTACTTTCTTAAATAAAAACATTTTCCTTGGGAACAAACAAGACAGTGACATTGGATGAATACCAAACCACGACAACGAAAATTTGAAATTGGCCATGTTTGTCAAAAAAATGGTAGAGAAGGAAATTGAAGTACGGAAAATTCAGAGGGAGTGAAGCTCGGGGTTTTGGGTTAGCCCTTTTGTTATGAGGGTTAAGTGGGCATTAAAACTTTACGGTGATAAGTGTAATTTTGTAAATAAGTACATCTAGACGGTGAATATGTGTAAATATTAAAAGTGATCTGGTCAATTTTTACTCTAGGTTATAATCTGATTCTGTATATGTTCTTAGTCAGTTATAATCAGACAGATAATTCTTATCTGTTTTAGTGCATCTCCAAGCACGAACTGGAACTAAATATACAGAAACAATCTCTCTTTTACCTCCTTTCTTTCAATTGCCTTGCATCATAAATTTGCTATAAAAGAATTATTCTAGGTAATGTTTCCTTCCCTTTCTATTAAATATTTTGAATTTGGTGTGTGATGTGTTGAATTCCTACAAATGTTAGATTTTCTTATTTATTTTCCTCCATTTAGGACAAACATGAATTTGATTTATACTGCTATAGTTAGATTAGATTTGTTCTGCATGATCTGAGGCTACATTGTTTGTGAGACAAACACGATTTTATATATTTGTCTCTATATGGGACAAACATGATCTTTATTACTTTGAGTAATAAATATGCTTATAAATGTTTGTTAATGTTCAATGAATCTTGAGGCTGGTTGTGTTTATGGTTTATGTTCATATGAACTCAATACATGATCAATGAATTAAGCAAAAGTTACTCATGCTAGATAATATGCTTTCAAGTTTTCTCTTTAACATGCACTCGAGTAGTGTTTTTTTTTGAACTTTTTATATGGACATGACTTTGATGAATTTGGTTTTATTGGTTTATTTATTTTATTTTATTGTTCGAAGTTAACTGTTTGGTGAATTTGAGCTTAAGATCATTAGTTGCTTGATTGCATTTGACAAATAATATTATTGTTCCATATTTATGGGCCTAAAAAGATAGCATAAGTTTTTTAGTAATATTATAGTTATAGTTTTGGAAAATTAACAATTTATTATTTAAACATTTCTTTTTTAATTTCATAACTATATATTTGACTGATTTATGTCTATTTTTTTTTGATTTGAAGATAGAGTTTTTTCTGGAAGGTCAATAACCACAAGGTTGAAGATTTTAATTAAGCATTTTCTTAGGATATGGATTTCAAAATTAATTCAGCTTTTTGGATTATATAATTTGATTTTGTGGTACTTAGATTATTTAAGAAACTGTTTATTGCCTAACTAGTTGGGTATTTTGTTGAATCGGTAAATCTACTATTTTTTTATAAGATAATTACTTTTTATTTTAAATGTTTATTGCCTTTTGTCTCTTATATTATATACAAGTGTAAAATTGATTTAAAAAACTCAATAAATGTATTATATTTTTTTATTGAAAATTATTAATGTAACAATACATTTTGAATGTCAAACAACTTAATATGACATCACATCATCACGATTTATAATCATTTATTGACAAATAATATTTGGTCAATGAAAATTAAAATTTAATGACGAAAAATATTAACTCTTTAGAATTAATAGTATTGTCATTATTTATATTCATTTAGTTGTAACAATTGATCTTGTCACTAATATTAACTATTTGGTGACAAGTTATGTCGTCACTATTATATATCATTTAGTGATGACTTTTAATTTTGTAACTATTAATAGCTCTTTATGTGACGAGTTTTATCGTCACCATAAGTATTCAATTAGTGACAGATAAATATATGTCATAGAAATTAACTCTTTGGTGACAAACTATATCGTCACTGTTATATATTCATTTAGTCACAACAACTAATTTTGTCACCATTAGTAACTCTTTCTGTGACGAAATGTATCGTCACCATAAGTATTCAATTAGTGACATTGAAAAAATATGTCCAAAAAATAACTCTTTAGTGACAAATTATTTTTGTAATATTATTTAAAATATGAAATGACAACGACATAATTGTCATGTTAAATATATTATTAAGTGACGAATTGTTCTGTCGTCATTTATTTTCTTATTTTTGGTGACGATAAACACAATAACATGACGAAAGAATAATCATAAATATGACAATATTGTCGTCATTAAAATTAGATGATTTAAATAGAGTAACATATTTGCGTCACTAAAATAATATCATTTAATGACGAAAAATAATTTTCGTCATTAAATGCACCAAAGTTTTGATGACAAAACATACTCCCTCTGTTCCTAAAAGATTGTCGTCACACAAATTAAGGAATATAATTAATACCTAACGAAAATATTATACTACCCTTATTAATTGTCTCAACTAATTATTCTCTTCCCAATGTTTCTTATTCAATTCAACAAATTACTACTTTGATTATAGTATTAAATTGAATAAGAATCATTGGAAAGGGAAGAAAGCTTTAAATATGAGAAAATTTTAAATAAGGGTAAAGTAGGAAAAAAAATAGTTAATGTGTATTGATAAACTCAAAACGACAATCTTTTTGGAATAAAATTTACTTTCTAAAACGACAATCTTTTAAGAACGGATGAAGTAATATAGAGTGACAAAAGTTTCATTCAAATAGTGACGCTATTAACGTCACTAAAAGTAATTAATTATAGTGACAATGATATAGATCGTCACCATAAGTTAAAACATTTAGTGACGACATCCAATATTGTCAAATAAACCTTTTACCACGCTCATACGGTGACGGTCTCTGTGACGATTAACACTCGTTACCAAATGTTTTAGTGACGAAAAATAAATTTTATTTGACAAATTTTAGGGTCATTTTTTGTGTGATTTCTTGTAGTGGTAGAACAAAAATCACACAAAAAATTTTATGTGGTTCAGATCCTAATTTCTAGTCTAGTGGCCTACATCCACGTCCAATATCAAATGGTATTGAAGACTCACTTTATTAAATTTAATATTCAACAGATTACATAGAAAACTCCTTGTACAACGAAGATTGATTCTGATTTGGACACCATTTAGATACCTCTGCACCCTTGCACCTTTACAACTTCTCTCACCACTGAGACCTATTTTTGTTGTACAGACTATCTATTACACGAATACCCACGGAATTGTATTTGGTTTACAAAAGTTATGATATATATGAGGATTACAAAATCTTTCCAGGTTAATAAGGATTCAAGAGTAATACAATAACTGGAATCAAACTTAGATAACTTTCTGAATATACTCAATAATGATTTTTAGCTTCAAGTCTTATGTCCTCTTTTGCCGAGGAGAATGCATATATATATATATATATATATATATATATATATATATATATATATATATCGATCTATCTAACAAAATACAATTGATTTTGAATTTTTCACTCACACTAATAAATCATCTAGTGGGCCATTCAAAATTTAGAATAAATCTCATCGTTTATATAGTGCCGGAGTCACGGGACATAACTAGTATATATGTATAGAATAGTGACCATCGACTTGTTCAATTTGTTAACATGAAAGGCTCAATAAAATATAGCAATCTGATCAGCAGTCTGTTATGCGGCTATAACATATTCAGCATGATAAAGATAATATACACTATTTTAGAGGAGTCAAAAAGATATTAGAGATTACAACACATTGATATTGCTAACAGATATAAAATATTTTTAAAACAGCAAATCAAAAATATTTTTATAGTTTATCAGACTAAAATAAAGGAGCTGAAAGATATTTTGTTGGAGTCCATACTCAAATCAACTTTGAATAGACATGATGGACTCTAATTAGAACAGATTGCATAGATAAATAAATTTCTTAATAAACTCTAATTCAAAAACTGACTTGTCAAATAATATATATTAGAGAAGATATTTTCAGCAATAAAAAGAAATCCTCCATGTTATCTCAAGCGAACTATAATATAAAATGGGCCACCATACAAAGTAACAGATTTATTTAATCAACCCAAAATATAATCCATGCAATCTATTAAATAACCAATGCATAAACATATTTTTATCATCAAAATCACCAAAAATAAAAACTAACATTAAGAATTATGAGTACATAGATGAAGATGTTATGCATAACAAGAGCCCCTTGCTTCTTGAGTTGAATCCAATTTACAAAAAGGTACCTGTTCTGATTGATGAAAGGAATTCAACCTTTTTTCTGTTACCCATTGGCATTTGGCATGATGTTGGTTGTCATAGTGTTCAACAAGTATGGGTTGTCATTCATTTTGTTTGAATTTCTTTGGACATACCTACCAATACCATTGCAATGAATATCAAATACCTTTCTTTCCAAGTCGGTTACTTATATACTAGCATCCAGTGAAGTATAGTATTACTTTTTGCATAAATACAAAGATCTCAAAATACTTTTTTAGGAGTGAAACTTGTTTTTACCAGAACCAACTCAATCATTGGGGGAACCAAATTGAACAATGAGTAGTACTCCCTCCGTTCCTTAATATAGGTCGTTTTAGAGAAATATTTTTGTTCCTTAATATAAGTCGTTTTAAAATTTCAAGTAAGCATTAATTGCTTAGTTTCCAATATTACCCCAAATATTAAATATAACTTTGGCTCTCTCACTATTTTTTATCCACTAAATAACAATATTTTATTTCAATACAAGGGTAATATAGACAATTAATATTATAGTTAATGCTATACAATCATTACCTTAATAATTGTACATAACCCTAAAACGACTTATATTAAGGAACGGAGGGAGTATTATATATTGTGTGATTCTGTATTTTCCTTTTTCACCAGACAGATTTTGTGTTATATTAGTTGGTGATAAAACGGTTCAATTCATTTTTCAAAACACATCAATTCCCAAAACAAGTTAGGGTGTGTTATAAAGTGTTAACGCCAAGATCTTCTACCACGTCCCAATCACGTAAGACGCTCTGACCCTGCACAGTTCAACAAGTCAACACCAAAAGCTTGACGGCCTGATCGTCGGGGGATAGCTCCGGCGTGAGAGTCAGTACAGGCGATCACAAGGTTAACAATAGAGGAAAATAATGACCAGTGTCTGAGTGTGTGAAAAATAAGAATGTGTGTTGTGTTTTATTACCTCTTTTTCTTTTGTGATCCTTGCCCCATACGTTCCCAAGACCCGGTTTACTGTGCCACCCACTATATCCTGACACCTCCTCTCACCTCCGGTCATCTCAGCCGAAAGCATGTAGCTTATTTCCCTACCTGCTACCACTGTTACCTCCCGCCGGCAATCGGAGTCCCATCCTCATTAATGCCATGCAGAAAGGTGGCAGACATAACAGTCAACTGCTACCTTTTGTGATGATTATCGGTCAAAGATAGGAAAGGTGACAACTTACATAATGGGTCAATCCAATGACTAAGCCCAATATTATAATCAAGTAACGGGGCCCAAGTCGTTTGACCCAATACGACAAAGGTGACATAGTCCAAAGGACAAGCCCATTCGGCCTGGTCCAGTATGAAAAGTATTGTGGGCCAACATTGCCCCCCAGTCTTTTATTAAACAGGATGTTTAGTGGAAGACTGTAAATAGTGTAAGTCCCTAGTGAAAGGGATTTGTAATAAACCAAAGGGGGAGAAAGGAATCTCACCGAGGCCCAACTGATAAGTAGTCAGTCGCTAATTCCAATGAATCCATAAGCCCATATGGCACGTGTCTAACAGCCTTAAGGATGAAAAATAGAGATCCAACGAGCGCCAGCCCACCTTGGATAACCCATTAAAACCAAAATCAGACGTTACCCCTTCCACTCCCGCATCATTATCTCCAATTAATGCGCCGCCCTCGGTTTTCGTGCAAAATTTGAAAAGACCACTATAAAAGCCAATTTTTCCCAATTCTGATGACTTTACCAGCTTAGTTTGAATTTGATATACAGTGCTCTCTCCTTCTCTCCAATTTCTTCGTTTTCTCTACAAATTCTCAACAATGGCATCTCAAAACCCTGACACGAGTTCTCCACTTCGTGTAACCCCCATCTCCGCCGTGACCCCCCATTTAAGCCCTAACAAAGAGGCTCTAAGCTCAAACCCCCAAATTGATGCTCCGAGTAAGGAAGCTCCGCCTCTAGAATCACTTCCCAACCCCTCCGAATTTTTCAAGAATGAGGAAGATTTTCCTCACGCTAACATCCCCTCCACTGTTACTGAGGTTGAGCTCCGCAACATTCGGGCTCGCTATCAAATACCAGATACCCACAGGGTGAGGATTGCAGCCTCCCACGAAAGAATGTACCAGCGCCCCGACGGTTGGACGGCCATCCCGACAACGTTCCTGGAGAAGGGGGTGAGGTTTCCCCTTCATGCCTTCTTGATCACCCTCCTAGGGTTTGTTGGAGTTGGGTTCACCCAATTGGTGCCGAACTCGTATATCCATATACTGGCTTACATAGCCTTCTGTTACGAGATAGGAGTTCCTCCCGCTGTTGATTCTTTCTTTACCCTCTTCTCGGTAGGGAAGTCTCGAGAAAAAGGCTTCAAGGTGCTAAGTAAAATAGCCCCTAAGCCCAATGCCAGAATCGAAAAGTGGTCTCTAATGGACACTCCTTCGAGCAACCGAGGATGGCATAATAAATGGTTCTTCGTCAACGGGCCCGAAATCTCCTCTATCCCGGACTGGACTACTTCTGATCGCGTGTCTGCAGACTTCGGAGATATATCCGAGGAGCGTGTAAGAGAAATGACGCGTATTATAGAGAGGATACCCCTGAAGGAGTGGAGCTTCGGCCTCCTGAGCAAGAAAGTGTGGTTGTATGACCACAAATTGTCTTTTATCAAACCGACTTCGATCGATCGAAAGGATCTGGATAGGTACCTCTCTGGTAAGCCTTCATCACCTTCCGCCGAAGTCCTCCCAGAGGAACCTTCGGCCTCCGAAGATCAAATCATCGAGGATCAATCGGCACACTTCGTTGTTGAAGAGGAACCTAGCCAACCTCAAAAAAAGAGAAGGGCTGTTAGGAAAGTTCGGACAAATCCTCAAGGATCTCAACCCGCTTCTGCAGCGAGTTTGATTGACATGCCTGTGTAGGAGCGGATGCAAGCCCTCCGTGTCAAGAAAAGGGGGACCAAGGTAACCCCTCTGTCTGCTGACGAGCTCCGGGTTCCCACTGCTGAAGTTGATCCTCCGATCGTTATTCCTGTGGAGATCCATGTTTCCGAAGACGAGCTTGAAAATCCAGCCGAGTCTCCACTTCTGTCTCGTAAAAGGAAACAACCCTCCGACGATCAACCACCACCGCCCCCCGAACCATCCATGCCTTCTTCGGCAAGATCATCCCCCTCCGCCTTCAGGCGAGAAGCCGCATCTTCTCCCACCATATGGCCGGAGTTTAACGCGAACTTCCCCTTTCAGCTGTTCGATTCCTTTGTTCGGGAGACCGATGATCATTGGTTCAGAAACAACTCGATTAGGGATTTGATCGAGGAAGGCATGAGTTATCAGGCTAAGGTTAGTTTGTTCAATTGAAATATTTGGAAATTATCTGTTTCTTCTAGTAATTTACCGACTGTCTTTAAATGTCTGTAGGCCAATGCCGTCTTCGGGAGACTTCTTCCCCGGTATAGAGGATCCGAAGCCGAAGAAGACGCAGCCCGGCGAGAGAACGCTATTCTGGCGTCGGCTCTGGATAGAGAGAGAAGGGCCCATGGTATCACTCTCTTCAATAATGAATGCCTTCAGAAGGATGTAAATAAGTTGAAAGAAAAACTGGAGACAGCCGAGGCCACCCACCAAATAACCGTTAATACGAACATAGACCTGGTTCGTCGAAACGAGGTCCTTGTGGGGAAGAACGAAACGATGGTGAAAACCAACAAGAGCCTGGCGGTGCAAGTACATGAACTCGAAGCTAGGGACTTGAGACATCTGAAGGAACGGGCAAAGCTCGAAGAGGAGCTTCAAGAACTTCATGCTTTGAGAGATTCGGGTCCTCCTTTGACCGAAAATCTTCGGAGAGAAGTTCAACAACAATATCGGAAATCAGCTGAGTTGAACGAGGAGATCGTCCAAATGTTCTCGGATGGATACGACGAATGCCGAAGCAAAGACAAGGCAAGACTTGTCACTGCCAAGGTTGATCCGACCATTCTCGACTCTTCGGAAGACAAAGCTGATCCATGAAGATGATTCTCTTTTCCCTTAGCTGTAGGATTCTTGTAAAGCTTCTATCGTTTTGTAAACAGTATTATGTAAATAAAATATCAACATTATTCCTTATGACTTCGGTGCATTTACTGTTTATCAACACTTCAATATCGATTCAACTTGAAAAATGTATAAGCTCCTTCGTGGACTTAACTTAAACTGTTAGTTAACAACTAAGCAAGTCGTATAACAGACAAGATGAAGTTAAAGAATGTGGCCTTCCGAACTCAACACTTAGAAAAAATTAGGTAATAAAATAAGGGAACAATTATTCGTTACCAAAGTGTGAGGTAGATGTCGTGAAGGGCCTGATGAAGTCTGAACGATGACACTCGCCTACCACGAAGGGCCTGACTGTGACGCCCCCAAAATAGGTATACAACACCCATTCTGAGTCGCCAAATACATGGTACAGAAAGCAAACTACAACTTCAATAATACAATTGTCGTGCAAAATACGACAACACATACTGTGAGTTTAAATACAAATATTGTCTTCTAGACAATATCCACACTCAAATAAATCCTCATTACAATTATTCAAACACTATTTTACAGAAATAGTGAGGACTGCTAATACAACTTTCTAGAACCATCACTCCATATCCCGACTAGATCCTGCTATGTTCTCACCTCCTGAGAAGAAAAATGGAACAAAAAGGAAACGGGTGAGCTCAACTAGCCCAGTAAAGAATATTATGACTAAGATAATATACAACAAATTATCGTTAGTCTTCAACAGGGAAAAATCTGATAGAATATAATCGACAACAAGTTTTAGATCAACAACTGCAGCGGAAACAGCAAACCATTAGAAGAGTCAAGTAGAGAAAGAATTCTACTATCTTCTAAGATTTAAAAGTTCATCATCAATATTTTATCCCTGTAACATCAATTAATAATCATCTTTATCCAAATATTTATCTTTGCATTACAGGCCAAAGATATTCATTTGTATCACTTGTCAGTCATGTTCATCTCAACACCTGTTTATCTTTGCACTACAGGCCAAAGATATTCATCAAGTAATCATATATCTTTGCACTACAGGCCAAAGATATTCAGTAATATCATCATTTAGGACTGAGGATGATGAAAAATATCTTAAAGAGAACGAATCCAGTGAGACAGAAGGACAAATATTAAGGATTCGTATAACAGTTTATCCAAGATCAACAATACTTCATAATAATCAATTATGAAGCAAAATTCAAAAATAAAGATCAAAACATGGATACAATGAAAGATAGTAACCATAATAGACATCTTAGACAAAAAGAGAAAATTTTATTTTTCGGTGAATAGTGTCGTATTCGTGAATAGTGCTGTATACGTGAATAGTAACCCCGACACAAAAAGTTTCAAATTTGATAAAAACTCATGTTAATATTTCAGCATAATGATATTGAAGAAAATAATATCATTTAAGAAGAAAATAATATCCCTTACCTCAAAATATCAGTACTTCGGGTCGGAATACTGGTATAAGGCTGAAAGAAACTTGCTCTGATGAATAGAAACTCTCAAAGTATCTAAATACTCACAAAATACACTCAATAATCTAGAGAGAGAAAGAGAGAAAACTTGTTTCAGGTGTGATTTTCAATTCTAACTTAGCTCTCTATTTATAGGAAAATTTTAGTAGGCTTGACCTGCAACCTGATGGCTTTACCTGCTACTATTCTCACCCACCACATTTGAAATATAATTCAGCACATTTCTTCACCAACCAAGAGTGGGGCCCACCAATTCTAGAATTTTTCATCAAAATGATAAACTCCAAAAATTTAACAATTTCTGAACCAGTCATCTTGTAAAATTCATAATAAATCATACGTTCATTTTTAACGGTTCAAAATTTGTGGACATATACTCAACTTATATATGTATAACATATCCAAAAATTACCACGATCCAACGGCCGGATTAAAAATTATAACCCCCGCAAAATATCTCAAAAACCCTGATTTTTAATACCTCCATTCCGACAAAAATACTGATAAAAACCTCAACATTAACTCCTTCATTTTTAACCACAAAAATATATCTCTCATTTATAGCCACATAAAATAAATATTTCCTTATCATATGAATCAATAATTAATTATTCACAAATAATATTACAGAATCACATTTATGACAACCAGGCCGTTCCCAGGAAAGAGGGGGCTTTCCAATAAGGATTTCTCCTTACTGGCGCGCAATTAGATGACCAAACCTCTCCTTAGACAGAACTTTCTAGACATTGCCAATAATGTTATCTAATAATATTATTCAAATAATATGACTTATTGATCTGATAATAGAAAATACAGTGCAGCAGCAATTATTGAAACAACAATAATATAAAATATCAACGCAGCAATTATTGAATCAATAAAATAAAATATTGAACAATAACTACTGTAACAATTATTGAGTAGTGCCTTCCTTCGTAAGAATCAATAATTGGTGCAATACCGTGTGCTACTGTATTTTAACCACCGGGTATTCCAACAGTATTAACGGTAACAACTACGCCGTTATTTATAAATAACTTATACTTGTCGTTTTCTTCATCCAATCGCTTTCCGTTATGGGGCCCACACAAGGCTGCGCCGTCGTACGAATATTCCCCGACAGCAAGAATATTCTACGACCAAACGAATATTCCCCGACAAAATGAATATTTTATAACCACTTGCTTATTTTACAAAATTTGCACATTTCACCCATAACCAAAGTATTATATCAAATTAACCCCTTATTATTCATAATAATATTTAGAGAAAATTTGATTTTATTCATTAATAAGTTGGGGTCTTACACTGACAAGGTCTAAAGGTCGACAATTGTCTACCACGCAGGGCCTGACAATGTCTTAAGGATGACACTTGCCTACCACGAAGGGCCTGACAAGGTCTTAAGGTCGACAATTGCCTACCACGCAGGGCCTGACAATTTCTTAAGGATGACACTTGCCTACCACGAAGGGCCTGACAAGGTCTAAAAATCGACAATTGCCTACCACGCAGGGCCTGACAACGTCTTAAGGATGACACTTGCCTACCACGAAGGGCCTGACAAGCTCATAAGGACCACCTGCCGATGAGGCTACCATCGAATGGTCAGCGAGTCCACCCGAACCTCCTTACACCAATGACGTTCGCCTACCACGCAGGGCCTGACGAACTCATAGGGACCACCTACCGATGAGGCTACCATCGAATGGTCAGCGAGTCCACCCGAACCTCCTTACTCCGATGACATTAACAACAACGAAGACAAGACTTGTTCGAGAAAAAGGGAATTTTTATTGATGATGACTTAAAAACATTTACAGACTTCTAGTGTACTGACATTGTAGCTACTGAAAATACTTTCGAAGCCTGCCTGCATGCCAAGTATTCTTGATCTCTGATCCGTCCAAGGCCCTCAACCGATAAGTCCCCGGCTTCGGTACTTCTATGACTTCATACGGCCCTTCCCAATTCGGCATCAGCTTTCCCAAATTCTGGGGTGTAGATGCTTCGACTTCTCTGAGAACGAAATCCCCTACTTCGAACCTGCGAAGCTTTACCCCTTTGTTATAATGCTTAGCTACTCTTCGCTGATAGGCTGCAAGTTTGACCAAGGCTGTTTCTCTGACTTCTTCAAGTAAATCAAGATTGGCTTTCAGCCCTTCGTCATTGTATATTTCTCGGAACTGGCCAACTCGAAGACTTGGAGATCCAATTTCAACTGGGACTAAGGCATCAGTACCATAGGCCAGTCTGAAAGGTGAATCCCCCGTTGTGGTCCTTGGAGTGGTCCGATAGGCCCATAACACGCTGAGCAGCTCTTCTGGCCATCTTCCTTTAGCTTCGTCCAATTTGCGCTTGATTCCATTCAGCAGCGTTCTGTTGGTCACTTCGACTTGTCCATTAGACTGAGGATGAGCTACCGAAGTCTTTCTATGCTGGACCCCCAGTTCTTTCAAAAATGCTTCGAATTTTGATCCCACGAACTGACGTCCATTGTCTGAAATCATCACCTTAAGAATTTCGAACCGAAATACTACCGACTCCTTGATGAACTTTAAGCATTCCTGTTCCATTATTAACCTAAGCGGTTTTACTTCTACCCACTTGGTCATGTAGTCGATGGCAACTATAACAAAGATGACCTGACCTTTTGCTTTCGGTAGCATACCTAGTATATCAACCCCCCAGACAGCAAAGGGTATGGGAGATAAGATCGAGTATAACTCTTCTGGTGGCTGATGTGGGATCGGACTGTTGAGCTGACACTTCTCGCACTTCTTGACGTATTCAGTCGCTTCCTTGAAGATGGTAGGCCAGTAGTATCCCTGACGAAGTACTTTGTAGGCTAATGACTTAGCAGCCATATGGTCGCCACAGATGCCCTCGTGAACTTCTCGAAGAGCATATTCAGCTTCGGACGGAGTCAAGCATTTTAACAGTGGAGACGAGAAGGCCCTTCGAAACAGATCCTCATCTATCAGAACGAAATTAGCACTCTTGTACTTGATTTTCTTGGCCAGCATCTGATCCGAAGGTAAAACGCCATCTGCCAGATACTCCAGATATGGAGTCAACCAGCAGTTGGTTCGGTTAACGCACATTACCGATTCATGATGAACACTAGGATGTTGCAAAATTTCCAAGTAAACCGACCCATCAAAAACGTTAACATCCGTAGTGGCTAATTTAGAGAGTGCATCGGCAATGAAATTGTCGTTACGTTCGACCCTCTGAAATTCGTAGAACTGGAAATACTGAAGCCGTTCTTTCAATTCCGCCAAATACTTGATCATTCTATGACCTCTGGCTTCGTATTCCCTAGAAACTTGTTTAACGACTAACTGAGAGTCGCTAAAGATAACTATTCTTTGTACTTCGAGACTCTTAGCTAGTCGCAATCCCGCTAACACTGCCTCATACTCTGCTTCATTGTCGTCGCTTTAAACTGAAATCTGATGGCCTGTTGCACCTTGAATCCCTCCGGGCTGGTCAGAATAATTCCTGCTCCGCTGACGTCCGCGGTAGAAGACCCATCTGCATACAGTGTCCACAAACTCTGCTCCTGCTGAAGAACCGCAACTATGCTGTTAGATCCTCCAGCTTCTGCTACAGCTTCATCAGCTTCAGAAAACGAACACTCGACTACAAAATCAGCCAAGGCCTGTCCCTTGATGGCAGTTAGGGGATGATATTCAACGAAGAACTGAGACAACTCCATCGTCCATGCAGCTAATCTCCCCGATACCTCAGGTTTGCCCATAATTTTCTTCAAAGGCTGATCTGTGTAGACTATTACCAACCTACCCTGGAAGTACTGCCTAAGCTTCCGACTAGCAGTTATTAAAGCAAAAGCAAACTTCTCAATGTTCGGGTACCTTGTTTCAGCATCCCGAAGGACATGACTTACATAATAAACCGGGTGCTGCTTACCCCCAACTTCTCGCACCAAAACTGCTCCTACTGCCAACGAACTAGCTGCTAAGTACAAATACAAAGGCTCAGCAGGAGCGGGCTTCACCAACAAAGGCGCCGAAGATAAGTAGGACTTGATGCCCTGAAAGGCGTCTTCGCATTCCGAAGTCCATTGGAACGTCTTGGCATTCTTCAGCCCTTTCAACGTGTCAAAAAACGGCAAACACCTTTCTGCTGACTTGGACATAAACCTCCTCAACGCTGCAATCCTTCCAGTCAGACGCTGAACATCTTTAAATGACTGAGGAGTCTTCATGTTCAGGATCGCTTGAATCTTTTCTGGATTGGCTTCAATTCCCCTCTGACTGACCAGATAACCCAGAAATTTTCCAGCTCCTAATCTGAAGGTGCACTTGGCAGGATTCAGTCTCAATTTGTGATGACGGACTGTCTGAAAGCATTCCTCCAGGTCATCCAAATGTTTGTGCACCAACATGCTCTTAACAATCATGTCATCCACATATACTTCCATATTCTTGCCCAACTGACGCCTGAAGACATAGTTCATCATCCTCTGGTAAGTGGCCCCGGCGTTGATGGGGCCGAAGGTCATTTTCTTGTAGGCATATACCGAACGATGCGTAATGAACGCCGTCTTCGGTATATCCTCTTTACACATGGAGATTTGATGATAGCCAGAGAATGCATCCATGAAGCTCAACAAGGCATACCCCGAAGTTGCATCGATGAGCTGGTCAATGTGGGGTAATAGATAGAAATCCTTTGGACAAGCTTTATTCAGGTCTGTATAGTCGATGCAGACCCGCCATTTCCCGTTCTGCTTCTGGACCAGCACCACATTTGCCATCCACTGTGGATAGTCGATCTCGAAGATGAAGTCAGCAGCTACCAGCTTCGCAATTTCTTCATCGATGATTCTCTGGCGCTCAGGCGCAAAGATCCTCCTCTTTTGCCGAACTGGCTTCTTCGACGGATTCACTTCTAACCGATGCTCTGCGATATCCCTACTCACTCCCGGCATATCTTGATGCTCCCAGGCGAAGATGTCAACATAACACTGCAGGAGTTCAATGAGGTTCGTCCTGAGAGGTTCCGGCAGGCCCGAACCTATTTTCACCGTCTTGTCCGCTTTGCCCGGGACGAGCTCTACTTCTTCTGTTTCTTCGGCTGGCATGACCAACGGTTCTGAGCTGTTTTCCGTGAAGGGTTCGATCTCTATTGCCATAGTCTATTTTTGCTTCAACACCCCTACTCCCGAAGTGATCACGGCATTTCTATAACATCTTCTGGCCAGATCTAAATCCCCTTTCACTTCCCCAACCTCATGAGCCGTAGAAAATTTGATTTTAAAATGAGGGATTGAGGTTACAGCTTGTAAAGCAGTTAAAGTGGGTCTCCCCAAAATAGCATTATAAGCGAAATCTACATTCACAACGTAAAATTTGCAAATAATTTCTACCTGTTGGGGGGCCGTTCCGAAGATAACCGGAAGTTCAATGGTTCCAGCCACTTTGACCGGATCGTTGCTGAAACCATATAAAGGGGCCTCCTGTCCGATCTCCATCTTCTGCCCATCAAGATGCATCCTCTGATAAGTATGAGCATATAAGATATCCACAGAAGACCCGTTGTCGATCATCATGCGCTTCATGTCCACCGAACCCACTTGTGCCGTCACGACCAATGATCCCTCATGCGGTTCGATGGTTTTCGAAGGGTAATCCTCATCTGTAAAGAAAATTACCGTACCAGGGAAGGGTCTGTCAGTCTTCGGGAGGGTACCCGCCACTGACATAACCGAATCCAGATAGCTTCGGCGCTTCTTTCCAACAAGCTTGCCCGAAGTACCTCCAGTGATGACATCTATGACTTGTCTTGCTGGCGGTCTAGGGGCGGGGAACACTTGCTGAACTGGTTGGGCTGCCTGAACAGGTCCTCTATTTTGTTGTTGATTCGTCCTGGCAGCTACATAATGAACTAAAGCCCCGTCTTGCACCTTTCTCTCAATAAAATCTTTCAGACTAGCACAGTCGTTCGTATCGTGGCCCGAGGCTTAATGATAGTCGCAATACTTACGAGAATTCCCTTTTCCGGGCTTAAAGTTATCTCGAGGTGGCTCGAAAATAGGTTGATTCTTAATCTGCTCCAAGATAACAGCCCTGTCGGCGTTGAGTGCAGTATATGTCCTATTTACCCTCTGAGTGGGAGCGGACGAGCGTTCTCCACCCTGTCTCCAATTATTGTTGTATTTCTTTGATCGGCCGTCATGACGACCTTTATTTCCGTCATTCTTACTCTGGTCTCCCTCTGTTCTGTCCCGATCTGTCTCCTTAAGCCGATCCGAAGAGGGACGCTTGAGGCTATTCATGGCCTCCTCTACCACAATATAGCCTTCTGCTTTGTCGAAGGCTTCTGCGAGACTCTTCGGGTGGTGAAACATTAGTTTTTTCACCAACTTTTCTGATTTGACCAGATCTAACCCATTCTGAAACAGTCCCACGGCTTGTAGATCGTTCAGGTCTGTCACTTGGCCGACTGCTTCACGGAATCGCTTTACATATTGGCCCAAAGACTCATTCGAGTACTGCCGAACCTGAGCCAGCGAGCCAGTTGGTTTCCCTCTTCTTCTGTTGCTCCCGAAGCGGTCGTGGAACTTATTGCACATATCCGCCCAAGATGAAATCGAATCCAAAGGCAAAGACCACATCCATTGCCTGGCATCCTTTCGGAGTGTTGTGACAAAAGTATGACACTTAACAGCATCGCTAAAGTCGTAATAATCCATCAGTCGGTCGAACGCCTGACTATGGTCATAGGGGTCCCTCGATCCGTCATAACTTTCAATGTGAGGTAACTTCTTGGTAGGGTCAGCCTTTTCTTTCAGAATCTCCGCGGAAAAAGGGGATGCCTTCTTTCCCGAAGTATCTTTTACTTTCTGTACCTCGGCAAGCTGCCTCCGAAGCTCCTTCACCTCTTTTACCAGATACTCTACGCCCTCGGGTTGGGACGATGCTTCTTTCTCCGGTGACTCCTCCCTCTTCTGAGTGGACCGGTTTCTTACAATAGAACCCCCAACTTTCGAGGGGCTTTTATGACGATGTTTGTCCACAGAGCGGAATGCCCTCAGTGGACTTTCGGGTGTACGACCCCTAGATCTGCTTCGTCTCGGAACCCGGCTGCCGTGGTGGAAATGCGCAACAACGAGCACCTTTTTAGCATTCTCCGGAGTACGATCCCTGGATCGATCTCTTCGTTCGCTTTGACCCTGCTCCCTAGAACCGACAGGGTGATGTGCCCTCTTTGATCTTTGAGGAGTAGGGCTTCTGAACCTTCTCCTTTCTCGAGGTTGACCCCGAGACTCACGCCCTGAATGGACAGGTTCTTTCCCACTCCGATGCCCACGTTCTTCAGATTGGACATAGCTGGACGCTTCGTCCCTCAACTCTGCCATTCGAGACATCTGCTCAGCTATATCCTGCCGTTGCTTCACCAGTGCCTCCATAGCCCTATCAGCTTCGTCTGCCATCTTAGCCAAGCGAGCAGCTTTTTCGTCCTGGTCGTCCCGGTATCGAGCTCTAGGCGAGGTGTCTTCTACTCGTTTCCGGCCATGACTGGACCCTTTCTCTGCTGTAAAAACCAGCTGTCTTTTGTCTTTGCTCACAGCTCTAGGACGAGAATCTCCATGCGATCGTTTGGACGCCGTGCTGGCATAAACACTTAGTGCAGGTCCCAAACGGTCCTTGATAGATACTCGCGGTATTGATTCACTGGCAGCCATCGGTTGCCCCTCAGGTGTAGGTGTCCTACTCTTCCCCATGAACACCGACGTAAAACGAACACGGTTTGTGATTGAAAAATACTCAGGACACTAGAACTCAGCCCTCCTTCTAGCGCCAATATTAACGCCAAGATCTTCTCCCACGTCCCAATCACGTAAGACGCTCTGACCCTGCATAGTTCAACAAGTCAACACCAAAAGTTTGACTGCCTGACCGTCGGGGGATAGCTCCGGCGTGAGAGTCAGTACAGGCGATCACAAGGTTAACAATGGAGGAAAATAATGACCAGTGTCTGAGTGTGTGAAAAATAAGAATGTGTGTTGTGTTTTGTTACCTCTTTTTCTTTTGTGATCCTTGCCCCATACGTTCCCAAGACCCGGTTTACTGTGCCACCCACTATCTACTGACACCTCCTCTCACCCCCGGTCATCTCAGCCGAAAGCATGTAGCTTATTTTCCTACCTGCTACCACTGTTACCTCCCGCCGGCAATCGGAGTCCCATCCTCATTAATGCCATGCAGAAAGGTAGCAGACATAATAGTCAACTGCTACCTTTTATGATGATTACCAGTCAAAGATAGGAAAGGTGACAGCTTACATAATGGGTCAATCCAATGACTAAGCCCAATATTATAATCAAGTAACGGGGCCCAAGTCGTTTGACCCAATACGACAAAGGTGACATAGTCCAAAGGACAAGCCCATTCGGCCTGGTCCAGTATGAAAAGTATTGTGGCCCAACATAAAGCTATCATAAATGTTTTAAAACTAAATATATTATGAATTACTAAATACTCCCTCCATTCCTAAATAACTAACGTTTTGAAGGTTTTCACACTTATTAAGAAAGTCATTTATTACTCTAATTTTGTCATTAAGATTGATGTGTATTACCACAATTATCCTTGCATTAATTAAGAAAAGATGTACTCCATATAGTTGTCTAGATAAATAAAATACTCCATATAGTTGAGGGTAATAGAGGAAAATTTATAATTAATGCTTCCTAGAAACTTGGTAACGTCAAATATATTGGGAAACTTTGAACTCCCTATAACGTTAATTATTTAGGGATGGAGGGAGTATATTATGTTCGAAGCGAATAGATAGCTGTTTGAATTCTACTCGAAACATTAAATTCATACTCGAATTCGAATTGTATTTCAGATTAGACTCAAATATTTATTACTCGAATTCGATCTGACTCGGATCAAATTATATTCAAACTATTCGTGACAAGCTCGAATTCGAGTCTCCACATAATAATGAACTTTATAATAAATATAATTATAAATTGAATTTGTTATTTTACTTAAAAATAAGAAAATATATTTATTATTACACTTTACAAATATAAAATCAGAATTAAAATTAAATAATAATAATTAATTATTCTAATTTGATTTAATTTTGTATATATTATAAGAGAATATATCTAGTATCAATCGAGTATATATCGAATCACAATCAAAAATTCTAGTAGTTTGAATCTTAAACGAGTCGAGTAAAACCTTACTCAGATTCTATTCATATTTTTATTCGAACTACTTTTTATACTCAGAAAACCTTATTCAGATTCTACTCATATTTTTATTCGAACTACTTTTTATACTCAGATTTGGATCATATTATTAACGAATCCAAGTCTCGCTCATATTTTTTCGGGCCGAGCTCGAATCGAGACCGAACTGTTTGATTCGTTTACAGTCTTACTTAACATCTATTGGCTACTTAAGTAGTACCATTATAAAATTAGATATATATTTTGACTTTTTAAAATAGATTTGTGAAAATCAAAAATTCACAATTGATACAAATTTATTGAAGTTTTGTAATAAGCAGTATCTTGCTGTTATCTATGTGCCTTATTTTCAGTAGCAATAAAATGGAGTGAAATGAATTCAACCTTTTTCTTCTCTCTTTTTTTTTTCATGAAACTTCTACCTTTTTTGATGCCATATATATATATATATATATATATATATATATATATATATATATATATATATAACCGTATATTTTCATCAGTTCTTGTTGCATTTGTTGCATGAGTTTGTATTAATCATGTTTTAATATTAACGCTCGATAAATGTGACGCCTTTATTCGGATTGATTCAACTGCTTCAGCTCATTGTCATGATGTTGGTTGTCATATTGTTCAATAAGCATGGGTTGTCATTCATTTTGTTTGAATTTATATGGACATGCCATTGCAATGAATTTCAAAAACTTTTCTTTTCAATTAATTATTATATAGCATAGCATCCACCAAAATTAGTCCACAACTACATTTATTCTAAAGTAAGTTTAAGATATTAGTTCTATAATCCTACCTAACAAAAGGTGTTTATTGTAAAACACGTTGTAACGTCTTCTTGGATAAAAGAATTTATCTTTGACCTTACAACTCTTAATATTATAATATTGATATATGGAAATATATAGGAAATATTAATCATACCATTGTACAAGTACTTTTTATGTTTTTAGTAGAACACCGTGAATATATTCTGAAGTAACAAATTTTATAAATGAGACCATTTGTAAAACGAAGGGAGTATCATTTATCATCTAGAGTAACCAAGAATGAGAGTTAATAATAGATGCCTCTAAAGATAGTATCATAATATTCAGAATGAAGTAGAAAAAAAAATTATTGAGCATAATGGTCAATGTTAACTTTCATTCTTATACAGTTATACCCCATGGTAGGATCCTCTCTCCAAGACAAGATTCAGAAAACTATAAAACAAAGAAAACAATAGATCCACCAACAGCAGGATCTATACAAACAGCTTCTCCATCATTGAGGCCCGGCAGAACTAAACAAAGGGATTATTCAAAACTGTTGTTACTTCACAAATCACGAAATTACTTAGAGAGGCACGAGTATGCCAAGGCCTTTTCCTCACTGAGCTCTTCAGCCGTCAAATCCAGCTTCTTCCTTGAGAACTCGTCAATAGAAAGTTCTACAACGAGGAAAGTAAAAATTGAGATACCATGTTGAAAATTGTAAAATTGTAAGACCTAAAATATATTATCTATACCTGAAAGAAACAGTTAAAAGGAAGGAAAGACCAGAAAAACAAATTCAAATATACCATATTGCAGCTGATAATGCAGGTCTTGCCTTTAATTAGTAAAAAAATTGACCCTGTATCTATGCTTTGATATTTTACCACGTCCTTACCTTGAACAATTTTCCATTCTCCATTGGCGCATGTCACTGGGAAGGAGTAAATAAGCCCCGCAGGCACATTGTATGAGCCATCAGAATATACTCCCATAGAAACCCAAGTTCCCTAGAATGTACAGTAGGGAGAAATTTCAGTAGAACTAACAAATGCATAACATAAAACAAAGCATCTGTATGATGTGATTTATCATGAAAATTAGACAGGATGACTGACCTCTAGTGTTCCAAGGACCCAATCACGTATGTGGTCACAAGCGGCACTAGCAGCAGATAATGCACTAGAGAGCTTTCTAGCTTTGATAATCGCAGCACCACGCTGTTGGACAATTTTGATGAATTCTCCATTCAACCTAAAATCAGATTAGAAAACAACATTTCAGGTGAATTTCTTTTACAAAGAACTGAATATACTTAATGTTAGTAAATGCCAAGCATAAATCTACACAAGGAAAAGAAAACCAATCACTTATTTTACCATTCATCATCAGCAACAAGCGCTCTGACCGGCTTGTCTCCAACAGTTGCATGGTTCACATCAGGATACTGTGTTGAGGAGTGATTTCCCCAGATGATAACATTCTTAACATCGGATACTTGAACGTTCAATCTCTCTGAAATTTGACCAAGAGCCCTGTTATGGTCTAACCTTGTAAGACAAGTAATGTTTTTCTCTGGGATCGATGGTGCGAATTCCTTAAGGATCAATGCGTTGGTGTTGGCAGGGTTTGCAACCACCAATACCTGGAAAAAACAAGCAACAAAAAAAATTAGAATGCATCAAAATCTTACACGAATAGAAAGTCTATCACAAACTCATACACAGCAGTACGTGTACAACCACAATTTAAAAATATGACACGTGAGAAATACGTTTATACTATGTGCACCAACTCTTACGAAAATAGCTAAAAAGTTAAATATTTTTCTTGGAAAAGAACTATCATGTCATAAATTTTGAATTAAATCCTAGTCGCAAGAGCCAAGAGGTAAATTTATAACACCACTCATGAATATTCAGCCTATATGAATATTCAGCCTATACTCAATAGAGTAAGGGGTTGTTTGTTTACTTCTGAATATGTCTAAATAAGTCTGAATCTAAACGAATAAGTCATTCAGACCATTTGTTTATATCTGAACGATTCATCCAAAAATTTGTGGCTGAATGAGTAAAAGTAGTGTTAAATGATATTTTACTTATATTCTCTCATAGACAATTAAAATTTACATTTAATATCCATCTTGTTTACTATTGTAAACAAATTTTGTTATGTACAAATTGTTTGTGATTTTTGTTTAACAAAAAATTGGATAACAAATTTAATGAATGTTGTTGTAGTTTCTTGTTTTGATTTTATTTGCTACAGAATGTTATTAATATTTTTTAGCGTTTTATTCCTAAAATTACATTTTAATAGTATACTTCATCAAAGATTGTCCAAAATTTTATATTTAATTTTTCTTAGACAACATTGTTTATTTATAATTATATAATAAATTTGTTCAAAACAGTCCATAAGGTTAAAATAGAACACGTATTTAGATGTTTTAGACAGATAATTATCAAACACATCAATTCATTTTGTATTCAGATTTTCTACTCCATTCCGCTCATTCAGATTTTCTACTTCATTCAGAACCTTTCATTCAGTTTTATCAAACAACCCATAATATAATTTGATTTGATATTAAAAGTCATAATAAGACTACATGGACCTTTAAGCATAACAATAATAATACGGGTTCCTCAAAAGTAGTATAATTTATTTAGTGATGTGTTATTTTAATAAACAAAATGGATCTATTCCCCAAAACAATTGATACATCAAAGAAGTAGACACTATGACAATAAAATTCAACGAGTATGCACACCTTCATCAACAACATCCTGTCTCATTGGTGTTATGCACATCTACAAAATAGTGATGTGTTTTTTAACAATAAAATGGATCTATTACGCAAAAAAATTGGTACATCAAAGAAGTAGACACTATGACAACAAAATTCAACCATTCTGCACATTATGGTGCTGCCTTCATCACCAACATCATGTGTCATTGGTGTTATGCACATCTACAACATTGGTGTTATGCACATCTACAACTACTTTTCATCATTAATCACGAAATAAACATGCTGAACTACATAGATAATCACTTGCATAGCTGTATGACGCTAATAGAAAACAGGCCTTGAAATAAAGCATTTCGTTGTGGAGCTGGCATAATTAGATATTCTTCCTCATTCGGAAGAAATATTGTAAGAAGTCCATGATAATTATTTATGAATAAAGGTTTCCAATTATTCACAATCACCTTGAGTTTGATGAAAACTCTTTAGTGATAAATATGCGCTAATGCTGATTTGTGATTGTGAACTAACATAATGAACAAAACAGGATAAAACAATAATGAGTCTCAAGGGGCACTAAAATTATAGACTATAACATCCTAAGCAGCCCCCTAAGAATTTGTTACCTTGCAGTTGGCAGCAGCATGCTTCTCAAGAGCAGAAGCTTGGGACTTGTAAATGGACACATTCTTTGTCATCACGTCTTTCCTTTCCATTCCTTCTTTCCTAGGGAAACCACCAACCATAACTGCAATGTTGACGCCAGTACATGCCTCAACAACATCAGTAGTAGCAACAACACCTGATACAAATATCATAATATTAAAAATACGGTCAAAGCCCATTAGTATTCGCAAGTATTGGATGACAAGATATGCTACATTACTAAAGTATTTAACTAAAATTTACGAAGAGATCACACGGACCTTTGAGGAGAGGAAAGGCAGCATCCACCAACTCCATTTTCACGCCATTCAATGCCTCTGCAGCAGGTGGAATATCGAGCATGTGGAGGATCACAGGCTGATCGGGACCCAACATCACGCCTCTGGCAATCATTGGAACAAGAGCATATCCAATTTGTCCTGCAAAACCAATATTGTCCTTTAATATATGTAGCTTTAAGCAAAGATGTGAAAGTATATATCCCTGTGATAAAACATAAGCTAGAAAATTTTGCCTAGAAATCAAAGATTCACAAGTAGCAACAGCTTGGTATACAAATATCATCAATTCTCATATAAGCCTTGTTACAATTATTATATTATCACATATAATAAACTAAAGCAGGGGATTTTCAAACAAACTGTTCACGGGAATCTCATTAAACTATGTTTGCATTTTATAAGATACCTAGAAACTATAAAAAGTAAAATAAAATTTAGCATTTTAACCTAGGAATTAAAAACCTCTATAAAACTGGGTCTAAAACACCATTACAACTAGTTGAATATCTGAGACAGCAAAATTATGAAAATTGCTTTTCTCGAACTTACATACTACTGGTTGCACACTTGAATCGAAAAGTCCCAAAATAGCATACAGTTACAAGGAAGTACATAACATAAACTATTAAGTAACTACACTTTTAGACTCCACAGTGAAAGAATCCATGTTTATCACATACATAACCCTGCTCATATCAATCACAACAACTAGCAAGCAGGCAAAATGTTAAAAAAAGATTACTTAAAACCCTTACAAATCTAATTCAATCTAAACAAAAACTAAACTTGATCAAAAGACTAATCTAACATCTAATCTAACCAAACCAGTAATAATAAGACTCATTAGATCACTAAAATTTCAGTTCATCCATAAATCTAAAATAGAAAAGGATAAACGGCAGAAAAAAAAAAAAAAATATATATATATATATATATATATATATATATATATATATATATATATATAAGAAAACTACATTAATTGATGATTCCTACGTATTTGATCAACCTTTAAATATAATCGGTGAATATAATAACAGATCTGAAAATGATCATAGAGCATATCCTTAACGATTTATGTGCGTATGTATGTATTTTACCTGCAGCACCACTAACAAGAACTCGAGCTGGTTCTTTCTCCATTGTTGAATATCTGATCTTAATCTAATCTGTGCTAGAGAGAGAGAAATGGAACGAAGAGGCAGTCTGCGTAAGTAGAGGGACTGATATATATAGTGCGCAAGATAAACAGAACGACGTCGTTATATTCCGAATTACTATAAATTACCGTCATTTTTAATTGTGAGGTTTGCTTTCTGGGTAGAGGGGCCGTCCGGTGTTGATGACCGGTACTAACGACCGATTTCTTTAATTTTTTTATTTTCTTTTATTTATTTATATTTAATTATAATTATAAAAAAAAAATAAAAAAATAATAGAATAAATTTGGACAAAAAATTATAAAAAAAAATATATTTTTTATTAAAAAAATACTGTGGCTAGTATTTGATTATTCGTGACGGGTAGGCAAACTGATGCCACGTCATGCAGGCTTAACGTTTTTCTCGGACTGTGTGCCCTTGGATTATAAGCTGACGTGTAAACCATTAGTCAACTTGTTTCAGACTTTAATCAATAATTATAAGGGGAGCGGGGTTTAGGGACATTTCTAGTGACAGGCTGATGTGGCACATCCACATCAGCATGAGAGAGGAAGTGAAAAAAAAAAGTCAATTACCCAGAACAGAGGAAGCCTCTTCTCACTATGCCAAACAACGATGTATCTCTAGCATCAATATTATCTTCCTTCCTCTCTCATGCCAGACGCCAAATTGAACTCCAACATCACTGAACAAGAACTCCTGCTTCGCTGAACAAGCTTTCTCCTAAAATAACACCGGCTTTCAAGGTATTCTCTTCCCATTTCTCCTCCTCCTCCTACTACTCTCGTACTGTTAAATTTCCAAAACCCTAAAATTTGTACAAACTCTTATTTTAGGTAAAAAATTTGTGCAAAGTCGTTGAGAATTGAAAAGGAAGGGATTATTACTCTAATTGGGAGAGGCAGGTAGATGTCTTAATTTGGTTGAACTGTACAATTAATGTGATCTATCTACTTCCATTGTTTCAGAAAATAGAAAAGCACTCATTTATGTTTTCTGTGTGTTTTTTTATTTATTAATTTTTTTGTTGCTAATTATGTTTTTTTTATTTTGTCTTTTGTTTCTTTTAAATCAAAACAAGAAAAGAAATTTCGAGGTGACTTTTCAATCTTCATGTTGATATATACTCGTACTACTGTGAATGGGCAAAATATGGGAATTTTCTTTGTCAAAATAATAAGTATTTTTCAGAACTAGAAGTGCATACAAATATCAAGAGTCGGGGTAAAACCATCATTTTAAAGCAATATTAACCATCATTTTTGATTGCCAAGGCCAAATTTTGTAAATATTTTTTTCTCATCAACGTTTTTCTGAATATGTACGTAAAGTTTAATCCTTTGCATGATGCTCAAGAACTGTTTGATAAAATGCCTGAAAGAAATGTTGTGTCCTGGCCTACAATGATAGCTGCTTTCTCTAATGCTAAGGTTTATGGAAAGGCGCTGGAGTACTTGATTTTGATGCTTAGAGATGGGGTGAGCCCATTGTGCACACATCGGATGCAGTTTTCTGGAGTCTGCAAGATTAAAAAAAATGAAATGTTATAGAAGAAAATATATACATAGAAAAGATAAACTTTAGAAAGTGAATGCCCAATTGTATGGGTTCTATATAATCATAAGTTAAAGCCTGGAAAACTCATAACATGTTTGATAAAACTCCTAAAAAAGATTCATGTAATTAGAAAGTGAATGTATTCTTGTTCGATTCACGATAATTGGAATTGGGAAATTTAATAGTATTTGTTGCAGTTTGACTTTTCTGTACTAATTTTTTTTATGATGTTTATAGATATATATTGATGAATGTATATAACATGAGTGTGGCTCATGAATGGTAAAGTCTTATAGGGATGAAATGGAATGTGGATAAATACCCACATACATTTAAATAGTATGCATCATGAGTTGTTTAAAACGAGTGTTTGGACTTAAGACTGAGATTGGGTTTTGTTTGTTGTACTGATTTTGACTTGTATTCAGTTCGATTTGTTGTTGTCGTGGGTCTACAATTGTTGCCTTGACTTGATCCGTTGTTTGTCATTTTTGTAGAAAGACAACATGGCAGACAATATGGCATTAGGAAGCATGGTAGAGAGCAACGAATTTGATTTAAGGATTCAATTTGCGTGCCTGCTCCAATAAGAATGGAAATGAAGGTCGAATCTACTATGCGTGCCCGAATGGAAAATATGGTTTCTTGGGATGGTGCAAAGTTATAAATGAAGAAAAATCATCAACTATTGAAACACAACTGCCAAATAATTTCATTATGCGTGATCCTATTATAATTGACATGAGACATGAAATCAAATTATTGAAGAAATTAGTTTTTGTAATACTTATTCTTTGTTTGTTTGTTCTTATGAAAAATTAGTTGTATTTTGTTGGAAGTTGTAATGGTAGTGAAATTGTGAAAGAAGTTATAATTGACAAAGTTGGTTTGTTCTGTAATCAGAAATATTATTTTCATTTCCATAGGCGTATGTGGATGGATGTCTGTCTTTTATTAACCAAGTGAGCAAAGTGATGTCCAAAAAAATAACAGGAGTTGTCATGTTACCCAATATGCTCTTCACTATTGCTTCTCCTGGGTCATTTAAGACCTAGACTAAAGAACCTGGAATGCTATTCTCTAATACAATTCAAAGTCACCAATAACGCAAAAAGTATAAGCTGTACAAAAATAAAGTTAACAATTTAAGAAGTTGCAATACTAGATTATCACTCAAGTCATTACAAAAAATAGTACCAAGAACCCATTGCAATACTAGATTATTACTCTAAGTCATTACAAAACATACGATTACACGAAAAGTATAAGCTGTACAAAAATGAAGTTGACAATTTAAGAAGTTACAATACTAGATTATCACTCAAGTCATTACAAAACATAGTAACAAGAACCCATTGCAATACTAGATTATCACTCAAGTCTACACGGGTAGGTCCCTCTCAAAGCAAAAGTATGCAGTGCCCTTCTCCTTGAACTTCTCAGTAAGTCCCTACAAGAGAAATTGATTCATCAGACATATACCACTATGAGAGTTCGAATTAAATTATATAACAATCATGATCTTAGTTGTAATTTCAAACTTTTAACAATAACTGCAATATAGAAAATTAAATATATTTTATATAACTTTTAACCAGCATATAGTTTGAAGTTGAAATCAAGCACTGTATTTCTTAAAAAAATAAAAGTGGGAAGTTGAAATTTTAAACACTGCTCCTGCAATACCAGTGGCCATTATGTTCTTTATATATGTCTGCATATGCTCCAGATCTTCTTTAACTATGTATACTGAATGTGTGCTGTACATTGTAATGATTTATAATGAACTCAATGTCTTAGAGCTTTATCAAGTGGGTTTTATAATAAAAGCAGAAAAGAAAGTGTGTAGTCTTAAAGTCTGATGTAACAATCATGATCTCAGTTCCATAAACCTTTAGCATTAGAGAAAGCAACTATCATTGTAGTCCATGACACAACATTTCTTTCAAGCATTTTATCAAACAGTTCTTGAGCATCATGTAAAAGATTAAACTTTATATACGTATTCAGAAAAACGTTGATGAGAAAAGTATTTACAAAATTTGGGCTTATCAATCAAAAATGATGGTTAATATTGCTTAAAAATGATGTTTTTACCCCGACTGTTGATATTTGTATGCACTTCTAGTTCTGAAAAATACTTATTATTTTTTCAAACAAAATTCCCATATTTTGCCCATAAATGAGTGCTTTTCCATTTTCTGAAACAATGGAAGTAGATAGATCAAATTAATTGTATAGTTGAACTAAATTAAGACATCTACCTGCCTCTCCCAATTAGAGTAATCCCTTCCTTTTCAATTCTCAACGAGTTTGCACAAAATTTTTACCCAAAATAGGAGTTTGCACAAATTTTAGGGTTTTGAGAATTTAACAGTACGAGAGTAGTAGGAGGAGGAGAAATGGGAAGAGAATACCTTGAAAACCGGTGTTATTTCACGAGAAAGCTTGTTCAGCGAAGCAAGAGTTCTTGTTCAGTGATGTTGGAGTTTAATTTGGCGTCTGGAATGAGAGAGGAAGGAAGATAATATTGATGCTAGAGATACATCGCTGTTTGGCATAGTGAGAAGAGGCTTCCTCTGTTCTGGGTAATTGACTTTTTTTTTTCACTTCCTCTCTCATACTGATGTGGTCACTAGAAATGCCCCTGAACCCCGGTCCCCCTAGAATTATTGGACTTTAATTAGGGTTACATCGACCCCAGTCCTTCTGTGGTGACAGTGGTTTGGCGACAGGTTAGCGACCGATTTTTTTTTTATAATGATTTTTAAATAATTTATAAGATTTATTCAATAATTTGGGTATTATTTGGATATATATAAAAAATAGAATTGTTTAGTCTATATAATTTTATTTTTTATATGTATTCAAATGACACTAAATCACTAAATTATGTAAAAATTCTAATTTTAATAAATTTTATAAATTATTTGGAAGTCATAATAGAAAAAAAAATAAACTGATCATTGCCCCTGTCGCCAAAACCCGCATTTTTTGATACATGACTTGTAATATATCATAAATATATATAAATAATAAAAATATGACAATTACTACTAAATGTATTATAAATAAATATTTAAGATAAGTAAATATTTAATTTAGAATTATCTAACATAATAATAATAATGACTTTTATCCTTACCCGGAAAGTAATATAAGCCAGCTCAAATAATGGCTTGAAGCCTGCATCATATTTTAATTTTAATTTTAATTTTAATTTGTAAAATACAACGGCATGAAGCTCACATTTACACAAATGAGCTCACAACCCATGCTTTGCCAAATTTTGTTGTACATTTTTTATATTATTAATATTTTATTAAATAAGATAGTTTTCATTTTATATTAAATATATAATTGAATCATTTAGTTAATATTAATGGTATTATATTTATAGAGAGTCATAATAAATGCATATTTTGATACTATTCAGACAAATATATCTCTGAACATTCATATCAGATTAGACGGTCCTTATTTAAAAATACTAATCATTCCGAACATATAGTACTTTTTTTTAAAAAACAAATATAGATATTCTTTTTTTTTTCAATAGACGTCATAAGTGTAAGACCTCAAATTATTAATAAATGAAATTTAATTTTCTCTATTTATTATTTTGAAATAGTAAGGGTTGATTGATTAATGAGGTTAGTTATGGGTAAAATGTGCAAATATTTTAAATAAGCAAGTGGTTATAAAATATTCATTGTTGTCGGGGAATATTCGTTTGGTCGTGGAATATTCTTCCTGTCGGGGAATATTCGTACGACAACGCAGTCTTTTGTGGGCCCCATAACGAAAAGTGATTGGATGAAGAAAACGACAAGTATAAGTTGTTTATAAATAACGGCGTAGTTGTTACCGTTAATACTGTTGGAATACCCGGTGGTTAAAACACAGTAATACGCATTGTTGCACAGTAGCACACGGTATTGCACTAATTATTGATTCTTACATAAGAAGACACTACTCAATAATTGTTACAGTAATTACTGTTCAATATTTTATTTTATTGATTCAATAATTGCTACGTTGATATTTTATATTACTATTGTTTCAATAATTGTCATTACACAGTATTTTCTATTATCGAAACAATAATTCATATTATCTGAATAATATTATTAGATAACATTATTGATAATGTCTAGAAAGTTCTGTCTAAGGAGAGGTTTGGTCACCTAATTGCACGCTAGTAAGGAGAAATCCTTATTGGAAAGCCCCCTCTTTCTTGAGAACTGCTTGGTTGTCAGTATTGTGCTTCTGTAATATTATTTGTGAATAATTAATTATTGATTTATATGATGAGAAAAATATTCATTTTATGTGGATATAGATGGAGAAAATTTTTAAAGTGACAATTGTTGAAAATCGATATTTTATCTTTTCTGATAAAATAATATTTTATTATATTATTATAACATAATAATGATGATATTTTTACAATGAATGTGGGATATATGAGTATATGAGGAGGAAGAGTATTTTTGTTACAAAAATTATTTAAAACATGTTAAACATGTCCGTGGGCCCATTTCTTGACTGAAATTTGATTATAGCCTGTAGAATCGTCCGTTTGTGAATTTTGGTCAATTTCTGTTTGGAATTTGGAAAAACTTTCTTCTGCAAAGTTGTAGATAATGAAATTTTATATGAAAAAGACATGTGATTCGAATTTTTCTGACAAAAGGGCTATTTATTATGAATTATTGAAGTTCTAAAGTTCTGAAATAATTGATTTTTGGAAGTTTTATTTATTTTTATTAATAAAAACATTTTTTATACTTTGTGGCCTCATTAAACATGTGCAAAGTGCTGAAGCTAGAGAATTCAAAGTGGGCGTAAGAAAAATTAATTATATATTAATATTTTATTAAATTTTCTGCTTTGGTGTTCTAAGAATTTTCCTATAAATAGAGTGCTTAGGTTAGAATTGAAAATCACACCAGAAACTAAAGTTTTCTCTCTCTTTCTCTCTCTATATTATCGAGCGTATTCTTGTGAGTATTTTAAGACTTTGAGTGTTGCTATATTGTACAAGTTCTCTTCAGCTCTATATCCAGTATTCCAGTCAGAAGTACTGTCTTTTCGAGGTAAGGAATATTATTTTTTGATATAAATGATATTATTTCTTCCAATATCATTATGCCGAAATATTGATATGAATTTTTATTAAATTTGGAACTTTTTGTGTCGGGGTTACTATTCACGTATACGGTACTATTCACGTATATGACACTATTCACGAATACGGTACTATTCACAGAAAAATTAAATTTTCGTTTTTCGTCCAAAATATCTATTATGGATATTAGCTTTGATTGTATTCATGTTTTGATTATTCTTGAATTTTACTCCACTATGATTACTTATGAGGTATTTTTAGACATGGATAAATCGAAATACGAATCCTTAATATTTGTTATTTTATTTCACTGGATTCGTTTTCTTTAAAATATTTTTTATCATCCTTAGTCCTCAATGATGATATTACTGAATATATTTGGCCTGTAGTGCAAAGATGAATGATTTCTGATGAATATCTTTGGCCCGTAGTACAAAGATGAACAGGTGTTTAGATGAACATGACCAACTGATGAATATCTTTGGCCTGTAGTGCAAAGATGAATATTTGATTCTAGATATATATTGATTGATGTTACAGGGATAAAATATCGACGATGAACTTTTAAATTCATATATAGAAGATAGTAGATTTTATTCTCTACTTAACTCTTCTAATGAATTATTATTTTCGCTACGAATATTGATTTAAAACTTGTTGTCTATTGTATTCTATTAAATTTTTCCCTGTTGAAGATTAACGATAATTTATTCTATATTATCTTAGTCATAATATTTTTTACTAGGCTAGTTGAGCTCAGCCTTTTTCTTTTTGTTCTATTTTTCTTCTCAGGAGGCGAGAATGTAGCGAGTACTAGTCGGGGTATGGAATGAAGGTTCTAGAAAGTCGTTTTAGTAGTCCTCACTATTTTTGTAAAATAATATATCAATAATTATAATGAGGACTTATTTGAGTGTGGATATTGTCTAGATGACAATATTTGTATTTAAACTCACAGTTTTTATGTTGTATTAATAAAGTTGTAGTTGTTTCTGTACCATAGATTTTGACGACTCAGAATGGGTGTTGTATACCTATTTTGGGGGCGTCACAGTTGGTATCAGAGCTTAGGGATATGGTCTCTAGCGGAGATCGGGGAATAGTACTAGGAGGGGAGAGACGAGTAAATCCTTCGCTAGTGTATCATACCTAAGCTTATTTGTTGGTCAGTCATAATATAGGGGTATTATGTAATTTGTTAATTTGTTTAATTAACCCTTATTTTATAGCAGTATTTAAGAATGACAACTGAGAATGTGAACATTGGAGTAAACGAAACCGTTGAGACGCCTGTACTCACCAACGAGGAGAACGTCGGTAGCCTTGCCCTTGTCTGTTCCAGAGACACATCCATGTTCCTCCTTAACTGAAAGGTTTTAAATAAGCAAGAATGAGCACAAATTGCCTAACAAGTAATATACAACAAGGGTGTAGGATATAATATCACAAGGTTTGAAATATCGAAGTGTCATTTCTCGGATAGTTCAAAGTTTCAGAATAATATCATGAATAATGAATATCAATAATTCTTGTAATAAGAACGACAATTCAATATAAATCAACTGATATATATGAATTCAACGACTATCAAGGTATCCGACTGGATAAACAATTTATACTGAGCAGTCACTAAGGACTATTGAACATCTACTAGAATTACCAATATTAAACTGATAACCCAAAAGAATTAAGTAATGTAGAGGATCAGTCTACAATACTCCACGTTATGCATAACACCACAATAATAAACCACTCATGTGTTGGGGTTTCCAACAACATACATTCTCATTACCATAAGGGTTGTTCAACTCAGTTTTCAAGATTTTCGCACCAATCAATTGGTTTGGACAGTTTTATAAACATGCATATAGTCTAGCCGAATCAAATGGCATCGACTCTTTCACAATATTCAAGAACAATACTAAGTTCATTATGAATAATAGTTTTCACAAGGGTTTAAGCATAATGGTTTATTTGAACGAGAAACGCAATATAACTTGTATTCAAAGAGATAAGCTTACGGTATTGGTCGAATATAGTAATGCCAAGGTTTAGGATACTTGCTCAATATAGATTTGAGTAAGGTTAGAGAACTTGCCTCAAGCGCAGTTTACCAAAATATCGTTAAACAATACTCTTTCAAATCCTAACATAATGTAATACGTATATAAGATATTCATTTGTTAAACATTTTCGGTAAACAATCTTGATATATATAGATCAAGTGTACACACACGACTAAATCAAGAAACCTTATACGTATGTTATTACTTAGCTCGAATCTATCGTTAGACATCATCATTTTAAAACACCTTGTCAATTCAAGCTAAGTTAGGTGTTAACATGCAAAGCTACTTCTGTCAGTGTGTCATGCACAAAAACAAGCATAATAAAGTTATACTAGCATGCTACATACATCAGGAATCACAGAAGTCACTTTCTAAGTTTGCAGACTGGAGCGGCCGCGCCTGATTTGTACTAAAGAGACGCGCGGCTCCCAGTTCAAACCAGGGCTGAGCAGTTATTTGCTTGGCCTAGCTTGTCCATCCTTACATACATAACATATATTAACATGTCAAGGGTCCTTTCGTATCTTTCAAGTTCAATATAGGTCCCGTCTTGCACAATACGGTTCTAAGTTGGACATCTCAATAATTTAAGGCTATTTAAGGTTATGAAATCACAAAGTCCAACATGCTTGATTCCTAATCATATAAGGTAGTCATATAACTCATATTAGACATGCTTGTGAGTATTCATATCACATACGTGTTATTAACATCGTTTTATTTTGAAATATGCTTCGTTTATGTTTTCCTTAAATTATGATACCTAAGCATGATATATATATATATATATATATATATATATATATATATATATTTATGATACATGCGTGAGTCTAAGAGTATCATCCCGCATGTTCACAATTATCAGATACTAACTCTCAAAGTAGTATATAAACCTTCACGTTCAAGGTTCATATTTTCTGTGACGCCCCCAGAATAGGTATACAACACCCATTCTGAGACGCCAAATACATGGTACAGAAAGCAAACTACAACTTCAATAATACAATTGTCGTGCAAAATACGACAACACATACTGTGAGTTTAAATACAAATATTGTCTTCTAGACAATATCCACACTCAAATAAATCCTCATTACAATTATTCAAACACTATTTTATAGAAATAGTGAGGACTGCTAATACATCTTTCTAGAACCATCACTCCATACCCCGACTAGATCCTGCTATGTTCTCACCTCCTGAGAAGAAAAATGGAACAAAAAGGAAAAGGGTGAGCTCAACTAGCCCAGTAAAGAATATTATGACTAAGATAATATACAACAAATTATCGTTAGTCTTCAACAGGGAAAAATCTGATAAAATATAATCGACAACAAGTTTTAGATCAACAAGTGCAGCGGAAACAACAAACCATTAGAAGAGTCAAGTAGAGAAAGAATTCTACTATCTTCTAAGATTTAAAAGTCCATCATCAATATTTTATCCCTGTAACATCAATTAATAATCATCTTTATCCAAATATTCATCTTTGCACTACAGGCCAAAGATATTCATTTGTATCACCTGTCGGTCATGTTCACCTCAACACCTGTTCATCTTTGCACTACAGGCCAAAGATATTCATCAAGTAATCATACATCTTTGCACTACAGGCCAAAGATATTCAGTAATATCATCATTTAGGACTGAGGATGATGAAAAATATCTTAAAGAGAACGAATCCAGTGAGACAGAAGGACAAATAGTAGGGATTCGTATAACAGTTTATCCAAGATCAATAATACTTCATAATAATAAATTGTGAAGCAGAATTCAAAAATAAAGATCAAAACATGGATACAATCAAAGATAGTAACCATAATAGACATCTTGGACAAAAAGGAAAAATTTTATTTTTCGGTGAATAGTGTCGTATTCGTGAATAGTGCCGTATACGTGAATAGTGCCGTATACGTGAATAGTAACCCCCGACACAAAAAGTTCCAAATTTGATAAAAACTCATATCAATATTTCAGCATAATGATATTGAAGATAATAATATCATTAAGAAGAAAATAATATCCCTTACTATCCCTTACTATCCCTTACCTCAAAATATCAGTACTTCTGGTCGGAATACCGCTATAAGGCTGAAAGAAACTTGCTCTGATGAATAGAAACTCTCAAAGTATCTAAATACTCACAAAATACACTCAATAATCTAGAGAGAGAAAGAGAGAAAACTTGTTTCTGGTGTAATTTTCAATTCTAACTTAGCCCTCTATTTATAGGAAAATTTTGGTAGGTTTGACCTGCAACCTGATGGCTTTACCTGCTACTATTCCCACCTACCACATTTGAAATATAATTCAGCACATTTCTTCACCAACCACAAGTGGGCCCCACCAATTCTAGAATTTTCCATCAAAATGATAAACTCCGAAAATTCAACAATTTCTGAACCAGTTATCTCGTAAAATTCATAATAAATCATACGTTCATTTTTAACGGTTCAAAATTTGTGGACATATACTCAACTTATATATGTATAACATATCCAAAAATTACCACGATCCAACGGTCGGATTAAAAATTATAACACCCGCAATATTTCTCAAAAACCCTGATTTGATTTTTAATACCTCCATTCCGATAAAAATACTGATAAAACACCTCAACATTAACTCCTTCATTTTTAACCACAAAAATATATCCCTCATTTATATCCACATAAAATAAATATTTCCTTATCATATGAATCAATAATTAATTATTCACAAATAATATTACAGAATCACATTTATGACAACCAGGCCGTTCCCAGGAAAGAGGGGGCTTTCCAATAAGGATTTCTCCTTACTGGCGCGCAATTAGATGACCAAACCTCTCCTTAGACAGAACTTTCTAGACATTGCCAATAATGTTATCTAATAATATTATTCAAATAATATGAATTATTGATCTGATAAATGAAAATACTGTGCAGCAATAATTATTGAAACAACAATAATATAAAATATCAATGCAGCAATTATTGAACCAATAAAATAAAATATTGAACAGTAATCACTGTAACAATTATTGAGTAGTGCCTTCTTACGTACGAATCAATAATTCAACTATACTGTGCAATCCGTGTGCTACTATGCAACCACGCGTTATTACTGTATTTTTAACCACCGAGTATTTAAACAGTGTTAACGGTAACAACTACACCATTATTAATAAACAACTTATACTTGTCGTTTTCTTCATCCAATCGCTTTCCGTTATGGGGCCCACACAAGGCTGCGCCGTCGTACGAATATTCCCCGACAGCAAGAATATTCCACGACCAAACGAATATTCCCCGACAAAATGAATATTTTATAACCACTTGCTTATTTTGTAAAATTTGCACATTTCACCCATAACTAAAGTATTATATCAAATTAACCCCTTATTATTCACAATAATATTTAAAGAAAATTTGATTTTATTCATTAATAAGTTGGGGTCTTACAACCTCCCCTCCTTATGAAATTTCGTCCTCGAAATTGACGTACGTACCTGATGTTTCAAAAAGGTGAGGATACCTCGCTTTCATTTCTGATTCCAACTCCCAGGTCATTTCTTCAATAGCATGGTTTCTCCACAAAACCTTAACTTGTGGTATAACCTTCGTGCGTAGGACATGCTCTTTCCTATCCAAGATCTTAACAGGTACCTCCTCGTACGTTAAATCTTCAGCTATCTCGTCTGGTTCTAACTCAATAATGTGGTTCGGGTCTTTAACATATTTACGAAGCATAGATATGTGAAAAACATTATGAACACGAGACATGCTTGGAGGTAATGCGAGTCTATATGCCACATTTCCTATTCGCTCAAGAATCTCAAATGGACCAACAAATCTTGGATTGAGCTTTCCTCTCTTCCCAAATCTTGTAACTCCCTTCCATGGTGCAACACGTAACAATACATGATCCCCAATATTAAATTCCACGTCCTTCCGATGAAGATCCGCATAACTCTTTTGTCGATCCTGTGCCGTTTGTATACGTTGTCGAATCGTTTGGATCTTCTCTGTAGTAATGCGTACCAATTCTGGGCCCAACAATGTTGCTTCACCCACCTCGTCCCAGCATACTGGAGAACGACATTTTCTTCCATACAACGCCTCAAATGGAGCCATACCTATGCTCGCCTGATAACTGTTGTTGTAGGAGAATTCCACCAATGGTAGGTACTTATCCCAACTCCCTTTGAGATCTAAGACACAAAGTCTGTAAGACCCCAATTTTTATAAATAAAGATGAATTTTCTATAAATATCATTTTTGAATATTATGGAGTTAATTTGATATAATGTTATAGTTGTGGGTAATATTTATAAATTTTGCAAAGTAAGCAAGTTGTTATAAAATATTCGTTTGGTCGGAGAATATTCTTTTTGTCGGGGAATATTCGTACGACGGCACAATCATTGGTGGACCCCACAACGGAATTATTGTCGGATTGAGAAAACGACAGAATTATCTTTCTATAAAAATAACGGCTGAGGTGTTACCGTTAAAACCGTTAAAACTGTTGAACTACTCGGTAGTAAAAGTACAGTAATACGCGTGGTTGCATAGTAGCACACGGTATTGATTATTGATGTTTACGTGAGAAGTCACTCAGCTGTACTCAATTATTGCTACAGTAATTGCTGCATCATATCTCTTAAATTATTGTCATAGTATCATCTGTATAATATGTTATATTATTGAGACGTTGTGGTAAGTTTGGTTATTTTATGGGGGGCCATATGTCATCATCTAAGAGTCTCTTCGTCAATAGTAATTACCGTCGTCAATAGTATTTACCTTAGTCAATAGTAATTACCTTCGTCAATAGTATTTACCTTGGTCAATAGTAATTACCTTCGTCAATAGTATTTACCTTGGTCAATAGTATTTACCTTGGTCAATAGTAATTACCTTCGTCAATAGTATTTACCTTGGTCAATAGTAATTACTTTCGTCAATAGTAGTTGTCCCTTCAATATTACCAAGAGTCATTTGACCCTTCGTTAAGACCAAGAGTCATTTGACCCTTCGTTAAGACCAAGAGCCACCCTCAGTTTTTCTATAAATAGAGGCCTAGGGCTTCATTATTTTTCACGAATTCATTCAAGCTATAGAGAGAGAAAGTATAGAGAGAATAAGAGAGAGAGAATAAAAGTATTCTGCTACATCACTTTTCCAATATCTAGTTCTTTTAAGGTAGGGAATATTATTTCTTTTATATTCATGAAGAGAACTTCTGTTATTCCATTTGTTATTATTCTGTTGGAATAACCAGTATACGCGGTCTACCCTATACTTGGTGACATTCTTCTATTATTCTGTTGGAACATCCTGTCTGTGTGTTTTACACCGGACCTGGTTCCGTTTATTATTCTGTTGGAACATCCTGTCTGTGTGTTTTACACCGGACCTGGTTCCGTTTTATTATTATTCTGTTGGAATATCCTGTCTGTGTGTTTTACACCGGACCTGGTTCCATTATTTATTATTCTGTCGGAATATCCTGTCTGTGCGTTTACGCCGGACCTGGTTCCATTATTTATTATTCTATTGGAATAACCTGTCTGTGCGGTCTATCGCATGCATGGTGATTTCTTTTGTTATTCCATTCTTTATTGTACTCAGTTGGTTAAGTTTTGACTTCTATACTCCATGAAATTTGTGGAATATCCTTGATAGTTGCGTTTCATCCAGTATCTTTTCAAGAAAATATTCTTCTAAGCATTCTTGAATTTTACTCCACAATGCAGTATCATGTTGACAATTTGGACGTTGTTAATTCCTGGATAAATTAATTCTTGAACTTGTTTTATTGAATTCTTATATCATTGTCATCATCCTCATGTTTATAAAATGTTGAAAGTCATCTGTGGCCTGTATTGCATAGATGGACTTGGTATGATTATGACCAGGGATTATTCGGTATAATCATGACCGTAATGTTACAAATGATGTGGTAAAAGTCCTCATTGGCCCGTAGTGCATTGATGGACAGTTGTTGGCATGATCATGACCATTAATGAATACACGAATATCCTTGGCCGTAGTGCAGGGGTGATTCGATGATGTGGATTATTTTATTAAGCTGAGTCTCAGCGATCGCAGTGTTGAAAAACCTTTTAAATCATAAAAGATAGTAGAGTTTATTTTCTACTTGACTCTTTTAATGGATTGCTTGTTCCGCTACAGTTAAACTTGATGTCTATTATATTTTATCAGTTTAACATTGTTGAAGGCTAATGATAATTTATTCTGCATTATCTTAGTCATAATATTTCTTACTGGGCTAGTTGAGCTCACCCTTTCTTTCACTGTTCTCTTCAGGAAATGAGAACGTAGCTGGGACAAGTCGGGGTACGGAGTGATGGTCCGAATGATAGTATTAGTTAGTAGTCCTCACTATTCTATGTAATGGTGTGTTAATAAATGTAATGAGGACTCCTTTTGAGTATGAATACTCTCTAGAAGATAATATTTGTATTCAAACTCACAGTTTATGTTTTGTCGTATTGTACACGACAGATGTATTAATCAGTTGTATTTGTATTCTGTACTATGTATCTGACGACCCAAGATGGGTGATGTATACCTAATTTTGGGGGCGTCACAGTTGGTATCAGAGCTTAGGGATATGATCCCTGGCTAAGATGTGAGAATAGAACTAGGAGGGGAGAGACGGGGAATTCCTTCGCTAGTATGGCATACCTAAGTTTATTTGCATGGTATTTAATTGGTCGGTCATAATATAAGGATAATATATGACATATCAATTAATTTTTATTTTGTGGCAGTATCTGAAAATGGCATCCGAGAATGTTGAGAATAGCAATGGAGCACAGACGACTGTTGATTCACCACATATCAATAATCAGGATAATGTGCATCAGGAAGGTGTCAATCCTCATGCAAACAACAACACTGACCAAATGATGAATGATCAAATGTTCAGAGGCTTTATGCAATTCATGCAACAACAGGTGAAAGCGGCTCCTGTCCACAACGTAGGTGGAAATACTGGAAACTCTCAGGCGGTCACCGCTAAACAGTTTAAGGAGCTGGGACCACCGGAGTTTAAGGGAGAACCCAAACCACTTGTAGCTGAAACATGGATAAAGCAGATCACCAAGATATTTGATGTCTTGGGTTGCTCCGAGGAGCAAAAGGTTCCCTTTGCCGCCTTTATGTTGCGAGGAGAGGCAGATTACTGGTGGGAATCGATAAAGCGTACTCAATCTGCCGCACTGAAGATGTCCTGGGAGAAGTTCCAAGAGCTGTTTAACGACAAATACTTTCCCGAAAGTATTCGTCACATGAAGGAGGTGGAGTTCATCAAATTGGAGCAGAATAATATGACCGTGTCGCAGTACGAGGCAAAATTTGCGGAGTTATCCCGGTTTGCGTCCCACCTGGTGGATAATGAAGAAAGAATGACGCGGATGTTTTTAAGAGGTTTGAAGCCGGAGATACGTCAACATCTTGTTTCTCATAAACTGTGTTTGTATTCAGATGTTGTAAATAGGGCTCAGTTGGTGGAGCGCGATAACGAGACAACGCAACCAAAAGAGAGCAGCCGGCAAAATGATAATACCAGTGAGAGCAGTCATCGAAGCGGTGACAACAAGCGTGGAGGGAATCAACAGGCCAGAAATGGTAACCACTTCGGTGGTAATCAGGGCCAAAACAATAAGAATGGACATTTCAAGAAGAGGAGATTCAACAATGATGGAAAGACGTCAGCACCAGCACCTGTCGTTAAGGAAGGAGAACGACCACCTATCATATGTTTCAAATGCGGAGGGGAGGGGCACATCAGTCCAAACTGCGCGATGCCGTCCAAAGCATGTTATAATTGTGGAAGAGAAGGTCATTTAGCCCGATTTTGTCGTTTACCGAAGACAAATTCAGCTAGGATGGAGGCACCAAAAGCCGTCCCAGAAAAGTCAAAACCGGTTGTGCAAGGGAGAGCGTTTGTTGTGAACTCCCAGAGAGCAAGGAACCCGAATGAGGTCATCACGGGTAAGCTTATTATAAACTCTAAAGAAGTTTATACTTTATTTGATACCGGTTCAACCCATTCTTTTATTTCTCCTACTTGCGCTCATCGATTAAATTTGATTCCGGAGAAATTAGACTTTGACTTATCTGTGGAAACTCCGTTGGGAGAAACCTTCATTACCTCCACTGTTTATAAGTCTTGTTTGGTTCAAGTTGGTACCCACACATTACCTATCGATCTGATTTCATTAAAAATACTTGCATTTGACGTGATTCTAGGGATTGATTGGTTAACTACTCATTATGCAAAAATTGATTGTTTTCGTAAGGTTGTTAGTTTTCATATTCCTAATCGACCTATTATGCGAATTCAAGCAACCAAACCATTAAAATCAATCGCTGTCATCTCAAGCCATAAAACTATTCGTTTATTGAAAAACGGATGTCAAGCTTTCTTAGCTCATGTCACAGATCTAAACAAAAATACGTCAGTTTTGAATGATATTTCTATTGTTAATAAATTCCCTGACGTATTCCCTGAAGAACTTCCTGGCCTACCCCCAGAGCGTGAAATTGAATTTTGTATCGATCTTGAACCCGGTACAAAACCCATTTCCAAAGCCCCATATCGAATGGCTCCTATTGAACTTCAGGAGTTAAAGATCCAACTGCAGGAATTGTTAGACATTGGCTTTATTCGTCCTAGTACTTCTCCTTGGGGAGCTCCTGTTCTATTCGTGAAGAAGAAAGATGGAAGTATGCGACTTTGTATTGATTATCGGGAGTTGAATCATGTCACCATCAAAAACAGGTACCCATTGCCACGTATTGATGACCTGTTTGACCAGTTGCAAGGAGCACAATTCTTTTCAAAGATCGATCTTCGTTCTGGATATCATCAGCTGAAGGTTAGAACTGAGGATATTCCAAAGACGGCTTTTAGAACTCGGTACGGGCATTATGAATTCCTAGTCATGTCCTTTGGATTGACTAATGCTCCTGCTGCCTTCATGGATATGATGAACCGGGTATTCAAGGAATATTTGGATCACTTTGTGGTCGTCTTTATTGATGACATCCTTATTTATTCCAAAAGCCGTGAAGATCATGAGCAACACTTGAGGCTGGTACTCCAAAAGCTTCGTGAATACAAGCTTTATGCCAAGTTGAAGAAATGCGAGTTCTGGCTGGAGGAGGTAGCATTCCTTGGGCACGTAGTATCAAGTCGTGGAATATCGGTTGACCCGGCAAAGATTGAAGCTATTCAAAGCTGGGAGCAACCTAAATCAGTGACCGAGGTACGTAGCTTTCTTGGTTTAGCTGGTTATTATCGGAGATTCGTGGAAGGATTTTCTCGAATCGCTACTCCATTAACTCAGCTGACTCGGAAAGATACAAAGTTTGGTTGGAGCGAAGAATGTGAGCAGAGTTTTCAAGAACTCAAGAGGAGACTCATTTCAGCACCTGTTCTAACAATACCATCTGGCTCGGAGGGATTTGTCATCTACAGTGATGCTTCGAGCAAAGGGTTGGGATGTGTTCTCATGCAACATGGAAAAGTCATAGCCTATGCATCAAGACAACTCAAGGAATATGAGAGGAATTATCCTACTCATGATCTAGAGTTGGCAGCTGTTGTCTTTGCACTTAAAATTTGGAGGCATTACTTGTATGGGGAGAAAGTGGAGATCTTTACGGATCATAAAAGCCTCAAATATTTCTTCACTCAAAAGGAACTCAACATGCGACAACGACGTTGGCTTGAACTGTTGAAAGATTATGATCATACCATTCAATACCATCCTGGAAAAGCGAACGTGGTAGCTGACGCATTGAGTAGAAGATCATATGCGGGTACAAGTGCAATATTAACAACGCAAAGGCCCATTTTGTGTGACTTGCAAAGGATGGAGATAGAGTTGAAGACTCCAGGGACCCATGTGATGATGGCGAATATACGAGTAGAACCGACTTTAATCGATAAAGTTAAAGCTGCTCAAGCTACAGACCTGGAGCTGATGCGTATGAAGAAGAAAGTGCAAGAAGGTGCTATATCGGAAGCAAGAATCGATGAAGAAGGAATACTTCGAGTCAACTCCAGACTTTGTGTTCCTAACAACCCTGATTTAAAGTATGAAATCATGATGGAGGCGCACAACACACCGTTTGCAATCCATCCTGGAAGTACCAAAATGTATCATGATCTTCGTCATACATTTTGGTGGAGCAATATGAAGAGAGAGATAGCGTTGTTTATCTCAAGGTGTCTAACTTGTCAACGAGTCAAAGCGGAGCATCAAGTACCAAAAGGTCCATTGCAACCACTTGAAATTCCAGAATGGAAGTGGGAGCACATTACCATGGATTTCGTTACCGGTCTTCCTAGGGTTTCTCAAGGTATTGATGCGATTTGGGTCATTGTTGATAGATTGACCAAGTCTGCTCATTTCTTACCGATACGAGAAACTTATACACTTGAACGTCTTGCTCGTATGTACATAAACGAGATTGTAAGACTGCATGGTATGCCAGTATCCATAGTTTCTGACCGAGACCCAAGATTCACTTCACGATTTTGGGTTAGTTTACAAAAAGCTATGGGCACGGAGTTACGATTTAGTTCAGCATATCATCCTCAGACGGACGGACAATCAGAGAGGACTATTCAAACTCTTGAAGATCTATTAAGACTCTGTGTCTTTGACTTCAAAGGAAGTTGGGACAAGTTCTTACCATTGGTGGAGTTTTCCTACAACAACAGTTATCAAGCAAGTATTGGCATGGCTCCATTCGAAGCATTGTATGGAAGAAAATGTCGTTCTCCAGTATGCTGGGATGAGGTGGGCGAAGCAACGTTGTTGGGACCGGAGTTGGTACGTATGACTACAGAAAAGATTCAAACGATCCGACAACGTATAAAAACCTCACAAGATCGACAAAAGAGTTATGCTGATCTTCATCGAAAGGACGTGGAATTTGATGTAGGAGATCATGTGTTCTTACGTGTTGCTCCATGGAAAGGAGTTACGAGATTTGGAAAGAGAGGAAAGCTAAATCCTCGATTCATCGGTCCATTTTTAATCCTCGATCGAGTAGGAACTGTGGCTTATAGACTCGCTTTACCGCCAAGTATGTCTCGTGTTCATAACGTTTTCCACATATCCATGTTACGCAAATATGTGGAAGACCCGAACCACATTATTGAGTTAGAACCGGACGAAATAGCGGAGGATTTGACGTATGAAGAAGTTCCTGTTCAAATCTTGGATAAGAAGGAACATATTCTACGCTCCAAGGTTATACCTCAAGTTAAAGTTTTGTGGAGAAACCACGATGTTGAGGAAATGACTTGGGAGTTAGAATCAGAAATGAAATCAAGGTATCCTTACCTCTTCGACATACCAGGTACGTACCCTAATTTCGAGGGCGAAATTTCATAAGAAGGGGAGGTTGTAAGACCCCAATTTTTATAAATAAAGATGAATTTTCTATAAATATCATTTTTGAATATTATGGAGTTAATTTGATATAATGTTATAGTTGTGGGTAATATTTATAAATTTTGCAAAGTAAGCAAGTTGTTATAAAATATTCGTTTGGTCGGAGAATATTCTTTTTGTCGGGGAATATTCGTACGACGGCACAATCATTGGTGGACCCCACAACGGAATTATTGTCGGATTGAGAAAACGACAGAATTATCTTTCTATAAAAATAACGGCTGAGGTGTTACCGTTAAAACCGTTAAAACTGTTGAACTACTCGGTAGTAAAAGTACAGTAATACGCGTGGTTGCATAGTAGCACACGGTATTGATTATTGATGCTTACGTGAGAAGTCACTCAGCTATACTCAATTATTGCTACAGTAATTGCTGCATCATATCTCTTAAATTATTGTCATAGTATCATCTGTATAATATGTTATATTATTGAGACGTTGTGGTAAGTTTGGTTATTTTATGGGGGGCCATATGTCATCATCTAAGAGTCTCTTCGTCAATAGTAATTACCGTCGTCAATAGTAATTACCGTCGTCAATAGTATTTACCTTAGTCAATAGTAATTACCTTCGTCAATAGTATTTACCTTGGTCAATAGTAATTACCTTCGTCAATAGTATTTACCTTGGTCAATAGTATTTACCTTGGTCAATAGTAATTACCTTCGTCAATAGTATTTACCTTGGTCAATAGTAATTACTTTCGTCAATAGTAGTTGTCCCTTCAATATTACCAAGAGTCATTTGACCCTTCGTTAAGACCAAGAGTCATTTGACCCTTCGTTAAGACCAAGAGCCACCCTCAGTTTTTCTATAAATAGAGGCCTAGGGCTTCATTATTTTTCACGAATTCATTCAAGCTATAGAGAGAGAAAGTATAGAGAGAATAAGAGAGAGAGAATAAAAGTATTCTGCTACATCACTTTTCCAATATCCAGTTCTTTTAAGGTAGGGAATATTATTTCTTTTATATTCATGAAGAGAACTTCTGTTATTCCATTTGTTATTATTCTGTTGGAATAACCAGTATACGCGGTCTACCCTATACTTGGTGACATTCTTCTATTATTCTGTTGGAACATCCTGTCTGTGTGTTTTACACCGGACCTGGTTCCGTTTATTATTCTGTTGGAACATCCTGTCTGTGTGTTTTACACCGGACCTGGTTCCGTTTTATTATTATTCTGTTGGAATATCCTGTCTGTGTGTTTTACACCGGACCTGGTTCCATTATTTATTATTCTGTCGGAATATCCTGTCTGTGCGTTTACGCCGGACCTGGTTCCATTATTTATTATTCTATTGGAATAACCTGTCTGTGCGGTCTATCGCATGCATGGTGATTTCTTTTGTTATTCCATTCTTTATTGTACTCAGTTGGTTAAGTTTTGACTTCTATACTCCATGAAATTTGTGGAATATCCTTGATAGTTGCGTTTCATCCAGTATCTTTTCAAGAAAATATTCTTCTAAGCATTCTTGAATTTTACTCCACAATGCAGTATCATGTTGACAATTTGGACGTTGTTAATTCCTGGATAAATTAATTCTTGAACTTGTTTTATTGAATTCTTATATCATTGTCATCATCCTCATGTTTATAAAATGTTGAAAGTCATCTGTGGCCTGTATTGCATAGATGGACTTGGTATGATTATGACCAGGGATTATTCGGTATAATCATGACCGTAATGTTACAAATGATGTGGTAAAAGTCCTCATTGGCCCGTAGTGCATTGATGGACAGTTGTTGGCATGATCATGACCATTAATGAATACACGAATATCCTTGGCCGTAGTGCAGGGGTGATTCGATGATGTGGATTATTTTATTAAGCTGAGTCTCAGCGATCACAGTGTTGAAAAACCTTTTAAATCATAAAAGATAGTAGAGTTTATTTTCTACTTGACTCTTTTAATGGATTGCTTGTTCCGCTACAGTTAAACTTGATGTCTATTATATTTTATCAGTTTAACATTGTTGAAGGCTAATGATAATTTATTCTGCATTATCTTAGTCATAATATTTCTTACTGGGCTAGTTGAGCTCACCCTTTCTTTCACTGTTCTCTTCAGGAAATGAGAACGTAGCTGGGACAAGTCGGGGTACGGAGTGATGGTCCGAATGATAGTATTAGTTAGTAGTCCTCACTATTCTATGTAATGGTGTGCTAATAAATGTAATGAGGACTCCTTTTGAGTATGAATACTCTCTAGAAGATAATATTTGTATTCAAACTCACAGTTTATGTTTTGTCGTATTGTACACGACAGATGTATTAATCAGTTGTATTTGTATTCTGTACTATGTATCTGACGACCCAAGATGGGTGATGTATACCTAATTTTGGGGGCGTCACAAAGTCTTAATAGATCTTCAAGAGTTTGAATAGTCCTCTCTGATTGTCCGTCCGTTTGAGGATGATATGCTGAACTGAATCGTAAATCCGTGCCCATAGCTTTCTGCAAGCTAACCCAAAATCGTGAAGTGAATCTTGGGTCACGATCCGAAACTATGGATACTGGCATGCCATGCAATCTCACAATCTCGTTCACGTACATACTAGCAAGACGTTCAAGGGAATAAGTCTCACGTATCGGCAAGAAATGAGCGGACTTGGTTAATCTATCAACAATAACCCAAATCGCATCTATGCCTTGAGAAACCTTGGAAAGACCTGTAACAAAATCCATAGTAATGTGTTCCCACTTCCATTTTGGGATCTCAAGTGGTTGCAATGGACCCTTTGGCACTTGATGCTCCGCCTTTACACGTTGACAAGTTAAACACCTCGAGATAAACTCCGCGATCTCTCTTTTCATATTGCTCCACCAAAATGTATGTCGAAGATCGTGATACATTTTGGTACTCCCAGGATGGATTGCAAACGGTGTGTTGTGTGCCTCCATCATTATTCTATGCTTCAAGTCAAAATCGTTAGGAACACAAAGTCTGGAGTTGACTCGAAGTATTCCTTCTTCATCGATTCTTGCTTCTGGAATAGCACCTTCTTGCACTTTCTTCTTCATACGCATCAGCTCTATATCCGTAGCTTGAGCAGCTTTAACTTTATCGATTAAAGTCGGTTCTACTCGTATATTTGATATCATCATGTGGGTACTTGGAGCCTTCATCTCTATCTCCATCCTTTGCAAGTCATACAAAATGGGCCTTTGTGTTAAAAACATTGCACTCGTACCCGCATATGATCTTCTACTCAATGCGTCAGCTACTACGTTTGCTTTTCCAGGATGGTATTGGATGGTATGATCGTAATCTTTCAACAGCTCAAGCCAACGTCGTTGCCGCATGTTGAGTTCCTTTTGGGTGAAGAAATATTTGAGGCTTTTATGATCTGTATAGATCTCCACTTTCTCCCCATACAGGTAGTGTCTCCAGATCTTCAACGCAAAAACGACTGCTGCCAACTCCAAATCATGAGTAGGATAATTCCTCTCATATTCTTTGAGTTGTCGTGAGGCATAGGCTATGACTTTCCCATGTTGCATGAGAACACATCCTAACCCTTTGCCTGAAGCATCGCTGTAGATAACAAATCCATCCGAACCAGATGGTATTGTCAAAACAGGTGCCGAAATGAGTCTCCTCTTGAGTTCTTGGAAACTCTTCTCGCATTCCTCACTCCATACGAATTTTGTATCTTTTCGAGTCAGCTGAGTTAACGGAGTAGCGATTCGAGAAAATCCTTCCACAAATCTCCGATAATAACCAGCTAAGCCCAGAAAGCTACGTACTTCGGTTACCGACTTCGGTTGCTCCCAACTTTGTATGGCTTCAATCTTCGCCGGGTCGACAGATACTCCATGTTTTGACACCACGTGCCCAAGGAATGCTACTTCCTCAAGCCAGAACTCGCATTTCTTCAGTTTGGCATATAGCTTGTTTTCACGAAGCCTTTGCAGTACCAGCTTCAAATGGCGCTCATGATCTTCACGGCTTTTGAAATAGATGAGGATGTCATCAATAAAGACAACAACGAACTGATCCAAATATTCTTTGAATACACGGTTCATCATATCCATGAAGGCAGCAGGAGCATTAGTCAATCCAAAAGACATTACTAAGAATTCATAATGCCCGTACCGAGTTCTGAAGGCAGTCTTTGGAATATCCTCAGTTTTAATCTTCAGCTGATGATATCCAGAACGAAGATCGATCTTTGAAAAGAATTGTGCTCCTTGCAACTGGTCAAACAGGTCATCAATGCGAGGTAGCGGATACCTATTCTTGATGGTGACATGGTTCAATTCTCGATAGTCAATACAAAGTCGCATACTCCCGTCTTTCTTCTTTACGAATAAAACAGGAGCACCCCAAGGAGACGTACTAGGACGAATAAAACCGATGTCCAACAACTCCTGTAGTTGGACTTTTAACTCCTGAAGTTCAATAGGAGCCATTCGATATGGGGTTTTAGAAATGGGCTTTGTACCGGGTTCAAGGTCAATAAAGAATTCAATTTCTCGTTCCGGGGGTAGACCGGGAAGTTCTTCAGGAAATACATCGGAAAATTCTCTAACAATAGAAATATTATTCAAATCTGACTTGTCTTTGTTCAAATCCATAACATGGGCTAAGAAAGCTTGACATCCGTTTTTCAATAAACGAATAGCTTTGTGGCTTGATATGACAGTGACTGATTTTAGTGGTTTAGTAGTTTGAATTCGTATGACAGGTTGGTTAGGAATATGAAAACTAACAACCTTACGAAAACAATCAATTTTAGCATGATGAGTGGTTAACCAATCAATTCCTAAAATCACATCAAAAGCAAGTATCTTTAAAGAGATAAGATCAACAGGTAATGTGATAGTGCCAACTTGGATCATGCAAGATTTATAAACTGTAGATGTAACGAAGGTTTCACCCAACGGAGTTTCAACAGATAAGTTAAAGTCCAATTTCTCCGGAGTCAAGTTTAAACGTTGAGCACAAGCAGGAGAGATAAAAGAATGGGTAGAACCGGTATCTAGTAAAGTATAAACTTCGCAAGAATTCAAGATTAGCTTACCCGTGATCACCTCGTTCGGGTTTCTCACGTTTTGGCCAGTTACGACAAACGCTCTTCCAGGAACCGCTGATTTCGCCTTATCCGGGACAGCCCTTGGAATCACCACTCCCGCTGAACTTGGTTTCGCTATAGTACAATCTCGAGCGATGTGGCCTTCCTTCCCACAGTTGTAACACACCTTGGATTGTTGTGGACAGTTTGGGCTGATATGTCCCTCTTTCCCGCATTTGTAACATCTAACTGGCGGTCGTTCTCCTCCCCTAAAATTTGTTGTTGGTGCTGGTGCTGGTGCTGATGTCTTCCCGTCATTGTTGAATCTCCTCTTTCTGAAATTTCCACTTGACTCACCTCTCCTATTATCATGGCCACGATGACCACCCGAGTGGTTACCGCCTTTGTTCGTATTTTTCCCTCCTCGTTGGTTATCATCGCTCTGATGATTGCTGTTACCGGTATGACCCTGGTTGTGGTCCCTCGGTTGCACATACTCATTATCTCGCTCTAATAATTGAGCCCTGTTTACAACATCTGAATATAAAGAAAATTTATGAGAGATAAGATATTGCCGAATCTCGGATTTTAAACCTCTCAGAAACATCCTTGTCATTCGTTCCTCATTTTCGACCAAATGAGGTGCAAACCTGGATAACTCTGCAAACTTCGCCTCGTACTGGGACACCGTCATGTTGTTTTGTTCCAGTCTAATAAACTCAACCTCCTTCATATGACGAATACTTTCAGGAAAGTACTTGTCATTGAACAGTTTTTGAAATGTTTCCCAGGACATGTTGAGTGCGTCAGGCTGGGTACGCTTCACAGACTCCCACCAGTAGTCTGCCTCACCGCGGAACATAAATGTGGCGAATGGAACCTTCTGTTCCTCCGTGCATCCCAAGACATCAAATATCTTGGTAATTTGCTTGACCCACGTTTCCGCCATGATCGGATCCGGCTTTCCCTTAAATTCTGGTGGTCCCAATTCTTTGAACTGCTTAGCTGTGACAAACCGCGCGTTGTTATCATTTCCACCCGTATTCTGCACACGAGTCTCCCTCGTCTGATTTTGCATGAACTGCAAAAAGCTCCTAAACATTCCATCATTCATCGTTTGCTCGGTAACGTTGTTTACAGGAGGAATATTGCCTTCCTGTTGCACGTTCCCCTGGGTAGTGATCAAAGGTGTCTCCACGGTCTGATTTACTCCATTATTAACGTTCTCAGCTGCCATTCTTAAATACTGCCATAAAACAAGGGTTAATAGTCATGTCATATATTATCCCTATACTCTGACCGACCAAATAAACACCAAATAAACTTAGTCAGGTCATACTAGCGAAGGAATTCCCCGTCTCTCCCCTCCTAGTTCTTGTCTCACATCTCAGCCAGGGATCATATCCCTAAGCTCTGATACCAACTGTGACGCCCCCAGAATAGGTATACAACACCCATTCTGAGTCGCCAAATACATGGTACAGAAAGCAAACTACAACTTCAATAATACAATTGTCGTGCAAAATACGACAACACATACTGTGAGTTTAAATACAAATATTGTCTTCTAGACAATATCCACACTCAAATAAATCCTCATTACAATTATTCAAACACTATTTTACAGAAATAGTGAGGACTGCTAATACATCTTTCTAGAACCATCACTCCATACCCCGACTAGATCCTGCTATGTTCTCACCTCCTGAGAAGAAAAATGGAACAAAAAGGAAAAGGGTGAGCTCAACTAGCCCAGTAAAGAATATTATGACTAAGATAATATACAACAAATTATCGTTAGTCTTCAACAGGGAAAAATCTGATAAAATATAATCGACAACAAGTTTTAGATCAACAACTGCAGCGGAAACAACAAACCATTAGAAGAGTCAAGTAGAGAAAGAATTCTACTATCTTCTAAGATTTAAAAGTCCATCATCAATATTTTATCCCTGTAACATCAATTAATAATCATCTTTATCCAAATATTCATCTTTGCACTACAGGCCAAAGATATTCATTTGTATCACCTGTCGGTCATGTTCATCTCAACACCTGTTCATCTTTGCACTACAGGCCAAAGATATTCATCAAGTAATCATACATCTTTGCACTACAGGCCAAAGATATTCAGTAATATCATCATTTAGGACTGAGGATGATGAAAAATATCTTAAAGAGAACGAATCCAGTGAGACAGAAGGACAAATAGTAGGGATTCGTATAACAGTTTATCCAAGATCAATAATACTTCATAATAATCAATTGTGAAGCAGAATTTAAAAATAAAGATCAAAACATGGATACAATCAAAGATAGTAACCATAATAGACATCTTGGACAAAAAGGGAAAATTTTATTTTTCGGTGAATAGTGCCGTATTCGTGAATAGTGCCGTATACGTGAATAGTGCCGTATACGTGAATAGTAACCCCCGACACAAAAAGTTTCAAATTTGATAAAAACTCATATCAATATTTCAGCATAATGATATTGAAGAAAATAATATCATTAAGAAGAAAATAATATCCCTTACTATCCCTTACTATCCCTTACCTCAAAATATCAGTACTTCTGGTCGGAATACCGGTATAAGGCTGAAAGAAACTTGCTCTGATGAATAGAAACTCTCAAAGTATCTAAATACTCACAAAATACACTCAATAATCTAGAGAGAGAAAGAGAGAAAACTTGTTTCTGGTGTAATTTTCAATTCTAACTTAGCCCTCTATTTATAGGAAAATTTTGGTAGGTTTGACCTGCAACCTGATGGCTTTACCTGCTACTATTCCCACCTACCACATTTGAAATATAATTCAGCACATTTCTTCACCAACCACAAGTGGGGCCCACCAATTCTAGAATTTTCCATCAAAATGATAAACTCCGAAAATTCAACAATTTCTGAACCAGTTATCTCGTAAAATTCATAATAAATCATACGTTCATTTTTAACGGTTCAAAATTTGTGGACATATACTCAACTTATATATGTATAACATATCCAAAAATTACCACGATCCAACGGTCGGATTAAAAATTATAACACCCGCAATATTTCTCAAAAACCCTGATTTGATTTTTAATACCTCCATTCCGATAAAAATACTGATAAAACACCTCAACATTAACTCCTTCATTTTTAACCACAAAAATATATCCCTCATTTATATCCACATAAAATAAATATTTCCTTATCATATGAATCAATAATTAATTATTCACAAATAATATTACAGAATCACATTTATGACAACCAGGCCGTTCCCAGGAAAGAGGGGGCTTTCCAATAAGGATTTTTCCTTACTGGCGCGCAATTAGATGACCAAACCTCTCCTTAGACAGAACTTTCTAGACATTGCCAATAATGTTATCTAATAATATTATTCAAATAATATGAATTATTGATCTGATAAATGAAAATACTGTGCAGCAATAATTATTGAAACAACAATAATATAAAATATCAATGCAGCAATTATTGAACCAATAAAATAAAATATTGAACAGTAATCACTGTAACAATTATTGAGTAGTGCCTTTTTACGTACGAATCAATAATTCAACTATACTGTGCAATCCGTGTGCTACTATGCAACCACGCGTTATTACTGTATTTTTAACCACCGAGTATTTAAACAGTGTTAACGGTAACAACTACACCATTATTAATAAACAACTTATACTTGTCGTTTTCTTCATCCAATCGCTTTCCGTTATGGGGCCCACACAAGGCTGCGCCGTCGTACGAATATTCCCCGACAGCAAGAATATTCCACGACCAAACGAATATTCCCCGACAAAATGAATATTTTATAACCACTTGCTTATTTTGTAAAATTTGCACATTTCACCCATAACTAAAGTATTATATCAAATTAACCCCTTATTATTCACAATAATATTTAAAGAAAATTTGATTTTATTCATTAATAAGTTGGGGTCTTACATTTTCATTTAGTAAAACTTACTAATAATTCTAACATGCTCATACTTCAATATGAAATCCATGTACTGAAGTTAGTATGTTCGACATGCATTTTAAAACCATACTAACATGTTTGCAAGGTCAGAATATGCATTAATTCAAGTTCACAATTTCTAGTTTTCCAAATCTTGAAGTTTTCTTGAAAACTCAACTCAATCAATGCTACAACAACGAACTATGTTCAAAACAATATCTAACCACATACTAGGGCCATTCATATGCATATTCTAACCAAAGTAGCATGCTCAGAACAATACAGAAACATTACAGCAGTATCTGAGAATAACGCCACGCGCGGCCGCGCGGTATTAGCCTATAAAAGTGGCGCGGCCGCGCCACTTCGAGCTGACTAAAAAAAATGGCTCTGCTTCTGCAGAGGCTCTATACATGAGATGCAAAACCTGCGACCAGACCAGCTGCCATGTTCCAAAACATGTGTACCAACTTAAATAACACAATGACATGCTATTCTACATCAATTAACAGAGATTTCATACTACTGCAAGAATTTGACAAACTTCAAAATTAAGAACATGAGAATAGAAATGCTACCTCTTGAAGCGTGAATTAAATTTCTACACTACTCTGATTATACACTCCTCAAAATTTAGCAACTCACACTCTCTATTCTCACATAACAGACAATTCAAGCAATCAGAGAATGGAAAAGGAATGGTGCTATATATAGAGGATGGATTGCCCAGTTCATGGCATTGCTTCATGGTTTGATCTAACGAAAATTGAGAAGGAATGTGGGATAAAGAAGAGTTGGCCAACTGCCCAAACTCGTAGCCATCATCACCATAGCTTTGTAGCAGCTCAGTTCACGCAATGAAGGTATATGATACTGTTTATGTACTGAGAAGGTCATTAATTTTGGGACACGGGATGTAATTCCCAGCAAAGTGATTAAAATGCTTAGTTTGTTTCTTTTAATTCCCAAAATATAATTTTAATATGTTAATGTTGCTGCACAAATGGGAAGTTAGGGATCATATAAACCATGTACATTATTCCAGTCTAATTATTATATGTATGGACTTCATTTAATTATCCACTAGTAATTAATATCTCCTTAAAATTTTATTATTTCAAGTAGACTCACTTATTGAGATAATTTATAATTCTTTGACAGAGTACATCTTTTAATGTTTCCACACATGCTTATCGTCACATAAATGATTGTTTATGTAACTTATGATTCCTTACACTTATTATATAGTTTATATATATTTCATAGCCATACTACTGTGTCACACCACATCTTCTTATTAATTGCAAGAACTATATAATAACACACACATTAATTAATAATACCTTTCTAATTAGGTAATTTACTTTACTCATAATAACAATTACTAATCACATAACATTAACTAATTACCAACAAAATTAATTAATATTCTACAATAACAACTAACAATTAATTGTTCACTTGATAATTCCTTCATCGATTAATACTACTATTAATATTTAACCGAAATTCTTTAATAACTAATAACAATTAATACAAATTAATTGTTCGCTTAACAATTCTTTCGTTAATTAATATAATCACTATTCTATCTCATCACGGTGCCACACAAGGCTCTCAACGAGTTCATCACAAACTCCACCTATTCTCAATTATTCAATTATTTAATACAATTGAGGTAACTTATCTCGTAACACAAAATTATGTATATCCAACTAAATATTCATTTTATTAATACGTGGAAATTCTCAAGTATTACATATATATATGTAAGACCCCAACTTTTTAATGAATAAAATCAAATTTTCTCTATTTATTATTGTGAATAATAAGGTGTTAATTTGATATAATGCTTTGGTTATGGATGAAATGTGTAAATTTTTCAAAATAAGTAAGTGGTTATAAAATATTCATTTTGTCGGAAAATATTCGTTTGATCGTGGAATATTCTTGCTGTCGGGGAATATTCGTACGACGGCGCAGCCATTTGTGGGCCCCATAACGGAAAACGATTGGATGAAGAAAACGACAAGTATAAGTTGTTTATAAATAACGGCGTAGTTGTTACCGTTAACACTGTTGGAATACCCGGTAGTTAAAATACAGTAATACGCGTGGTTGCATAGTAACACACGGTTTTGCACAGTATTTTTGAATTATTGATTCTTACGTAAGAAGACACTATTCAATAATTGTTACAGTAATTACTGTTCAATATTTTATTTTATTGATTCAATAATTGTTACGTTAATATTTTATATTATTATTCTTTCAATAATTGTTGCTGCACAGTATTTTTCATTATCAGATCAATAATTCATATTATTTGAATAATATTATTAGATAGCATTATTGACAATGTCTAGAAAGTTCTATCTAAGGAGAGGTTTGGTCATCTAATTGCACGCCAGTAAGGAGAAATCCTTATTAGAAAACCTCTTCTTTCCTGGGAACTATCTGGTTGTCATTATTGTGATTCTATAATATTATTTATGAATAATTAATTATTAATTTATACGATAAAGAAATATTTATTTGATGTGGATATAAATGATGGATTTATTTATGTGGTTATAAATGAAGGAATTAATGTTGAGGTGTTTTATCAGTATTTTATCGGATTGGAGGTATTAAAAGAGCAAATCGGTGTTCTTAAAACCCTATTGCGTGAGTTATAATTTTAATCCGACCGTTAAATCGTTGTGATTTTTGGATATGTTATACATATATAAGTTGAGTATATATCCACAAATTTTGAACCGTTAATTAACGTATGATTTGTTATGAATTTTAAGAGGTATTAAAAATCGTCCGTATGTGGATTTCAGATATTTTCTGATTTGAATTTGGAAAATTTTAAACTTTCAAAGTTGTAGAGAATTAAATTTCCTATGGAAAGGACATGAGATTCGAATTTTTTTGATAAACGGGCTATTTATTATGAATTATTGAAGTTTCGGAAAATAAAATATTTTTATTAAAATTATGGGTGGGCCCGACTTTTGGTTGTTGGGGAAGATGTCTGATTTTTAGTGGGTGGAATAGTAGCAGGTAAAGCCATCAGGTAGCAGGTCAAGTTTGCTTCGGCGTGCTAACATTTTCCTATAAATAGAGGGCTAAGTTAGAATTGAAAATCACACCAGAATTCATAAGTTTTCTCTCTTTCTCTCTCTATATTATCGAGCGTATTTTGTGAGTGTTTAGATACTTGGTGAGTTACTTTTCATCAGTACAAGTTTTCTTCAACGTCATATCCGATATCCAGTTAGAAATACTGCTCTTTTAAGGTAAGGGATAGTAAGGGATATTAAGGGATGCTATATTCTTCATAATGATGTTATTCTTTCAATATCATTATACTGAAATATTGGTATGAATTTTATTGTGGAATTTCTACCTTTTTGAGTCGAGATTACTATTCACGTATACGGCACTATTTACGTATACAACACTATTCATCAATATGACACTATTTACGTATATGACATTTTTTATACGGTACTATGTACGAATATAGAGTACTATTCACGAGTTACTATTCACAAGTTACTATTCATGAGTTACTATTCACAAGTTACTATTTATGAGTTACTATTCACGGATACTATTCACGGCAAAATTAGTTTTTTTTTTCTGACCAAATTATCTTTGATTTATGAATCTTACTCTTGAAATTAAATCTATGTTTTGATCATATTATTTTTATTATCATATATAACATTTTTATAATTCCGGTGATGAAATTTCTCTTTGACTTAAGTGTAAAGATGGGTAGATTATTGGTATGATCGTGACTATGGGTTCTCTTTGGCCAGTAGTGCAAAGATGAATTGTTGACTGGTATGATCATGTCCATTGAATTGTTGACTGGTATGATCATGTCCATTGAATCGTGATCATTGGCCAGTACTACATAGCCCCTAATTTTAGAATTCGACCGTTCGGGTCTTGTGTATTTTATATCAGTTAACCGTATAAATATACAGTTTGACTTAATTTAAAAAAAAGTAAATAATACTGTATACATGGTATAAACCATTAAGGGATAAATACAACAAAATATTTTTAAAAAATAATACATTTTAAAAATACAAAATAAAGTATAAAAAGAAAAAGAAAAATTAAAATAAACTTGAAAATTACAATAAAAGAATTTAAAACTAAATAAAAAATTTTAAAAAATACAAAATAGCAGGTGTAAGGGCTTCCCCTTTGTCCGTTACAAAATCATCTTCTTCACCATTCTGAAGAGAGAAAGTTGGGAAGGGCATGTATTTCCAATGAGAGAATGGAGATTTTAGAGAGACAAATTTGTTTTCTCCATTTCTATTGGATTTTTAGAGAGAGAAAGTAAAGCTAAAATGGAGTTTGTGGGGAGAAGAGTGAGGAAAGAGTTTCTAGGGTTTGAGATTTATACAGAAATAGTGAAATCATACAATTCAAGAAGTCGATTATTCAAGATCATATATGAAGATGGGGATTCAGAGAACTGGAATTCTCTCAACTAACTTCATTCAATTTTGGAGGAGCAACTGTTGCTGTTTCTGTTGCTGAGCTCATTGATAGGATTAGTTGAAAAGCGGTGGATGTCGGCGATTATCGGTGATTCAGGTAATGATTATGCTAATTTAGTTTGTGCTAGTAGTTTGCGTGCTAGTGCTATACGTGCCCAAGAGAGGATTTTGGGGGTGTAAATGCAAAAAATTGTGAAGGTATTGGGGTTGATTTGAACTTGGATTGTGGGGTAATGTGAATAATGGGTTAGATTTGAATGTTCCTTTTGATGATTTTGAGAATTTGGAGGTACCTAATACAAGATGTTTGAGGAGGGTGGGCTTATTGATTTGTGTTGAAAAAATACGAATAAAATATAGGATTCAAATATAAAATAAAGAGAGGCTAAAGAATAACTTATCTATTTATAGCAAATAATTTTGAGCAGAGGCGTGCGGTGCACTGTCCTTAAGTAGAAATTTCGCCCATCGGAGAACTTTTCTCGGTGCTAAGGTCACTGACGAAATCCTACTACAGGATTCAACGGCTCTTTACCCAACTAACTAGCACTTGAAATAGTTGAATGACCTAAGAACAACTTCTAATTTTTACTTACTCAAGAAAATTTTTTTCCCACACACACACACACACACACACACACACACACACATATATATATATATATATATATATATATATATATGTATATACTATATGAAAGTATCTCTTCGCACTTTCTTTTGTTTACTGACAAATGATATATATATGTGAGACAAGCAAATAGTCTGCTAGAGAAGATATATATAAAAGATATGTGATAGTGTAACTAATATATATATATATATATATATATATATATATATATATATATATATATATATATACGGTAAGGATCAAGAGCATCCACCTCAAAACGACGTAGTTTTGGAGGGACGCGGTGACATTTTTATAAATACGTGAGGGACGCGGTGGTATTTTTGTAAATACAATGCCACCGCGTATTTACAAAAATACCACCGCGTCCCTCCAAAACTACGTCGTTTTGATAAGTGGATGTTATTTAAGGCCTGATTGCTCTTTAAGGTGGATGCTCTTGAACCTTACCGTGTGTATATATATATATATATATATATATATATATATATATATATATATATATATATATATATATATATATATATTCACTCTTTTTGCTTCTCCTGTACATAAGATATGTTATCTATTCTAAAGACCAGCCTTTCCCTTTTATATAACAAAGGAAAGCAACGACAACAGTAACATATTAAAGGCAACGATAATATATCTTTATATATATATCAATGGTAATATTAAACATGCAACGATAATAAAATTAATTCTCAACGGTAATAAAAAATTAATATCCTAATAATTAAGTAATTAATATATATTTAACAGTTACATAATCTCCATAAATATATTAATTATAACTCATTTAATTTACACATTAAACTGTTTTAATGATACATCACCAAAATATATAAATATATTTATTTTTATTTAACTTTGTAATATATTATTTAACAAAAAATACAACAATCCCCCACATATTACAAAGTAAAAATAAAATAAATTGAGTAAGAAAATTAAGAATGCAGTGCGTTAACAGTAGTGTCTTTTGGACTATGAACCAATGTATAGAGTGAATAGAACTTGATTCACAGGAATTTGGTGAAATAAAACTTTCTATGTACCTTCTTCCTTATTATGAATCAGTAATCATATTACTCACACTACAAACTCTAATTAGAAGTTGTTTTACGCGATTTGGCACATTTTGGTCTTGTGCCATACCTGGAATTCATGAGTGCTCTAGAAAACCTGTCTTATTTTCATAAGAGGCGGCCCCACCTCTACACTCATATAGGTGTTTTCATCAAATGTGTTCTACAGTTAAACACATCACCCAACAGGACTATAAAAATCATTAAGAGTATATAACTCAACCTCTAACATTGTAGAATTACACTATCCTACATCATAGGAATGAACTCAAATATGTATAAAACGGATAGTGTCTCAACCAATCAACCAATGACTTGTTGTTACTCATATGAACCTACTTCCTGGGATTACCATTCATATAGGTTGGGTTACCATCACTGTGACGCCCCCAAAATTGGTCCACACGACCTATTCTGAGTCGCTAGATATCACACTACAGAAATCAAATACAAACTTCATTTATACAACTGTTGAACCGTGCAGAGTACGACAACACATAAGCTATGAGTTTTAATACAAATATATGTAACTCTCATGCTGCCTCGACCACGACACCTTACAATGGTACTTTACATAAAAGTACAGTCAATAACTGTTTTAGAAATTAAAATCTTTGAAAAATGCTCAAGGAAACTTTCGTACATGGGAGGCTATGCACCTAAGTTATGATAGATATCATATGACTCGAGAATTATCCTTGGTTGACCCAATAGACCCAAAGAAAAATGAAAAGATTATTATCATGTTCTTTCTAATGGTGAGTCTTCTCTTGATATATAATTATCTCCATTGTCTCCAATTGAGAATTATATTTCAACTAAACCCCAATATTATATAGGTAGTGCTCATAGATATAATCAGCAAGTGCATGTGCACAACCCTGTCTTATGATAACACGAAGTCGTCTGTCATTAGGCATCATGTATGATAGTGGCAAAACACCCTTCCAAAGTTGGGTTCACCTCACCCTATTCGGTTCACTAAAATCAACGGATAAAATGACGTATAAATTACGACAAACTTATCTAAAATTCTCAATAAAATTATTTCCATACTGTTTTAGGGAAAATCTCAACAGCTATAGACCATCGTTTCATTCCCCGGTTACCCCCGTGTTGGCCTATTTAGCTATTGCCAAACCGCGCGCAAGCATACATGGTCCACAAGTAATATAAGAAAGTAGAGTGTCGAACCCACGAGGACAAAGTATTAAGAGAATACAAATACTAGGTAAAGTCGCTACTTATCTTATCTAAACAAGTAAACACGATGGTTGGTTAAGCTATATGATTAAAACTGTAAGAATAAGAGAAGTAGTTTGTTCTAGGAAGTCAAGATAGGATTACAATTTCCCTAAAGCATCGCCTAATCTCCTAACTCTCCAAATTACAAACGAATCAAGGAATGGTCAACTGAGAACAATAAATACGCATAAGCTTCTATCGAAGGTCAAATGCACATCCTTAGCCAGATAAATCACAATATGTCTATTGGTGAAAATAGCTAGGCCAAGGTCGTTAAGCTAAGTCCCAAGGCCGCACAAGGCAAATAGAGATATGTCTATCCTATTAACAGTTTATGTACACATTCCATTGACATGGTCATAATAGGTGTTGTTGTAATTAAAAGCTAGATAATAACATCCATTTTCCAATCTCTGTTAATATCAATACTAATTTCTCTATCAAGCAATTAGTCACTAAGTACAAAATACAATAACCCATTCCAAAATGATTCATTAAATAAAATAGGAGAGAAAGTTAATTAAGCTAAACAAAATGTTACATTGCAATCTTAAAAATAGAGTTAGTTCATATCTATGGTACTAATACACATTTTCAATACATTACACATTTTCAGAAATACACAAAGAAATGAGAGATTTGGAATAAGAAAACTCCTGTTTTGAAGTGTTCTTCCTCCAAATCTTCTCTTAACTGTGTAGCTCCTGAGCTCTGTCGGATGCAATAAAGCTCTTTCCCTTGAAGCACACAGCTTCTTTCTCTTCTAGAAAATTAATACTCTAAGAAATAACTATCTCTAAGCTATCTGTAATAAATTTTATCGCAGGCGGCTGCTATAAATTAATTCCTGCTGCTTCTCTCTCTTTAGGTCATTTAAAGCCCTTTTCTGTCTGGACACCGGAGTTTGCGCTGCGACGCGAGCCACTGCTTAGCAAGCGGCGCTGCGACGCCACGTAGACTTAAAAAGACCGGAGGTCGCGCTGCGGCGCGACTCCTTAAAGGGGCCTCGGCGCTGCGGCGCGAGGCTGACATCATGGCTTCGTGCTGGGGCACTGGATATGGCGCTGGGGAGCCAATGATGGCGCTGGGGCGTGGACTCCTGGCGCTGGGGCGCCACATTCTAGTGGGTTCGAGCAATATCCGGTGCTGCGGCGTGGGCTCCAAGTATAACACTGGCGCTGTGGCGCCAGGACAACAAAAATGCCTATGAAAGCTAGAAACGATCTACAAAGCCATGCATGATAGATGTTAAACATAATAACAACAAAATATAATTAAAAGCTAACTAAATAACAGAAAACAGGCAACAACTTAAGCCACAAAGGATCTGATTCGCAGGTATAAATCCCACTCATCACCCCGCTCGACCCAGCTACACTCTTATTACCTGAAAGGAATTGTGAAGCAAAAGGGTGAGCACAACTAGCCCAATAAAGAATATCATGACTAAAGATAATTAAATTATTAATAGCCTTCGTCAGTACTAAATCAGAGATTTAGAACATATGATAGATGATAAAACTTTTCAACCATAGTGGCAGCAGAACGAGCAATCCATTAGAAGAGTCAAATAGACCATAAAGTCTATTATCTTCTCCATATTAAAAGTCCACTAACAATGTTTTATCCTTCTAACATCAATCAATATTTCTTGTCCACAATCATGTGAATAACTCATAATCATAATTGTGATTCTAAATTCCTCTTCGCAACCAGGACGAAGATAATTTTCATCACCTGTCTTTACCTGAAACATCAAAGATCATGGTTATACCAAATCACAATTCCTATTCATAATCATACTAATAAATTTATCTTTGTACTACGGGCCAAAGATATTTATTAACAGTTCATTTTTATACTACAGGCCAAAGACATACAACTGTATTTTAGAAGAGTCAAGTAGAGCATGATATCTACTATCTTCTACGAATTAAAAGTTTATTATCAATATTTTATCGCTGAGACTCAGCTCAATACGTCACCGAATTATTCATGCACTACGACCAAGGATATTCGTTAGTATCACATCCATGAATTATCCATGTACTACGGGCCAAGGATATTCATTAGTATCACGACCACGAATTATCCATGCACTACGGGCCAAAGATATTCGTGTTTTCACCAATGGCCATGATCATGCCAAACAACAATTCATCTTTGCACCATTGGCCGAAGAGTACGCATGGTTATGATCATACCAATATATGTCCATCAATGCACTATGGGCCAATGATGACTTTTACCACACCATTTGTAACATTACGATCATGATTATACCGAATAATTTCTGGTCATAATCATACCAATCAACAGTCCATCTATGTACGTAAATCATAGATGACTTTTATTACAATATAAGCATAAGGATGATGACAATGATATAAGTAATAATCAAACGAAATCAAGGATAAATATTAAAGACTTTAAATTTATCCAGAGTTTAAAAATATCTAAATTGTCAACATGATACTGCTTTGTGGAGTAAAATTCAAGAATAATATTCATGTATCAAAAATAATTTGGACAAAAAAGAAATATATTTTTCGGGTAAATAGTATCCCGTGAATAGTATCATATGAATAGTACTTCTGAAATAGTACCTCGTGAATAGTACCCCGGCATGAAAAGTGCCACAAATACCCGAGTGATTAATACCCGAATGAATAGTATTCGAATAAATAGTAACTCGTGAATAGTAACTCGGTATGAAAAGTACCCCGAACCCTCAGATGAATAATATTCGAGTGAATAGTAACCGAGTGAATAGTAATCTGTGAATAGTACCCCGAGTGAAAATATTGATATTTAATAAGAAAGTTCATATCAATATTCAATAAAACGATACTGGATGAAGCGCAAAACTCAAGGATATTTTACTAATTTCAAGAATTATAGAAGCAATACTTACCATAGTAAGTTTAGATTTAAAAATATGAAAAGAAATAATATACGAAACTGCAAATAGATTTTCACCTGTCATGCGGTAGTCCGCGTAGATAGATCATTTCTACAATTTAATAACAATTGAATACGAATGGTTATTCACTAGGCATGTGATAGTCCGCGTAGACAGGTTATTCCAACGAAATAATAAAGAATGGAATAACATAAGAATTTTACCATGCATGCGGTAGTCCGCGTAGACAGGTTATTCTAACAGAATAATAAAGAATGGAATAACAAAAGGATTTCACCATGCATGCGGTAGTCCGCGTAGACAGGTTATTCCCACAGAATAATAAAGAATGGAATAACAACCCTTACAAGTATTGAAAGAAAATAACTCTCTTCATGAATACGAAAGAAATAATACCCTTTACGAATACAACAAATAATATCCTTTATGAATATTGAACGAATATAATATTTCTTACGAATACGAAAAACAATATCGTAAGCGAATATGAAATAAATAACACCCCTTACGAATACAATAAATAATATCCCTTACGAATACAAAATAAATAACACCCCTTACGAATAAGAAATAAATAACATCCCTTACGAATAAGAAATAAATAACATCCCTTACGAATACAAAATAATTAACACCCCTTACCTTAGTAGAAATTTGGAGAATGCACTAGTATAATAGCAGAATACTCCTCTTCTTGCTCTCTATAATTTCTCTCTTTAGAGTTTCAGTGAATTCGTAAGAAATAACAAAGGAATGAGCTTCTATTTATAGGAAAAAAGACTGAATAGTAACTAATTCATGAACGACCTAGATTAATTTACTTTTAAACGGACGGTCCATATTGATTTACTATTAAAACTTAAAGCAACGATCCATATTGATTTACTTTAAACCAATGATCCATATTAATTTACTATTATAACTTTCCACCTGCGATCTATATTGATTTACTATTATATCTTTAACCAACGATCTATATTGATTTACTATTATAACTTCAACCAACGGTCTGAAAAATTAGCACATCTCTTCATGGAATAATAAGTCAAACTTATAACAAACACCTCATAACAAATCCCTCTATTTATATCAAAAATTGAATAAATAATTACAACAAATTATTTATCTTTAATCAACACATTTTTAATCTATTAACAATTATTCATCATTAATCTTATAACTCACAATATTTAATAACCAGATTATTCCCAAGAAAGAGGGGGCTTTTCGATAAGGATTTCTCCCTATTGGCGCGTAATTAGGTGACCAAACCTCTCCTCGACAGAACTTTTTAGACATCGTCAATATTACAAATAATAATATGAATAATATTGTCGTCTCAATTATTGATTAAATAATATAAAATATTATGCAGATGATACTGTGATAATAATTGAATCAAATAACGTGAGATACTATGTAGCAATTACTGTAGCAACAATTGAGTATAACTGAGTGACTTCTCATGTAAGCATCAATAATCAATACCGTGTACTACTATGCAACCACGCGTATTACTGTACTTTTACCACCGGGTATTTCAACAGTTTAACGGTAAAAATTTTCGGTATTATTTTTTTATAAAATGTTATTTATGTCGTTTTCTAACTCCGACAGTTATTCCGTTGTGGGGTCCACCAATGATGGTGTCGTCATACAAATATTCTCCGACAAAAAGAATATTCCCCGACCACACGAATATTTTCCGACACAACGAATATTTTATAACAACTTGCTTACTTTGTAAAATTTTTAAATATCATCCTTAGCTTTAAACTTTTATCAATTTAACTATTTACCAAAATAGAAAATTGAATACTTTTATTTTATAAAATTCGGGGTCTTACAATCACTGTTGATTTCTGTAATAGACAATAATCCCATTCCCCTCGATGTATTGCTCACTAGCCTCTTGCTTAGTGGCTTTGTCAGAGGATCCGTAAGATTTAACTCTGACCTAACAAAATTAAGGGATATAATCCCTTCACATAACAACTGTCTCACAATATTATGTCTTAGGCGTATATGCATACTCTTGCCATTATAGCTCTTATTCTTAGCTCTGCCTTTAGCAGCTTGGCAATCAAAATGTAAAGACACAGATGGAACTGCTCTCGTCCACAAAGGAATATTTCTCAAAAAATTTTGAGCCACTCTGCTTCAGAACCTACCTTCTCTAAGGCAATAAACTCAGACTACATAGGAGCTATACAAGTCTGTTTAGTAGACTTCCAAGAAACTGCTCCTCCTCCTAAGGTAAATATGTAGCCACTCGTGGATTTGATCTCATCTGAATCAGAGATCCAGTTGGCATCAATATAGCCCTCAAGAACTGCAGGATTATCACAGTAATACAAACCAAATCCAATAGTACCTCGTAGATACTTGAGCATTCTACATAAAACAGTCCAATGATCCTTATTAGGATTATGAGCGTATCTGCTGAGTCTATTAACTGCATATTAGCAGTTTTAGAACCAAATTTCCTTTTTTTAGGGTTAAGTAACATTACCTTAGCAAGACACCCCTACACTTTAAGGTATTTCAATTTAGATAAATGATTTTCCCAAAGCTCATAAGGTGTTTTTTTAGTTTTCACTAACAGGTAACTTTATATACACATTATACACACACGAGTATTCAAACTTGACTATTCATATTAGGAATTGAAATTTTGAACTTTCTTCTCAGTTTAGCCCACCAAAAAGGAGTCACTAAACGTAGATTAAATAACATAAAATCAAAAACCTCTAGCAGAAAATAGAGTTTACCATTGCCAAACACGTCACAATCTACTTTAAAAGTAATTTGGCATTTTTCCTAACCAACCAACAAAGTTTTCTGCGAGACCCCAAGTGACCAGTTTCATCTTTTGGACCATGTACCATATTTGCATAAAATTGTTCACAACATTTCCCAATTATTAAAAAAATATTGAAATCAATAAATCATTTATCTTTCTCGTAATTTACTTCGAGGAAAAAAATCTAGGAGTCAAAAAATAGACGATTATTGATCATATGAGGGTGCTACACCATGTCTCCACTTGGTTATTATATCATCACAAGGTATTCAGCTAAGTTTAAGGTCGCAATAAGAGCTCAGGTAAAAAAGAGTTGTACTTCACCAGTACTACTATTTTGGCTGTCATTAAACTCTGTTAAAACTGCTTTAGAAAACAATAATTTATAGGCGCATTTCAAGCAAGTAACAGTTACAACTATTACACATCAGTTCAGAGGGTATAATACATCTCATTGTGTACCACTATCACAATGCATCATTTAAAATGTTTACTAGCAATGCAAATACAAGAAAACAATTAAACTTTCAGAAGATTCCAGCTTTGTCAATTCAACAAGGTATTCAATTTATACATTTAAGAGAATTTAATTTCCATCAGCTGGAACAATTTGCATACTAACATACTTCATAAAGGCAAGTGTTCTAACAACAGAATAGACATTCCTTCACAATTACTAAAAAAGTAGAAACAGACTAGAAATCTTTGTTAACAAACCTTAAATAAAGGACTCTCATTTTGGGGCAGACGAATTTGAGTTTTTATAATTACCTCTACTAAAGAACTCCCATTTTGCCAAATTAGTCAAAATATAGATATTGGTCCTCTCATGTTAATGTGAATTCACTTATTATGTTTATTTGTTTGTTTCACAAAACTCACCTCACATGAATAATAAATTAAACCTTATTCATGTAAATAAGGTCTTGTAAAAGTATTAATATTTCTACTTAAGATTGTTGGAAAAATACGAATAAAATATAGGATTCAAATATAAAATAAAGAGAGACTAAAGAATAACTTATCTATTTATAGCAAATAATTTTGAGCAGAGGCGTGCGGTGCACTGTCCTTAAGTAGAAATTTCGCCCTTTAGAGAACTTTTCTCGGTGTTAAGGTCACTGACGAAATCCTACTCTAGGATTCAACGGCTCTTCACCCAACTAACCAGTACTTGAAATAGTTGAATGATCCAGGAATAATGTCTAATTTTTACTTACTCAAACAAAAAAAAATTTACCACCCACACACACACACACACAAATATATATATATATATATATATATATATATATATATATTCACTCTTTTTGCTGCTCCTGTAAATAAGATATGTTATCTATTCTAAAGACCAGCCTTTCCCTTTTATATAACAAAGGAAAGCAACGACAACAGTAACTTATTAAAGGCAACGGTAATATATCTTTATATATATATCAGTGGTAATATTAAACATGCAACGGTAATAAAATTAATTCTTAATGGTAATAAAAAAATTAATATCCCAATAATTAAGTAATTAATATATATTTAACCGTTACAAAATCTCCATAAATATATTAATTATAACTCATTTAATTTACACATTAAACTCTTTTAACGATACATCACCAAAATATATGAATATATTTATTTTGATTTAACTTTGTAATATATTATTTAACAAAAAATACAACAATTTGAACGTGTATATATGTAAGTGAAGATGATGACGAAGAATCGAAGTTGGCAAGAGGGAATATATATGGATATTTTGAAGAAAGAACATTGCTTTGATTTGAATTTTGGTGTAGATGATGAAATGAAGAATTCAAATGCTAATGAAGATCCAGTAAAGGGCTTCAATGGTTGTACTGAAAATTTGGGAGTTTTTGTACCTCCAAGTGATCTAGCTGGTGATTCCACTGGCAAGAATTGTGAATTTCGGAGTTTTTGATGCTTCCAATAGAGAATATGAGATTAATTTAAGTCAAACTATATTTTATACGTTCAAATCATATGCAATACTCCATCCGTTCTTTAATATAAGTCGTTTTAGAGAAATATTTTTGTTCCTAAATATAAGTCGTTTGAGAATTTCAAGTAAGCATTAATTGCTTAGTTTTCAATATTACCCCAAGTAATAAATATAATTTTGGTTCTTTTACTATTTTTTACCTAATAAATAACACTCTCTTTTTCAAATACAAGTTCAATATAGACAATTGATAGTATATTTAATGTTTTATAATCATTTTCTTAATACTTGTGCACAATTCTAAAACGACCTATATTAAGGAACGGAGGGAGTACTTGTTTGGCTGGAAATTTAGGTATTACGGTCAATTTTGTCTGGATTCTGAAATTGGGGGCAATATTGTATGCAATTAGGCACTTTATGTAGTAAATTATAAGCCCAAATTTTTTGAGGGGTAAATTATGAATATGATAGTACTTGATGTAACGAAAATGTATTTAGCCCTCTATATATATATAGAATAAATATATAATTAAAAATAATTTATTTAAAAAATAAATCCATGTTTCGCACAACACTTAACTAGTTTTCATAATTTTGCCATCAAAAATTTGTTCATCCAACTGTCGAACAAATGCAAGATTGAACGTGGCACATAACCTGATACTTATACGATCTTGATCAAAATTTCGTGATGATCATCAATCGGCGTAACTAGCCTCCATTTTAAATCTACACCTCAGATAGAACTACAAGAATACAAATTAAACATGCAAATAAAAACACACAGAATTTGTATATTTCCTCTCAATTTTCGCCACATATTATATTATGTACGTGTAAAGAAACTAGGCTTATCATCCATGCAGAATGATCATAATGCATGCATGAAGATAGAAAGAAAAGCCACGTGTCAAACCCTAAACTCCCTATCCTCTACTCTCCCTCCCAATAAGTACAAGAGATCTCAGGCCTCAGGCAAGTCACGCCGGGCAACCGGCCACTATCAAAAAACCAGGGTCTTTTTGAGGCTTTCAAACAAGGCCTTTTCAAACCAAGTCTAGGCCTAAGACAGGACCCACGGGCTTTTGTGCATTACTAGTAGAGAGGGAGAGAGTAATATTTAAGAAAGAAAAATATTTATTGGTGTATATATATCATAGGGTCCATTACCAGCCATATTTTATACTCTATCGTCCACTTTATTGATAGAAATAATCATCCAAAAATATTATGTTAAACTGGGTCGGGTCCTTTGTTAACATTAATTTTCAAAAATAATAATCTTTTTCTAAGAGGGAGTAATGGATGGACTCAATACTCTTGCAAAATCGAAAAATGCTATGCTAACTAAACATGACATACAAAATAATGTATCTTACAAAATAGAATAATGCTACGGTAACTAAACATGACATACAAATAATATTCAGCTGTTCTAACCAACCACAATTATTATTTTGTATTTATTTTTTAATCTCCAAAATATAATTAACTCAAAAATATAGACACCTTATCAAATTCATTGAAATTAATATAAGGAAATTTATTGAAATTAATATTACAATTTAATATAAACCTCACAATTCCCTTGCAATTTTTACAATTCAAATAAAAATGCAAGATGTGAATGTGGCACAAAACCTGGTACTTGTACATTCTTGATGTTGATGACTAGCCTGCATTGTTGGCTTGCTGACGCAACTAGAAATCAACTCCTCAGATAAAACTACTAGACTACAAATTTAACATGCAAATAAAAACACCACAGAAATTGTATATTTCCTCACAATTTTCGCCACATATACTAATTGTGTGTAAAGAAAATAAGGCTTCTATAGCCATGCATGACGCACAGAGATGGAGAAGACGAGACAAATGTCACCATGCCCTCCTCTCCTCTCCACTCCTTGGCTATAAATACAAGCGCATTCTGATCTCTACTCTTCAGATCATCATCAGTATATACAACAATGGCATACAAAAGTTCAATATTTCTCTCTCTTGGACTTTGCTTTCTTGTTCTGTTTCATGTCTGCTCTGCTCAGATAGAGCAGCAGCAAACATGGGGAAGCCAGGGGCAAACATGGGGAAGCCAGGGGCAAGCATGGGGAAGCCCGCAGCAGCAAGGACCCCGCTTGCGAGCCAAAACCGATTGTCGCATCGATAAGCTCACTGCCCAAGAACCTACCCGCCATTTACAGTCCGAGGCCGGAGTGACTCAGTTCTGGGACAAGAACAGCCCGGAATTCGTGTGTGCCGGTGTTGAGGTTGTCAAGCATGTTATCCGACCCAAAGGCCTTCTCTTGCCTGCTTACGCCAGTTCGCCGCAGCTCGTTTACATTGACCAAGGTAATTAGTTGACAAATTATACTAGCTCTCTTAATTTGTTATCGATACTAATTATAATTATGAGTAACGTCACGATGAAGTAATATAATCTTGATTGATTCAGGCCGGGGTATTTTGGGAGCTGTGCTTCCGGGTTGTGCTGAGACATATGAATCGGAATCACAGATGAGCGGAGGACAACAGGGACAAAGGTTCACCGACCGCCACCAGAAGCTCAGGCGGTTCCGGGAGGGTGATGTTAGTGCCATACCCGCTGGTGTCACCCATTTTGTTTACAATGATGGAGACACGGATCTTATTACAGTGGCACTTATTGACACCAGCAATAATGCTAACCAGCTTGATAATAACTTCAGGGTAAGAAATAGCGTAACAGAAATATTCAAAAGTATCATTAATTGTCACCTCTTTTCGCATAACATAAAAGGTTTGTATGTGTATAGAGTATCTTGAAAATATAAGGATATAAATCAATGAATTAATGTACGATATATTTCATCTAAATTTGGTCTCAGAGATTCTTCCTTGCTGGAAATCCACAAGAAGGCCAACAAGGCCAGTACGGTCAGAGTCAAGAAGGTGGCAACATCTTCAACGGTTTCGACGAGCAGATTATAGCAGATGCATTCAATGTTAATACCGAGACCGCAAGGAAGTTAACGGGCCAACAGGATCAGAGAGGATTTATTGTTCGAGCCGAAAACCTTAAGTTGGTTGCCCCGGAATTCGATCAACAAGAACAACATCGGTATGGTAATGGAGGTTCTAATGGTTTTGAGGAAACTCTATGCACAGTGAAGCTTGTAGCCAACATTGCAAGCCCACAGCGTGCTGACGTGTACAACCCACGTGGCGGACGCATCAGCACCCTCAATAGTAACAAGTTTCCTGTGCTCAACAATCTCGAGCTCAGTGCTAAGAGGGGAGTACTCTATAGCGTAAGAATCTTGAACAAACAAATATTCTGGTTGAACAAACAAATATTTTTGAATATTTATTTATTGATTATTTTGGTATAAAATAATTTTCAGAATGCAATTTTGGCACCCCATTGGACTTTGAATGCCCATAGCATAGTTTACATCATTAGAGGGAACGGAAGAGTTCAGGTTGTTGGCAACAGAGGAAAATCAGTCTTTGATGATCAGGTACAACGGGGTCAGCTAATAATCGTACCACAAAATTTCGCGGTGGTAAAGAAGGCAGGTAGTGAAGGTCTAGAGTGGGTGGCATTCCAAACCAACGATAACGCAATGACAAGCCAAATAGCCGGAAGGATGTCGGCTATCCGGGGTATGCCTGAGGAGGTGTTGATGAACTCATACCAGATTTCCAGGGCGGACGCCAGAAACTTGAAGTCCAACCGAAAGGAGTCTGTTGTGTTTAGTTCATCTAAGTCTCAAAGGGAGTCTGCTTAAATTTACTTACTATGAGTAAATTAATAAAGATACTAAATAAGAGCCGTCATGGGCATGGAGAGGAGCCACATATACCTAGTCGCCTACGGGAATGTGTTGTTTTGATGAGTAATATTGGGATATGTAATATATTTCCTCCAAATAAATAAATGGCTAGTGGTATATTGGTATAAAATTTTCGTATCTAAATTGTTGCACAATACAATACATTTTGAGTTGCTTTAAGTTCTTATTTTATTACGGGATTGTTGCTTTGAGTTTGCAACAATGGCATACAAAAGTTCAATATTTCTCTCTCTTGGCATTCGCTTTCTTGTTCTGTTTCATGTCTGCTCTGCTCAGATAGAGCAGCAGCAAACATGGGGAAGCCGGCAGCAGCAAGGACCCCGCTTGCGAGCCAAAACCGATTGTCGACTCTGTAGGCTCACTGCCCAAGAACCTAGCCTACATTTACAGTCCGAGGCCGAAGTGACTCAGTTCTGGGACAAGAACAGCCCGGATGTGTGCTGGTGTTCAGGTTGTCAAGTATGTTATCCGACCCAAAGGCCTTCTCATGCCTGCTTAATTATTCCAGTTCGCCGCGGCTCGTTTACAATATTGACAAAGGTTCACCGACTGCCACCAGAAGCTCAGGCGGTTCCGGGAGAATGATTTTCGTGCCATACCCGCTGGTGTCACCGGCAATAATGTTAACCAGCTTGATAACAACTTTTGGGCAATTTATAGAAATTAGTTGCATTGATATAACAAAAAGCTCCATTTGGTTTGACTTTTGTGAAATAAGTATTAGACAATTTCAACTCTCAAATTATACACATACAACTTGTTTTTTAAGACTATCTATATATATAAATTGTCGTATTTGAACGGTCTGTAATCCAAATCTAAAAATAACATATCAATTTTTTTCAAAAGTATCACTATCACATTATTAACTAATATGGCTATATATTACATTTAAATTTGGTTTCAGAACTTCTTCCTTGCTGGAAACCCACAACAAGGTCAACAAGGCCAACACCAACAAGGTCAATAGCAAGAAGCTGGCAACATCTTCAACGGTTTCGACGAGCAGATTATAGCAGATGCATGCATTCAATGTTAATACCGAGATTGCGAGAAAATTAGAAGGCCAACAGGATCGAAGAGGATTTATTGTTCGACCCGAAAACCTTCAGTTGGTTGCCCCAGAATTCGATCAGCAAGAACAACAACAATATGGTAGAGGAGGTTATAATGGCTTAGAGGAAACACTATGCACAATGAAGCTTGTAACAAATATTGCAAGCCCACTTGCGACGTGTAGAGCCCACATGGCGGACGCATTAGCACCCTCAATAGTAACAAATTCCCCGTCCTCAACTTACTCCAGCTTAGCGTTGGGAGGGGAGTCCTCTATAAGGTAAGAATCTTGAACAAATATTCATATTCTGACGCTGACACGCAAAAAACTGTTTGCTGAGTTTATCACTTGCAGAGATATAGTACCTAAATTTAAAATATAACAAATTGATATCTCTTATATAATTAGTAGTGTAAAACTATACCATTTGGGTCATTTTGCATTCATTATTATACCTTATTTTTCACTGATAATTGTGTCACGAAATAGAAATTTGTTAGTTTATTGTAAAGTCATATACTATATATATTTCCATAACACGTGATTGTCATATCTTTAAATATGTATTGATAACTTAATATAAAATACTCTTCGATCAGAACGCAATCTTGGCACCACCCTGGAATATGAACGCACATAGCATAATTTACATCACTAGAGGAAACGGAAGAATTCAAGTTGTTGGCAACCGTGGAAACTCAGTATTCAATGATCAAGTCCAACAAGGTCAGCTAATAATCGTGCCACAAAACTTTGTCCGGATAAAGAAGGCAGGTAATGAAGGTCTAGAGTGGGTGTCATTTAAAACGAACGATAATGCGATAACAAGCCAAATAGCGGGAAGGATCTCGGCCATTCGAGCTGGTATGCATGCCTGAGGAGGTGCTGATGAACTCCTACCAGATTTCAAGGGAGGAGGCTAGAAACTTGAAGTCTAACAGGAAGGAGTCTACTGTGTTTAGTTCATCTAGCTAGGTCACAACAAAGCTTAAGGGAGTATGCTTAGATAGTTAGATTTTACTATTGATCGAGTAAACTAATAAAGAGAATATATAAGAACTCTTGTGGGCATGGAGAAGAGCCATATTCATATTAATTAGTCTACCTTGCTTTGAAAAGTGAATTATATTGTTGTGCATCGTATTTCCTAAAAATAAATAAATGGCTAATTAATTTTGGTATAACAACTATTGCATAATATATTTTTAGGTAATTGTTAAATCCACAAAATTTTTTGTTAATTTCACAAAAAAAGTGTCGCTGTAGATGTATAAGACGGTAAAAATCGTCGCTATAAGATCTATTTCGACACTTTTATTATGAAAATAATAATTTTTATTGTGAATTTAACAATTTCTTATTTTAAAGTTGCATCTAGACTAACGATAATTATTATTGTTGGAGGCGTATGCCACCTCATGTTTGGGGTTAATTCCCCTTATAACTTAGTATGTTTAATTGGGTTCTTGCATAAGCTTATCTTTAAAATGAAAAGGAATAATTAACCATGTGTATATTGTATCTTTAATTTTATTGATGTGTATTAATTGTTTTCAATTCCAAATTGTGGAGATCGAGTGTGGTGGCTGGTCATTTGGTTATGTATACACGCTGCATGATGTTTATTTAATCCGAAAAATATTATCAATTTAATGACTTTTATGTTTTTTAAATATAGTAGCTCATGATTTCGTATGAAGTACGAGTTTTGTTTTGTTATAAAATTATTGTATTATTTACATTTTTTTAATATTGTATTATACTAATATATTATTTCTATTAATAATAAATTAATATTGCATACAATGATATTTATATTAAGAAAATATTACCTTCGGAAATATCCTATTAACTAATAATATATAGTAACTAATTATCGATGAAAAATTAAATATCTACAATAATAATTATTCTACTTATATAATATAAATGATAGTATTCTTCTTTAAAATGACTTTTTGTTTTTATATTCCTATGTTCATCTATTAATGTAATAATAAAATCTTAATTAAACTCAAATAATATACTTATATAATTTAATATTAAAACATTATTATACAATAAAATATTATCGTTATCAATAATATGAATTTTAAATAACACTAATTAAATTAAAAAATATATAAAAATAATTAAGAGATAGTGGAAAGTAGATAACCATTTATAGTTAGAATTTATTCTTAAAAAATAAGGTTGAACGACGATTTTGTCTTTTTACATTTCTATGCAATATATATATATATATATATATATATATATATATATATATATATATATATGCTTTCTGCATAAAATGAAGCAGACTATTAAAAACATAAGTTGAAGCACTCTTGTGCAAATAAAACTGGTTTGAAGCACTCGGGTCAATTTAATTTAATTTAATTTATTGGTGATGTATTGGAGGAAACTAAAGAAGGAGATGATTATCATTTATTTTTATATATTTCTTTGCTACAAGGTCTTCCATTTATTTGTGAGTACCATCTTTTACTTAATAATTAATTATACATTTTTAGATCAAGACCAAGAATGGTTGAGGAAGAGTTGTAGAATATGCATTTTAGTGGAGTTTAGAAAGTGTTATACAAGTGTTATATGTATTCAAAATTATAGAATAATTTAAGCAAATCAATAATTATATGTAATAAATGGAATAAAACTTATTTGCTAGGATAAAGGTTGGTAATAAAGATTATTTTCTGGAATGTGATGCTTGAAAATAAAAGGTGGCATTCAAAATTATAAAATAATTTAATTAAAGAAATAAATAATTATATGTAATGAATGTAATAAAGGTTATTTGTTGGTGTGTGTGTATATATATAAAGGTTGGTAATAAACATTATTTGTTGAGATGTATGAAAATAAAAGGTGGTAAAGCGTGGACGACACAGCTTGGATTAAAATTAAAATTAAAATTAGACATACAAGTTAATTTTTTCTTTTGACAAAAAGAAAGTCTCTGCAACTTATATGAGAGCCATAGTAGCTGGCTTAACTAAACATGACATACAAAATAATGTATCTTCCAAAAACGAATAATGCTACCTACCTACGGTAACTAAACATGATATACAAAATAATACCCAGCTGTTCTAACCAACCACAATTATTATTTTGTAATCCCCAAAATATCATTAACACCAAAAATAGACACCTTATCAAATTAATATAAGGAAATTAATATTACAATTTAATATAAATTAACCTCACAATTCCCTTGCAATTTTTACAATTCAAATAAATGCAAGATGTGCTGGTACTTGTACATTATTGATGTTGATGACTCGACTAGCCTCCATTGTTGGCTTGCTGACGCAACTAGAAATCAACTCCTCGGATAAAACTACTAGACTACAAATTTAACATGCAAATAAAAACACCACAGAAATCGTATATTTTCGCCACATATAGTAATTGTGCGTAAAGAAAATAAGGCTTCTATAGCCATGCATGACGCATAGAGATAGAGAAGACAAGACAAATGTCACCATGCAAGTTTTACGTACGTGGCCCTCCTCTCCTCTCCTCTCTTGGCTATAAATACTAGCTTATTCTGATCTCTACTCTTCACATCTCATCATCACTATATACAACAATGGCATACAAAAGTTCAATATTTCTCTCTCTTGGCCTTTGCATTCTTGTTCTGTTTAATGTCTGCTATGCTCAGATAGAGCAGCAGCAAACATGGGGAAGCCAGGGGCAAGCATGGGGAAGCCCGCAGCAACAAGGACCCCGCTTGCGAGCCAAAACCGATTGTCGCATCGATAAGCTCACTGCCCAAGAACCTACCCGCCATTTACAGTCCGAGGCCGGAGTGACTCAGTTCTGGGACAAGAACAGCCCGGAATTCGTGTGTGCCGGTGTTGAGGTTGTCAAGCATGTTATTCGACCCAAAGGCCTTCTCTTGCCTGCTTATGCCAGTTCGCCGCAGCTCGTTTACATTGACCAAGGTAATTAGTTGACAAATTATACTAGCTCTCTTAATTTGTTATCGATACTAATTATAATTACGAGTAATGTCACGATGAAGTAAAACAATCTTGATTGATTCAGGCCGGGGTATTTTGGGAGCTGTGCTTCCGGGTTGTGCTGAGACATATGAATCTGAATCACAGATGAGTGGAGGACAACAGGGACAAAGGTTCACCGACCGCCACCAGAAGCTCAGGCGGTTCCGGGAGGGTGATGTTAGTGCCATACCCGCTGGTGTCACCCATTTTGTTTACAATGATGGAGACACGGATCTTATTACAGTGGCACTTATTGACACCAGCAATAATGCTAACCAGCTTGATAATAACTTCAGGGTAAGAAATAACGTACCAGAAATATTCAAAAGTATCATTAATTGTCACCTCTTTTCGCATAACATAAAAGGTTTGTATGTGTATAGAGTATCTTGAAAATATAAGAATATAAATCAATGAATTAATGTACGATATATTTCATCTAAATTTGGTCTCAGAGATTCTTCCTTGCTGGAAATCCACAAGAAGGCCAACAAGGCCAGTACGGTCAGAGTCAAGAAGGTGGCAACATCTTCAACGGTTTCGACGAGCAGATTATAGCAGATGCATTCAATGTTGATTCCGAGACCGCAAGGAAGTTAATGGGCAAACAGGATCAGAGAGGATTTATTGTTCGAGCCGAAAACCTTAAGTTGGTTGCCCCGGAATTCGATCAACAAGAACAACATCAGTATGGTAGTGGAGGTTCTAATGGTTTAGAGGAAACTCTATGCACAATGAAGCTTGTAGCAAACATTGCAAGCCCACAGCGTGCTGACGTGTACAACCCACGTGGCGGACGCATCAGCATCCTCAATAGTAACAAGTTCCCTGTGCTAAACAATCTCCAGCTTAGTGCTAAGAGGGGAGTACTCTATAGCGTAAGAATCTTGAACAAACAAATACTCTGGTTGAACAAACAAATATTTTTGAATATTTATTTATTGATTATTTTGGTATAAAATAATTTTCAGAATGCAATTTTGGCACCCCATTGGACTTTGAATGCCCATAGCATAGTTTACATCATTAGAGGGAACGGAAGAGTTCAGGTTGTTGGCAACCGAGGAAAATCAGTCTTTGATGATCAGGTACAACAGGGTCAGCTAATAATCGTACCACAAAACTTCGCGGTAGTAAAGAAGGCAGGTAGTGAAGGTCTAGAGTGGGTGGCATTCAAAACCAACGATAACGCAATGACAAGCCAAATAGCCGGAAGGATGTCGGTTATCCGGGGTATGCCTGAAGAGGTGTTGATGAACTCATACCAGATTTCCAGGGCGGACGCCAGAAACTTGAAGTCCAACCGAAAGGAGTCTGTTGTGTTTAGTTCATCTAGGTCACAAAGGGAGTCTGCTTAAATTTACTATGAGTAAATTAATAAATTAGATACTAAATAAGAGCCCTCATCGTCATGAGCATGGAGAGGAGCCACATATACCTAGTCGCCTACGGGAATGTGTTGTTTTGATGAGTAATATTGCGATATGTAATATATTTCCTCCAAATAAATAAATGGCTAATGGTATATTGGTATGAAATTTTCGTATCTAAATTGTTGATAGAATACATTTTGAGTTACTTTTAAATTCTTATTTTATTACGGGATAGTTCTTTTTCCAGTCGTGGATATATTATTTTCATAAATAAATTTGGTAGTTTCATAAGTCAGCCCTCTAATATAAAGATATGATGGCCTCTACTCTCATGTGTGAGAGGGCTGCTTAATAGTTATTCATAATTAGTAATTGTAATTAAGTTGTTACGGTCTTATTGATAGTACTTTTAGGAACTTCGAGCCAAACATTAATTTTACAACTTTCACAATAGCTTTGCTTATTAAATCTCTTATGGTCAGTTTTGATTTTGGAACTTTAGGATTCCTTAAGATTGTTCATGGTCCTGAAGAAAGATTCTTGAAAATAAGAAATGATGTTAAGACTGTTCAGGTTCGAGTTCATGAGAAATGCTCAGGACCGAGTCATGAAATTTTTTGTAAGATTGGCCGTCACAATAACTCATGTAATTTTACTAATTCCGAAAAAATCTCCAATAGAATCACCAAAAAAAAATAATCGTTGAAAATAAAATAAAATTATCAGGTCGGCCTCTAAACATTAATTTCTTTCAAAACTATGAACACTAGTCATTTAAGGGTGTTCATCGGTAAATTACCGTACCGAACCGGCCCAAACTGGTTACCGAAAGTTATCAAAACTATGTACCGATACCGGTACCGATTTGATCGGTATCCCGAACGAGTTAGCCAGTTCGGTACCGGAACGGTACCGGTTTTTACCCAAGATTATACCGGTTATATTTAGGAAACAAATTGAAGCAATAATCCCATCAATTGTATTGCGGAAAAACATCGTCATCCAACAACTCTGCAATAAGCATCTATAACCCATCTCAAGCAAAACAACATCGCCAAAAAAAAAAAAACAACCACCCAACAATCATTGATGAGTATGAAATATGTTATATTTTTATTCCTTAATACTTAATCTTTTGTATTTATTTTGTGCCTAAATAAACTCATTATTCTTATATTTTTATTTTAAGTACAATTGAAGGGGTTTCATGATTTTGGAAATAAATTGGAGGAGGTTTATGGGATTCCTAGCAAATCAAGGATTCAACAATTAGTATCATAAATGGATTTGGATTCACGCGACAATGAGTTTAAGCACATGACAAATTTTGAAATTTAATTCCAATTTCAAATCTGAATTTTGGATTCTAGAAGATTAATTTTTACAATTCTATTGTAATTATGATTTCTTTTAGACTAAGATTTATTTTCAAATTGAATTCTATTTCTTTGTGAAAATTAGTATAATTTGTAATTCCTTTAGGACTTGGATTTCTACTTCCTATTGGATTTAGGACTTTGTCTAGCACTATAAATAGAGGATGAGAGCCATGGTTTTATTCATTCAATTATCAACTATCATCTATTGGAGTGCAGACTCAAGAGCATGTCAGGCTAGTTCTTTTTATTCAGTTCTAAAGGGAGGTGAATCCTTGTTACAAGTAATTGATTAATTGAGTATTATTATTTATTTCTTCTTGTGTGAAATTTCTTCTGATAATCTGTTTTCATTGATTGCATGCTAATTGATCTAATTGACTTAATATGGCCAATTAAATTAGTTTGATCGTTATCATATGCTAGATTAAGATTGATATTACGTGTAATTGATATCTGTCTTCATCACAAGTAGCAACTTGGTAATAATAATTGTGAACAAGCTTTTGTTTATTGCTAAGATTATCAGAAAACAAGTTAAACAAATCGAGCTTATGTGTTTGTTGCTTGTATTAGCCTAATTCTCTATTTCTTAATGCTTCTATCATATTAAATCTAGAGAGCTTGTTCTAGGTTGTATGCTAGTTAGAATCTGATGGAGAGCTTGTTTCATACAGTGATAATTTAAGGAGAATTTTGGATAGCAGAGCTTATTGTTATCTAGGGCTAATAGTTTCATTTAAGAAAAAATAATACTAACTTGATTAATTAATTGTTGTACTCGGTGAAACTGAACAGCAGAACTGAAGTTTTTACATATTTGGTTAATTTCATCATTAATTCTTGTTCTCTTAGTTTAAAAATAATTTTCAAAAATCCCCCATCTTTATTTCCTGTTGAAATAATAGAATAATTCTAAAACAACTTTACTCTCTGTGGGATCGATCCTTGCTTGCTACTGTACTAATTATTATAAATAGTGAAGTGAAAGTGAGGTTAATTTAGGAGTGTCAACGACAGCTCCTAAATTTTGGCGCCGCTGCCGGGACGTAATTTCTCGTTTTGTTTTTATTCTATTATTTGCTTTGTTCTTGTTTTATGACTCGATCTTCTCAGGCTACTATATTAGATTTTGATCCAGAAATTGAGAAGACTGTAAGGAGGCTAAAGAAGGAAAAACTTAAAGTTCAACGGCCTTCTACAGATATAGACGAGGCTTCTGCATCATCATCAGGCCTCAACTTAGCTTTGGAATTATTATCCAACAAATCATCCACCGAATCAGATAAAGAAGAAGAGATGGCGATTCAAAACAACAATAGAACGCTCAGGGAGTTGGCAACTCCTAATTTAAATCAACAACCTCTGTGCATTGAATATCCTAATTTAGATGCTGCATTTGAACTTAAATCGGGACTAATCCATTTACTGCCTACTTTTCGTGGTCTTACAGGTGAGGACCCCTACAAACATCTAAAGGAATTTCATGTGGTGTGCTCCACCATGAAACCAAACGGAATCATCGAAGACCAAATCAAGCTGAGAACATTCCCATTCTCCCTAGCAGATTTGGCAAAGGATTGGTTGTACTACCTACCCTCAAGTTCAATACAGTCTTGGAATGACATGAAGAAGTTGTTCTTGGAAAGATACTTTCCAGCCTCAAGAGTAGCCAACATAAGGAAGGAGATCTGTGAGATTAGACAATTCAGTGGGGAGACACTATACGAGTATTGGAAAAGATTCAAAAAGCTTTGTTCCAGCTGTCCACCGCATCAAATAGATGAACAACACCTGATCCAATATTTCTACGAAGGGTTGGTACCGATGGATAGAAGCATGATCGATGCAGCTAGCGGAGAAGCACTAGTTGACAAGACCCCAGAGGATGCAAGGAATTTAATTGCAAACATGGCACCAAACTCGCAACAATATGACACTCGAACAAATCATGCACCAGTAAGGGTAAGCGAGGTAAGCACTTGTGATTATGGCCAACAAATTTCTGAATTAACTGCTATGGTTAGACAATTAGTTACAGGTCAACAGCCGGTTGAAAAGGTTTGTGGAATCTGTCTATAACCCAATCACAATACAGATGAATGCCCAACATTACAAGATGATGAGACTGTGCAACAAGCTAATGCAATGGAAAATTATCAGTCACAACCTCAAAGAAAGTATGATCCGTACTCAAACACTTATAACCCAGGATGGAAGGATCATCCAAATCTGAATTATGGGAACAAGCAAGCGGCACCACCTGCATTTCCACCTAGGCAGCAGGGCTTCCAACCAGCCCCACCTCAATATCAACCGAAGCAATCAGTCCCTGCACCTACTGGAACATCATTGGAGGATATGTTCAAAGCATTCATGAATCAGACACAGCAGTTCCAGCAAGATACAAAAGCTTCGGTTCAAGATTTAAGGAACCAAGTAGGACAACTGGCTACAACTGTGGGGATATTGGAATCCAGAGGCTCAGAAAAATTACCATCTCAAACAATAGCCAACCCAAGGGAGAATGCAAGTGCCATAACTTTACGGAATGGAACGCAGTTGGATACACCACCGACCCCCGTAGAGCTTGAGGAAGAAGCAACTAAAAAGGAAACAGAAAAATCCAAGGTACAACCTAACCCTCCTAATCAGCGTAAAAATATTCCTCTTCCCTTTCCTCCCAAAAATTCGAAAACCTCAAATAGAGATGAAAAAGAAAAAGAAATTTTGGAAACTTTTAGAAAAGTAAAAGTGAACATCCCTCTCCTTGATGCAATTAAACAAGTGTCACGGTATGCTAAATTTTTAAAAGAATTATGCACTAATAAAAGAAAATTGCAAAATGATGAAAGAGTCACAGTTGGAGAAAATGTATCTGCTGTTCTTCAAAGAAAAATGCCTCCTAAATGTAAAGATCCAGGAATGTTTACACTCCTATGCAAAATAGGAAACATCATATTTAAAAAAGCCATGCTAGATTTAGGAGCTTCAATTAATGTTATGCCTTTATCTGTTTATGCTTCCTTAAATCAAGGCCCTTTGAAAAATACTGGTGTGATTATCCAATTGGCAGATCGTACTAACACTTACCCCCGAGGGGTAATTGAAGATGTCTTAGTGCAGGTGAACGAACTAATCTTTCCTGCAGATTTTTACATTGTGGATATGGAAGATGATCACCAAACCCTTCTCACATCTTGTTAGGAAGACCCTTCCTGAAAACAGCAAGAAGCATGATTGATGTGCATAATGGAACCTTGACTATGGAGTTTGATGGCGAGAAGATTCAGTTTAACATCTATGATGCCATGAGGTATCCTAGTGATATAGGACAGATTTTTGCTATCGATGTGAGAGACTCCTTGGTGCATAAAGTTTTTGAGCAACTACATAAGGACAGTTTGGAGATTGCAATCACCAACAGTTTGGACATGGACAGGGAAGAAGAGATTGCGCAAACCCAGGAATTGAAGGAGAATGTAGCTGCATTACATTCATTGCCAAAATTCTTCAATAAGTCAACAGTATATACTATTCAATTTCCTGTTTCTCATCAAAAGTTATTACCTTCTGTTGTACAAGCCCCAATTCTAGAATTGAAACAAATACCTGCTCATTTGAAATATGCATATTTGGGGACTAATGACACTTTGCCTGTAATTATTGCTAGTAATCTAACCAATGTGCAGGAAGAAAAATTGCTGAGGGTCCTAAGGGACCATGTTACAGTTTTTGGTTGGACAATAGCGGATATTAAGGGTATTAGTCCTGCCATGTGCATGCATCGGATATTGTTAGAGGATGGAGCTAAGCCTACAAGAGATGCGCAAAGGAGATTGAATCCACCCATGATGGAGGTGGTGAAAAAAGAGGTGCTCAAACTGCTTGATGCCGGTATCATCTATCCCATCTCCGATAGTCAATGGGTGAGTCCAGTGCAGGTAGTCCTAAAGAAATTCGGAATCACCGTTGTCAAGAACGATGATAATGAGTTAGTGCCCACACGAATGCAAACAGGGTGGAGAGTGTGTATAGATTATAGAAAATTGAATGTTGTAACAAGAAAAGATCACTTTCCTCTTCCTTTTATTGATCAAATGTTGGAGAGATTAGCTGGGCACACTTATTGTTTTCTAGATGGTTTTTCAGGATATAACCAGATTGTGATTGCACCCGAGGACCAAGAGAAGACCACATTCACATGTCCCTTTGGTACTTTTGCCTACCGACAGATGTCTTTTGGACTGTGTAATGCCCCAGGTACTTTTCAGCAATGCATGGTAAGCATTTTTTCGGATCTTTTAGAGGAATGCATCGAGGTTTTTATGGATGATTTCACAATTCATGGTGATTCCTTGGATGCATGCTTAGATAATTTAAATCGTGTTCTAGATAGATGCATGGAAACTAATCTTATTTTAAATTGGGAAAAATGTCATTTCATGGTAGAACAGGGAATAGTACTTGGTCATGTTGTGTCATCTAAAAGTCTTGAAGTTGATAAAGCTAAGATAGATGTTATATCTGCTTTGCCTTACCCCGCCAGCGTGCGGGAGATTCACTCTTTTCTTGGTCATGCAGAATTTTAGCGAAGATTTATCAAGGACTTCTCGAAGATTGCATTACCCTTATGTAAGTTGCTGCAAAAAGATGTGGACTTTCAGTTTGATGATGAATGCAAGGAGGCTTTTGACACTTTAAAGAAATTATAAACTTCTGCTCCTGTCATTCAATCGCCAAACTGGAAGTTGCCATTTGAGATCATGTGTGATGCAAGCAACTATGCAGTGGGGGCTGTTTTGGGACAAAGGACTGACAAAGCCGTTCATGCCATATACAATACTTCGAGGACTTTGAATGAACCTCAGATAAACTATTCCACAACTGAAAAAGAACTTTTATCTATGGTTTTTGCTTTAGATAAATTTCGATCATATTTGCTTGGTACTAAAGTTATAGTTTATTCTGACCATGCTGCTCTCAGGTACTTGCTCACCAAGAAGGATTCTAAACCAAGGATTATTCGATGGATTCTGCTCCTACAAGAATTCGACTTAGAGATCAAGGATAAGAAAGGTGCGGACAACTTAGTAACGGATCACTTGAGTAGGTTATTGAGAGACGAGGAGGAGCTACCATTACATGATTCTTTCCCTGATGAGCAGTTACTTTCCATTCATGCTAAGAGTCCTTGGTATGCAGATACGGTGAATTATTTGGTAAGTGCATATTTTCCTAAAGAATTTTTCAAATCCCAAAAGGAAAAGTTAAAAAGTGATGCTAGACACTATGTTTGGGATGATCCATACTTATGAAAATTTTGTGCTGACCAGATAATTAGACGATGTGTGCCTAATAGTGAATTTTAATCTATCCTTTCTTTTTGTCATTCTTATGCTTGGGGAGGACATTTTGGTCCAAAATTGCTAATAAAATTTTGAAAAGTGATTTTTATTGGCCATCGCTTTTTAAAGATTCCTATCTGTTTTGTAAAACATGTGTTAATTGCCAAAAGACGGGGAATATTTCTCAACGAAATCAAATGCCCCAAACTCCTATATTAATTGTTGAAATTTTTGATGTCTGGGGTATAGATTTTATGGGACCTTTTTCTTCATCCTTTGGGAATTTATATATTCTTTTGGCTGTTGATTATGTCTCAAAATGGGTGGAACCTAAAGCCACTAGGACTGACGATTCTAAAGTTGTTGCAGATTTTGTTAGGACTAACATATTTGTCAGGTTTGGAACACCAAGAGCCATCTTTAGTGATCGCGGAGCCCACTTTTGCAACAGGGTGTTAGCGGCTTTGTTCAAGAAATACAATGTTCTACACAAGGTTTCTACATCTTACCATCCGCAGAGTAATGGTCAAGCTGAGGTGTCTAACCGAGAGATCAAATCCATTTTGGAGAAGGTAGTCAACCCGAGCAGAAATGATTGGAGTATGAGATTAGATGATGCACTTTGGGCTTATAGAACTGCGTACAAAACACCTATTGGAACGTCACCATACAGGATTGTGTTTGAAAAACCATGCCACTTACCTGTTGAGTTGGAGCATAGGGCTTTTTAGGCAATCAAGCAGTGCAACATGAATTTGAAAGCAGCTGGAGTACACAGAAAATTGCAGTTACAAGAGTTGAAAGAATTGAGGAATGAAGCCTATGAAAGTTCAAAGATTTACAAGGAAAAGACCAAAGCTTTTCATGATAAGCAGATTGTGCGAAAAACCTTTATTGTGGGACAAAAAGTTTTGCTATATCACTCTCGGCTTAAGTTATTTCCAGGTAAATTGAGACCTAGATGGGTTGGTCCTTTTGTTATCATTAATGTGTTTCCTCATGGTGCAGTTGAGATTCAAAGCCCAAGCACAAGCAAGACCTTTAAGGTGAATGGACATAGATTAAAGGCTTTCTATGAGGAGCATCATGTGAAAAATATTGAGATGGTGGAGCTAGACGATCCGATCTATGAAAGCTGAGAAGAGAGGCATGACGTCGAGTCAAAGACGTTAAACACGGGCAGTTGTTTGGGAGGCAACCCAAGATTCCAGATTTGATTTTTCTATCCCTTTACTTTTTAGTTTTTGCATGTTAGTAAGTAATTTCTTTCTTCTTTGCATAATTTTCGTACATTGGGGACAATGTACGGTTTGAGTGTGGGGGGGAGATTTAGGTTTTATATAGGAAGAATAATTAAATTTTGATGGGAAGATTGAAAAAATTGAAAAAAAAAATTGATGGGAAGATTGAAAAAAATTGAAAAAAAATTCTGAAAACTTGGGTTCCATAATTCTATTTGCCTATGTGTTCGAAGGTTAAAGTCAAAGATTGAAAATTAATATTAAAATTCAGAATTTGTTTGATGCTTAATTTGTTAATGAATGATGACAACTAAGCCATGATCCATAGTAATTGATTTGAATTGAATTTGTGATACATGAGTACTTGAATATGAGAAATATGTTTATTTGACTAAGTTATTTGTGGAGTTGTCTATGTGCACTTATTTCATGATTTAGAATTGTTCAACTTGCTTATGTTGTTGCAGAACCATATGGAAAAAAATGATGAATGAAAAAAAAAATGAAAATTGAAAATCTGCTTCAATGTCCATTGTGCGAAATAACTGGATATCTAAGCCTCGAGAAGCATCGGTATTCACGCTGAAAAGTGCGATGGATAAAAGCAGCTTGATTAGTCGACTTTTGTGGCCTTTGTTACTTGAATAAGTAAGCCCTTAGGGGTGTCTCTACACCTAGCGCCCTAAGATCATCTGGTTTGGGAGTCGGTGAAAAGTTCGCTAATGGATAACTCTGAAAAGCCTAAGAAAAGGAGACATTGCACATGTCAAGAAAAGAGAAAAAAATATACGGAAAAAAAGAGCATGAAAATACATTCATCTATGCTAAAAAGAAGGTTTTATAAAAAAAATTAAAAAGCAAGAAAAATTTATTCTTGGTTGAGTCAGTGTGCACAGTTTTTGTTCCATGGTAATTAAGTTGAGTAAGTATGATTATTTTGGAAAAGTTATTTATGTGGCTATAGTTTGATTTAATGAAATTCATTGGTGAAATGGTAAGGTTGATAATTGTGAGTTAGATTGATAAGGCGTTAATTAGATTTCTGCAAATTTAGTGTTGATAGTCATGATTTGTAACTTGAAATCTTTTAACACTATGGTTGAATAAAATTTTTCTGGAAAACAAACTTTTGGTTTACACGAGGACGTGTAAAAAGACAAGTGTGGGGGAATTTGATGAGTATGAAATATGTTATATTTTTATTCCTTAATACTTAATCTTTTGTATTTATTTTGTGCCTAAATAAACTCATTATTCTTATATTTTTATTTTAAGTACAATTGAAGGGGTTTCATGATTTTGAAAATAAATTGGAGGTTTACGGGATTTCTAGCAAATCAAGGATTCAACAATTAGTATCATAAATGGATTTGAATTCACGCGACAATGAGTTTAAGCACATGGCAAATTTTGGAATTTAATTCCAATTTCAAATCTGAATTTTGAATTCTAGAAGATTAATTTTTACAATTCTATTGTAATTAGGATTTCTTTTAAATTAAGATTTATTTTCAAATTGAATTCTATTTCTTTATGGAAATTAGTACAATTTGTAATTCCTTTAGGACTTGGATTTCTACTTTCTATTGAATTTAGGACTTTGTCTAGCACTATAAATAGAGGATGAGAGTCATGGTTTTATTCATTCAATTATCAACTATCATCTATTGGAGTGCAGACTCAAGAGCATGTCAGGCTAGTTCTTTTTATTCAGTTCTAAAGGGAGGTGAATCCTTGTTACAAGTAATTGATTAATTGAGTATTATTATTTATTTCTTCTTGTGTGAAATTTCTTCTGATAATTTGTTTTCATTGATTGCATACTAATTGATCTAATTGATTTAATATGGCCAATTAAATTTGTTTGATCGTTATCATATGCTAGATTAAGATTGGTATTACGTGTAATTGATATCTGTCTTCATCACAAGTAGCAACTTGGTAATAATAATTGTGGACAAGCTTTTGTTTATTGCTAAGATTATCAGAAAACAAGTTAAACAAATCGAGCTTATGTGTTTGTTGCTTGAATTAGCCTAATTCTCTATTTCTTAATGCTTCTATCATATTAAATCTAGAGAGCTTGTTCTAGGTTGTATGCTAGTTAGAATCTGGTGGAGAGCTTGTTTCATACAGTGATAATCTAAGGAGAATTTTGGATAGCAGAGCTTATTGTTATCTAGGGCTAATAGTTTCATTGAAGGAAAAATAATAACTTGATTAATTGATTGTTGTACTCGGTGAAACTGAACTGCAGAACTGAAGTTTTTACATATTTGGTTAATTTCATCATTAATTCTTGTTCTCTTAGTTTAAAAATAATTTTCAAAAATCCCCCATCTTTATTTCCTGTTGAAATAATAGAATAATTCTAAAACATCTTTGTTCTCTTAGTAGCAACTTTACTTGCTACTGTATTAATTATTATAAATTGTGAAGTGAAAGTGAGGTTAATTTAGGAGTGTCAACGACAGCTCCCAATCATCACAAAATCTTTTAGCATAAACAAGAAATAAATCGACAGATTTATCTATAAATCAACCACAAGTCCACAACCATGAGATCTACCAATAAACCGACCAACGGATCTACCAATCGGACAAGTGGTACATTCGGTAAGGGGTACCGTACCCGAGCCGGTTAATCCGGTATTTACCGAAAAATATATTTCAGGTAACGAATCGGTCATGAGATTTACCGAACCGGTCGGTTTATGGCCGGTATAGGGAAAATACCGAATGATTTGAACAAGTCTACTAGTAATGATCTTCTTCTTTTAGGAGGATATAGTGGATTTCGCAATAAATTTTGTTTTTTAAACTCTGTTAATAACTACAAAATTATCTCTAGTATTAACAACACGTTGACGTTATTGGTGTAATTAAATCACAATTATTCTTTTTCTATTATCTCAACAAACTTGGATATATTATTATTTTATCCTTTTTGATTTAACTTTTTTGTATTTTTCAATTTTATCATCCAAATTTAATGAAATTCCTATTTATCCTTCCACTAATTACAAACGCAATACATATGCTCTTGGTGGGTAGTTATAATTAAAAGTTTAAGATTATAAATGTAATCTAACATCCATAGTTGTCCCAGCGCCAAGACGGGACGCGGTGGTAGTTAACCGTCGGACGCTTAGGCAATAAGGCACCTGCCATAACGTCCGTATGGTGACAAATCGTAAATAATATGCACTTTATACATTATTTATTTTACTTCAGAAGTATATTACACAATAAAATTTTATATACACTAAAACCCAAAACATAATAACTAACACTATGAAAAAGTCTCCACTCTCTACTGTTTTTAGTCATTGCTCAAGCAAATTCATTAATTATGAAGTCATTTCTGTCTCCCTCACAAGCATCACTCTCATTCAAAGGAATAGGGTCATGGTTTGAGTTACTTGAGTAACTGAAAAAGTCCATGAATTATGATGAGTCATGATAAAAAAAATGACTTAATCACTTAATTTGGGCTCGCTACCAATGCGTGAGCCTTAGCGGCTCGGCGTCCAAGACATTATCTTGCCCTTCTCCAACGCCAGGACTAGGCGAACAACTATGCCGACATCATATCTATACCTTATCATAAAAGCTTATATGATTCAAATTAAGAATTAAACTATTGGCTTAGAGAAAGATGTAAAATCATAAATCTCAACAGACTATTGACGCTGCTATAAAAATTGTGCAGGAAAAAAAATAGTAGTGATGAAATTTAATGAATATTTTTATCTTCATTGTGGCACTTTGCAAAAGAGGTAATGTGTACTACGTGAAGCTATCATATCCGTAGTCCAACAGCAACAAAAAGCTACCATATTTGCAACTACTGAAGCATTACCTTCCAAAAATATGTAAGACTCCTTTAACGGCAATTTCTTATCTCTTGAAGTTGAAATTAACATGGACGACATAACGCATCCTTATCTGATCCACATTGTAGACTATGTATTCATTGTACAACAAACTACCCTGCAAGAAGAAGCATTTGAATGTTTTAGTGATCTTAATTAATCTGATATACCATCTCAATTAGTAATCTATAAGAAATTGACAAGAATGAAAAATCAAAGTACTAGAGTAGAACCTTGATGTCTGAAGCTTCCTTTGGCTTTCCCAAGGGAACAACAACACCATCATCAAGTGTCTCAACCTCTGAAAAATCAGGGGCAGTTGCACCAACTCCTTTAGTGCTGCAGTGTCAGATATAACAATATTATACTCCCTTAGTTCCACAAAAAGTCTTCTTTTGCTCAAGTATATTCCCAAAACTAGCAAGTAGTTAGCGCGGTAGGGTGATATGATTATGAAACTATAATCACCAACTTAAGGACACTGTGTCATTTTATACTACTATCTCTAAACAATGTACTCTTCTTTTGGAACAAAAGAAATTGGTAAGTGGGACTCCTTTTGATGATTGGAGGGTATCCTGGAAGCAATCTGTATATGGCAATTGATATTGGGTCCAGATGGCTTTAGGAACCCAAGGATTTAAATTGATATAACAGGTAACAACTCGTTGGCTTAGAAAAAGTGAAACTAAGAGGTGCCATTCACCTAATTTTACAGAACATCTGTATTCTAGGTAGGCCGTGGCTATTTTGTAGTACTGTTTTGAGTGGATTAGCATGGTGGTACCATGAAACATACAAGTGAAATTTTTAGAATTAGAAAATGAAGTATTGATTTCTAACAACTGACAGAAAGAAATATTAATGTAAACCTTGTATCAGTTACTTCTACTCTAATATAACTTATATGAACATGAAGCAATTGTGAATAGGTTATATTGTTAATAAAATTTTAGGGCCTCAAATTTCTCAAACATACAGAAGTCACTGGAAGAATTAAACCTTAGCTTTCCATCTGGCAACTTGTCTGCATCATAATTTGCTGTTAGCTGCTCAGCCATGTCACCCAGTGCAACCTAAAACATAGATGATAGCAATTTCATAGAAGACCAACTCCAAGGAAGTTATTTAGTTCAACATAACAAAAAGGCTGAATATCAGTGATTAGAAAATTTTCTAACCAATGTACAATAAATGAAGAGAGTGATTGATGGCACACAACACACTCCAAAATGCATTTAGTTTTATGAATGTATTCAAGTAACACATTAGATCTTTTACAAAGAAATTATGTATTCAACCAATGCCAACCTCACATAAAAGCAGCACACCAGCTGTAGCCGTATGACTTGAGCAACAATAATTTGCACTTTTCGAGAACATGTCAGCAAAATAAACTCCCTTTCCAAACATGTAACCTGTTACAGGTGCTTCAGGAGGAGCAATGCGCAAACCTGGTTGTTTGTCATGGTAAAAATTGCAGTGAGAAAATTTGCATATTTTTAACAAACAAATAATATGAAATGGAAGTAAGGATAACCTTCTTTTAGAATTCCAGTCCAGTTTGTGAGCCGAGAACCATGCCACAGTAGCATTCTGTTTTTTGTATTGGAGAACTGCTCAGAAGAATAACAGCAGAAGTTATACCAGGCTTAAAATGATTATGAATAATGAAATTCTGAAAGAAACAGTGTATGACTTCAAGACAAGGAAAAAGATGCCACATAATAATAGAAAATGTTCTACTTACCTTATTGAATCGCTCAAGCTCACCCTTTCTTGACACACGTAATATCTCGACAACATCCACAGTATAGTTTGCATGTGTCTTTGCATGAGTGTTCTTCATATACTTAACAACCTGAGCACAAACAAAGAATCTACATATAAATTACCAAGTTTGGTTCATCCATATGAAGAAAAACTAATAAACTGCAGAACTAATTTAAAATGGCTTTCGGACCATTCAAATTTCAAGGAAGGAAGAGAACAAGTTGCTAACTTTATGTTTAAAAGTTTATACATATTAAGGGACTACTGCGTTAACTAAATAAAAGAAGTGATTCTTACCATACAAAACTCCTTGGAATCAACTTCAACTGGCGTCAAATCACAATTGAGGCGTTCATAACAAGAATACAATGGATCTTCCTATTACAATAGTAGATAGTTAAACTTAAAAAACCAAAGTCACAAGTCATTCAACAGAAAAGCTAGTATCCTATGTATATACTATATGACTGCAAACGCGAACACAAATTCAACTTGAATGGGATCTAAAATGAATACATGTGTTGTATTGACAGTTCCAAAGACCTGAAGTGAGTAAAATACAATCAGTAAAGCACAACTTAGTCCAATGAATACAATTTAAACTACAACTAGAATTTTGTACTACTTATGAACAACAACAAAAATAAATTACTATTTAAAAAGGAGGACAGAGTAACTTGATCTCAAGAAATGAAGCATTAGGGACCATTGAAAGGATAATAAAAACTGAAAGGTTGTAGCAAGGAGGAAAAAGAATGACTCGTAAATTAGGTTTCAATCCTGGGAAATTTAAAACAATTCAAGTTGTCTGATAATGGTTAGAGTTTGTCTATTGTTTTGGAAGGGTAGGGGTTGGGGGGTGGGTGGGTTATAATTTATACCTATAAAATAACTGAACTTCAAATGTTGATTCTAGTTTTCTAGAAGTCAAGATGTAAAACCCAATTCCCACCTTCCAAAGTTGTGAAAGAGTAAAATAGTATAAAAGAAAAATTGATTTCAGCAGTACATCTAGGATCTAGAACTGTTGATTTCAGCAAAAAAGCTCAGCATCGTCAGCTTTAGCATATACTTGGATAAATTCTTGCATGCGACTTTAAGAAAATGACCAAAACAACAGGAGACCCTCAAACTTGCCATACAAAGTTAATCAAGTTAGAGAAGACCCAAAGAGCAATACCTGCTGCATTCCAGTGCCTTCCTCCAACAATTTAGTCGCAACCACAATTTCACCAAGGGCTTCAACCTTCAACCATATTAGAATTAATCATTGTCAATGAAGAAATAAAAGAGATTAAACGTATACATACACCAAATCTCATGGCAACCCAATGTATGATCACCAAAGAAAAGGAAACTACCATTTCCAATTTACGTTTCAACTTTTGAGGACTGTCAATGACAAACTCACCTGCCAAATTACGTTTTTAACGTTCATTAGGCATACTTACAAAAGAAAAGTAGCTATTCACTATATTCAAAGTACTATCTGAATATGATCAACTACAAACGTTATAAGCGAGTATACAAAAAGGAGCAAGGTGGAGGGAGAGAGAGAACTCACGCATCTTTCTAAAACCAAAATCATGAGGAATAATTGTATAAAATTCTCTGCAAATAAAAATCATATGAGATATTGTCAAATATTGGTCATAAGTGGTGAAAATTTTGCATAGAAGCAAAAACTTTAGACTGCAGCATAACTATAAGTTTGAAAGAAAAGTAGAACAAGCATATTTATATGATGAATATCGTGAGAACCCTGCAGTTAGAAATGTGAAAATAACTATAATTAGGCATTAGAGAAATCATATTTTGAATCTCACCCACTTAGCTGCTCAAGCTTTTTCCTATTTGATTGGCCAATCACATCAGCAATCCTCTTCAACACTTTGTATCCCTATAAAGATTCAAATCAAAACATGTATGCTTTAAAATAAAGAGTTGAGAAATAAAGAACCATTCCTCTTCCCTTCCTCAACATACTATAAAAGCACTTCATAAGTAAATCTGCTGCATACTGAAACTAGACCTCTCCTAAATTTTATGGGCCCATTCTAAATCTGAAGTGGAAATTATGCAAATTGCAGAAATATGCAAACTTATAGGCTTTAGTAAGCAGAAAACTAAGGCTTTAGATTTAAAAATATGTTTGTAGGGATTAAGACTAATAGCTACAGAAACCCTTTCACCCCAACCTTACCAGCAAAAAAATCTTGAAAAATCCCTGCTTAGATTTAGGAGTTAAAATAGGTGGCTACAACTTGTTGTGGCCCCTGGCCCAAAAACCTTAAAAGGACAGCCTTATTGTTGTGTTTATTTGTTGCAATTGTGTCAATTACTAGGCACCACCCTCTGAAGACAACCTGAATTGGATTAACTCAAGTTAAAAATCAAACAGCCATGAGATGATGTAATAGACAATTCTTGTCCAACAAAGCTATTGGTAAACATCATCCCTATGAGAACCCAAGCAACTAAAAATTCAATTAGAGAGAACTTTGCAGGCAAGGATCTAATAGATTGACACTAACAGCTTGCAAAGCAACTTCCATCAGTGGACTCTACTTTCCCTCATCTACCTACGTACTTGAATCATCTCTGAAGCCAGACTAAAAGCTGAAATTAGCACCAAACCCTTAAGTTGCATTGATCAGTCATACCATTGCCAACCACCTAAATAGATCCTCACAGTAACATTCCCAAGAAAATTTTATATCTACATTGTTGGTCCATTCACAAATAGTATAAGCTTTTGGAGCAACAGCAGCTGGTGGCCTAACATTATAAGAGAGCTTCTTTTGGAATGTCTTAGTAGTTAGTTCAAGTCCCCCAAAAATTCGCTCATTCACACACTGTCTATGTCTAGTCATTTCTTTGGGTTACTTGTTCAACTGCAAAAATGGGATTGCACAAGTGAGGAGGTGCAAAAAGTTCAATATATATTGTGTCATTCTCTCATGACTTAAGCTATTGGAACAGTTAGTAGTCCACATCCATGTTCATGTCCTACCAAATTTAAGCATCAACAAATTTTGAGCCTGAACCCAAATTCTTTGTACCCTCCTACCTTAATATATTTCAAGTATACTTGGCTTATAACTAACCTTTGAATTTGGTTAAAATATAAAACATAACCTTTACATTTTATTTTCACTTTAACATAATAACCAAATCAGAAATGATATTAATGTATCATAAGGAAACACAAGTGCATCACAGAAAGACTAACCTTTAAAATTGTCGACTTGCTTAGCTTACCAAGTGGCAACTTTTCAGCATTATATCCTATAAGATCATATACAAAGAAATTTGAATACAACATGAGTCAAACTAATATAATATTATCAATAGTTAAGAGGGTACACATTAGAATATAATTAGCAGAGTAAATTTTAATATGCAGACATTCTATAGGATGAGAACTCATAAATATAACAATGTCAATGATCAAATAAAACAGATTGCTTTTTCATTCATTTACTGTGTCCTAGTCGCATAAGAAGAAAAAATAGGGTAAGTAACAAACCTATTTCCATCATTTGTTGCTTCATCATGCTAATGTTGCAAATAAGAGAGATAAACTTTGCTACACGAGCTTCCAGATTTGTTTCTCGAGGTTGAATTTTGATTGTAGAGTTAAACTTCGCTTGGACCTGATAATGGCTATCAGGGGTTCATGAAGTAGTGGACACTATGAATTGAAAGTTACAAATGTTAAGATGGAAGATCGCCAAAATAACAAAGATTAGACACTCAAACTTTGGGCACATGGGACCTTCAACTTTGTCTAGGCCATAGAAAATCAAAATTAGATTAAGGAAAATAATTTGAAATACTACCTATATAACACATAGTTGTCATGGCGTCGCCACGACGTTGTCACGGCGTCGCCTAGGCGTCCTGGAAGGACTCGCATGGCGTGAGTCGACTTAAGGCAGAGTCGCCAAAGCATGCACCTTGGTAGCTAGGCGTCTCATGTCGTCACCTAGGCGACGCCTTGAGACGCCGAGCTACCAAGGCGCACGCACAGCTCTGCCCCAAGACTTTAAAACATGGTTTTACCCTTGACCCATGGGTGACCCATCGATTAAAAACAAAGGATAAACCCTAAAACAAAAAATTGAGACTTATCTGCCTAAATTAATTAATTAAGTACTCCGACTCTTCTTCTCGTTGCGAGTACTTCAACTCTTCTTCTCAACTTCTTCTCGACACTTCACGACTCATCATAGACCTATCGCAGCCCCATAGCAGCTCCATTGTAGTCTCATAGCAGCGACTCGCAACAACCTTGAGTCGACCCAACCCTTAGTTTCTCTTTTTCTCTCCTTCAATTGCAGTGACCCAACCCCCTCTCTTACACAGCTACAAGTTTGTTTCTCTCCACCTTGATTTTCTATTTAGATTAAGTGGCAATTTTATTGTCTTTTTAAGTCTTTAAGTATATCTTTGTGGAGAGGCTAATTTAAATGTGGGTAAATAGCCAATTAACTGTTTCTTTAAGTTATTGACTTAAGTTTTAGCTTATTATTAGGAAAATGCTATATTTTTCAAGTTTTATATTAAGTGACAATTTTATTGTTTTGAGCTCTGTGGGTATTGTTTATATTTAAAGTGGGTATTCTCTGTTTATCTTTAAAAGTGGCAAAATTGGTATAATTTATCTTTAAAGTGGTTATGTTTTGAGTTTTAATGTATATGAAATTTTATTGTTTAATATACTTGTGAAGTAAAATAAATAATATATAAATTACATATTGTAAATAACTTGTGGTCATACGGACGCTATGGAGGTCGCCTTGTCACCTAGGCGTCCTGGCGGTCAACTACCGTCATGTCTCGTCGTGGTGCGGTGACAACTATGGGCATCCCCCTTATTTATATTTATTTCTCCTTTTTGAATGTCCCTCTCTCTTCGATGATAATATTGTTTTACATACGTAGCACAAGATGCAAGCACCAAATTTAATCAAGTGCATATTAAGATTGAATATGTTCAAAATGCAGGTACCTCAAGCATAAAGCTACTATGCAACTAAGCATTAGCATAAGAGAAAAATGAAAACTCACATCTAATTCTTTCAGTGTTTCGGTGTAATCCATTTCCAACCATGTGTAGCTCTTTTGGTGACAAACAAACTCTTTCCGGTCAGACCACTGATTCTTAGTCTTGGCATAGAACTTCTGTTCAAACTCTTGGATTGCACACTCTGGCAATGTGTAGGGGCCATGTAACTTATCTTGACCCTTTACACCAACTCTTCCCCATCTATTGTAAACCATTAATCTGCTACCATCATCAGATTCTGCAATTGGATTGGGAAGACAGAAAATAAGAGTACAAAATTCTAGTGGAATCTGAGAGGCATGAGCGTGTATGTTCATGAACTCCGTCAAGGATGAAACAGTTTTGTAACTCCAAGCAAATAAAGATTTGTCTATAACATCTCAATAAGCAGTCCAATTAGCAACATGGCAGTGAGCAATGCTCATGTTCTCATGAGGAAGTAGATTAAAATGCCAAACATATGCCCCATTATACTTGGTCAGTCAATATCCAGTGATGTTCCACAGTTTTAGTATGTTTCTTTTTAGCATGTTTTACCAATTCATTACCCCGAGACCCATATATTTCCTTATCATATTGTCATTACTTCTCATTCATGAGAAGAAAGATATATCCTTGAAACAAATTACTAATGGGATCGAGAAGTGACCTAGAACTTGAATAACGTAGAACTTGTTATTGTTATCCCCAACATTTGTCTGGTTCAACATGGCATCATAGATTTCATCACCCTACATACATAAAAACAAAAAAATATAATGAGAATAACATGTCTTGCAAATTTCATATCAATCAACAATGCAGAAACAACATGCAAATTCATTTTGTTTTGTATTTAATTTCTTACTACTAAAAAAAAAATATAGCTAAATGACTACATGATATAATCAAACTATGCCACTTACTCGTTGTAGTACATGGTAATGAGCCTTAATCTCATTCGAGAGCCATTGATCCAACACTGCTGCACCTTTCTTGGTAGCTGTTACCAGTTTCTCCTTCTTGTATTCATTCACATCTTTTTCTTCTTTACCTGACACCCATTAAAACCGTCAGAAATCGAGGAAAGCAAAAGGAAAAAATATACCCCTTCCCAAATTGAGGGTTTCATTTGACATTTTTACTTGGTTTAAGTTTTCCACATGCTTAGACCTAATTTGTCAATGGTTTTTAAATTTTAATTTTAAAATTAAAAAATGTACTATGCACGTCCAAATATGTGAGTCTCATTTGACTTTTGACTATTTTCTTAGCAGGATTGTCATTTGCATAGAAACAGTTATATGTGACTGTTTCTATAATGTTTATGATATTGGGAAAATTCATTATATATATATATATATATGCTTAGTAGGTCGGTCACAAACCTTAATATTCAAAAGTCAAATGCAATTAGAATTTTTCGTAAGAGGGATTATGACTAGTTTGATCAACAGTCAATAACACTTAATTTTAGCTCTGAAATATAAGGTCACTGCAGTTCCAAAATATAAGGTCAACTTACTAAAAATGTAAAATTTAAGGACATTGGGCACTCGCTTGAGTATTTATACTTCCAAAAGTCATTTCGCTCATACAGTTTTCAAATAAACTAAAACTCATTTTTCACTTATATTCTGGAACCGGGGAAGTTCCTCCATTCCACAAAAAGAATCTCATTTCCATCAATTTCAATTTGCTAAATCCTAAAATTCAAAATTGCTATCAAGTTATTTGATTTTGATTAATATAATAGCTAATATTGTAAACAAAACTAAAATTATTTCACATCACAGTTTGAATAGTAGGATTTTGCGATTTAACTGAGATCAAACTTAAATGGGATTCATTTTGTGGAACGATGAAAGTATAAGGAAGAAAAACATGCACACAAATAATTTAGTCAATACGTAATATGTCTTTATATATAGTTTCAAGTTAATAGAAGCGAGTAAGTTACCATCAATTACAATGTCCTTGGAGTTGGTCTCAGCATCAGCATTACAAAGCCTATCTATAAGCTCTTTCTTCAACCCACTAGCAGAAATCCCTCGCAGATTGGCTTCTTCGCGTAATTGTTTAACACCCATACTTCTGAACATGTCAGTGGCTTTGATTTTATCCGACCCATTTGAATCCCCCATTTCAGAATCATCTCCCCTCAGTCTTTTCTTGCTAGTTTTTGGATCACTGGTCGATTGCTTATTTTCTTTACGGATAGCTGATTCCAGCCTCCGAACCTGCAACATTTCAGTCACAATCCAACTGACCAAAACTCTTTAAAAAACTGATAAATTAGAGAGAGAGTTAGGCTTACCAAGGTGGGTTTAGTTCCTGTTGTAATAAGGCCACGTTTGGCGAGTTCGGTTCTAAGCTCATCGACTTTGAGCGAGCTTGAGCCTGAACCTGAGCCTGCCATTTTTCAAAGGACACAGAGAGTGAGCGTTTGAGGACCGAGGAACTGGAGAAGAATAGGGATTTTGATTTTTGGGTTCTCAAAAAGAGCGGACATTAAACGTAATATTGTTTGTAGTTAAGAAAAAAAAAAAGGAAATTAACATGATTTTTTGATATTTTTGATATTTTTTTTTATTTTTATTAAAATATGTGTAAATTATATTTTGCTTATATTTTTGAACAAAAAGAGTAATCTACATTTTCTTTGTTATTTTTTAATAAAAAAGTAAAAAGTGGAATTAAAATTTATGATATAAACGAAAAGTGATTTTTTTTTCCCGTGTTTATGAGTTTTTGTGATGAAAGAATAAAATAAAATAATACATTATTATTTTATATTATGAGACTAAATTTATGAAACAATTATAAAGGTATTTTTTATTTTCTTAAATATTGTATAAGTTTTTAAAATAATAAAATAATATCACCATTTGGGTGCTCCTTTTGATTTGCAATTTGGAGATTAAATATCAGAGCTGAAACTATGGTAGGAGATATTTTTTTGTGCAAAAATTACAATTTATTTTAAGTAAGAACTAATGTTTTTTATTTAATATTAAGTGTTTAATACAAACATAATATTCAAAAAATATAATTATTAAAAATAAATAAAAGACCTACCCTGCTAAAATGGGCCTACCTAACCCAATTCTTTTCAGGCTTTAAACAGCCCACGCTCCTTGGTGTTATCTTCTCCAACCACCCATATAGTAAATTCCGTATTATTTATTCATCGAACTTAACTACACTGGAGGTCCAATAAGGCAGAACGCCATGGCTTCATCTTCTTCTCCTTCAAGCACCTCTGTACTCTCTGCCTTCCTCTGCAAGAACAGCAACAACACTCGCATTTCCCCTTTCCGTAGCTTCACGCGCCCCTTATCTTCATCCGATGTCAAAAGGAACTTCTGCTTTTACCACACCAAGAAGAGTAGTCGTACCAGAATTAGTGCGAAACATGGGGAGAAAAGCTCAATACGGTACAGAAAAGTTGGGGACTCGGACCTTGAAATTAGTGAAATCACGCTCGGCACTGTAAGTAGTTGTAATTCGGGATAATTCGTCAATTTTGTTTTTTATTGCCCTTTAGTTAATTACTGTTATGAGAATTGTGGTGCAAAATGTGTGTATATAATCAAATAGTTTGAATGCAAGTTCATTCCAAAAACTATAGAAATGTATGATATACTCTGTCGGTTCCAAAATTGGAGATACATTTTTTTGTTAGATACATTACTATTTTTAGATTGTAATGTCAGTTCCACTGTCATGCCACCACGACTACGTAGGGATAGATTTGGAAAAATAAAGTTTTCCTTGAAAGTTGTAGTTATAAAAAAAAATTGGAATGGAGAGAGTTTGTGATTAATTGATTTCAAAAAACTAGCTACTTAAAATTTATTTATCTCAGGAAAATATGTAAAAGTATAAAACAACTGCAACTGATAATTTTTATAAATCTATTTGGCCAAATTATTTCAAATGCGGAACAGCTGAAGGATCAGCTGGGAACTGCATACGACTAAGTCTAAGGGAGTGTTTGATAAAAACTGAATGAATCTGAATGAAAAAAATTGTTTAATAATTGACATGTCTGAAACATCTTAATAACAGAGTTTTATTATTTTACCCCTCTTAAAAAATTCAAAATTATTGTAAATTTATTTAATATAATAGTTAATATTGTAAAAAAAAAAAAATCATTCAGCCGTCATTAACTCATTCAGCCAAAAAAATGAGACTTAGCCATTCAGCTATTCAGTCGATTTTTTTCGAAACAAACGCACTGAATGGCTGATCGATTCTGCCATTCAATGCTAATCAAACAGTTCCAAGTATTTTTCATTCAGAGGAGGGATGATCTTTTTTTATATTAATGTCTGATCCGTGCGGGGCTGGGGGAGGGGATTATTAGGAAGGAATGGTTATGTAATGAACATTTAAAAGCTTAGACAGCTCTTTATGTTTCGTTTATTTTTTTCCCAGCCGTAAATGCTTCTATTTTCAGAAAGTGGTTGTAGATTTTTAGGTTTTCTCCAGTAAAAATGGAAGTATTACTGATTCGCCATTGAATTTTCAATTGTTTTTGTGATGGATTTATCTGTGATTTTCCAGATGACATTTGGGGAGCAGAACACGGAGAAAGAGGCTCATGAAATGATTGCTTACTCGTTTGAGCATGGAATTAATGCTTTGGATACCGCAGAAGCCGTAAGGCTTTTCTTTTTCTGGCACAAGTCAAACTTTTCTAATATCCTTTATGATGTTTTCATGTCATAGTCGTGCATTTTCACTATGAACTAAAAATTTATTTATTTTTTTTGTTCTTTCCCACCCCTCTTTCCCCAAAGTATCCGATCCCAATGAAGAAGGAGACACAAGGACGAACAGATCTTTACATTGGTAGCTGGCTGAAGTCTCAACCCCGTGACAAGGTTTGTTTAAATTTGTCCAAACTATCTAGTTACTGGTTCTCCTCTTGCACATTGCTTATGAGGTTAAATATTAGCTTCATTCGACATTATATTATTTTTTCATGAAATCCTGGCTGATGATTATGATTCGTTAAATGTTTTGTCACTGAGTTATTGAACAGCCTGAATCTCTTTCTAGAAGTTTCTGAAATACTTTTTGCTATGAGCCTGATTTGCTTATGGTAAAGTACGACTGGTATTAGTCGATGACTTTTTGGGGAGAGAGTAATTGTTCTCTTGTTCCTTATTTTCTACCCTATAGAATTTCAAGTTTATAGTGCAGCAGCTGTTTCTACAAAGAGATTTGTGAGACTTGTACTGGAAGCTTAGTTCAGAATTTATCATTATCTTGTCAATGCAAGTCTTACATGAATGTTATAAAACATTTGACTTGTCACGTTTTAAGATCAAAATTCGACTCATCATAAATTTGTCATATGCTGTTTTTCTGTTTCCGCGTTCAATTACCCCTCAAAATGACATATATGTATTAACTATTAACGTTATGTTTAATTTCCTAGTGGATTTCTGGTAGTTAATTAAAGTAAGATACGAGGATCTTGTATCTATAATAAATTTTTTAAAAAAAAACCTTTTTCAGCTAAGTAGAATCAGTGACTAATATATGGTTATAATTATTTGTATTAAAACATGTTGCTGTGATTTCGGTGTACTGATATATTTGAACATGATGCTTCATGATTAGGTTATATTGGCCACCAAGGTATGTGGTTATTCAGAGCGATCAAGCTACATACGTGACAATGCAAAGATTTTGCGGGTCGATGCTGCTAATATCAAAGAAAGTGTAGAGAAAAGCCTTAAACGTCTTAATACTGATTACATTGATTTGTTGCAAATACATTGGTGAGTTTTGAGTATTATAATAAATTCAGAGTGCTTAAGTATGCTAAGTTTCTCTCTATCCCATAGAAAATGTGAAATACTGCTTTCACCGAATTGTACATGCATCTCAAGATACATCAAGTCAGTTGTCGTTGACATTTAGCTAATGGGCCTACATGTATTTGCCCGCATATATAAATTTAAATAAATTTACTATGGTGGCTATGTTGACAATTCACAAGAACTTTACCTTCTTGTAATTTGACGTTTTTTTTATAAAACTTGGTTGGGTGTATAATACTTTGATTCTGATTAAGTTTTTGCAATGTAAAGTACGAGAGCTTGATTTCCGTAAATTACCTCCAACTGAGAGGAAATTTTTTGCAATCTGCAAGGACATTAAGTTTATTTATTACTTTTATTTATGGTTCCTCTCCCTTTCTCTATGTACTTCCTGTGTGGGTATTTGTTCAATCATCTCAATGACCAGTCACTTCAATTATCTCTCTCTCCCACACACACACACACACACACACGGTTTGGATATAGTGTAGTGCTTGGTTTCTAATTTACGTGATTACTGTTCGTTTTAGGCCAGATCGCTATGTGGCATTGTTTGGAGAATTCTTCTATGACCCTTCAAAATGGAGGCCAAGCATTCCGTTTGTTGAGCAGCTGAGGGCCTTTCAGGAACTCATTGATGAAGGGAAGGTTAATAAACACTGTTCAACTATACATTTGCATCTGGCTATACCTGCCTTGAAAGTTTTTGCAAGTTATATGCAGGGACAAAGCCAGGATTTGATCTTCGGGGGGGTTAAGAATTTTTTAACAACATAATATATATTCAAAAAAGGGTACTAGGGAAGAATGCATTGATATAAACCGTAATTATATAAGCTCGTTGAACTTAATCACACCACAACATTTCTATATTTCGATACGTTTTTCAGGATCACGCTCTAAATAATTAAATTTCATTCTTTAGTCTTTACCTTCAATTCTTGGTGATTTTAGAGAACGTTGTTCTTGTTCAGGGGCAGACAGAGATATTTGAACATTAGGCTCAGGGGTAAGCAGAGATGTGTCAACATGATTTAATTGTTTTCTCTTGAAAAATGAATCAATAGTATGTGATTTTCCCATGAATCTAAAACAAAAAATAAAAAATTCAATTAACTACACTACAAGAATGAGTTAATAATATTATTGGACTCCTTGAACTTTTTAATAATAAAATATTCATAAATTTGCAATCAAATAAATAAGGGTTTTAGTTGGTTACCAGAAAATAAATTAAATATGCAATTGGAATTAATATATACAATATTATGATCACTCATTAAACTTTTAAAAATTAAAATATCAAGTTTCATAAAATAAACATAGAATAAAAAAAATTAAATAAAGGTTTTAGTTGGTTACTTGGATACAAATGTATCATTAATTTGGAATAACACATACAATATTATGCTCTAATTATACAAACATGCAACTATAATGAATTTAATAATAAAATTAGTTTGCAATCAGAAGCGACTTCATAAACAACTTAATAAATTAACAAGTGGGTCTTACAAAATTTTCAAACCTTGGGGGGGGTGACTCGTCCAGTCTTAGAGTAGCTTCGTCCCTGGTTATGTGAATGCATCTATTAGAGTAAATTTGATGAGAGAAACAACTTTAATATCTACCCATGAAACAAATAAAGCCCAACAATAAACGTGGAAGTATTTAGTTTCCTTAAATAATACACCTTTAAAACATGTTTTGAGGACAGACTTAATTGTGCACAATGATTTTAGGGAAGTGATATTTCCGTAAGCTTATTTGTTATTTCCGTAAGTGGTCCCTATTTACAGCTGTTTATGTCAAATTTATCGTCGTTGATACAATTTCACCTCCTCTTCCGCAACTTAGTTTCTTTCTCTACTCTGCACCATTCAAAGCTACTGTTTCAATACATAGCTCTCAATTCATTCACGAGTTTAAATTCATTCTCCCAAACCAACCATCAATTTTACTGATCACTAGCATAGCGAAGAAATGAGACATCAAGAACAAATACTCTAATTGTCATCTTAACCAACTCAAGCCATCTAGATCTGCATTATTTGATTGCCAGAGATTGAATCCAGTCGCATACCCAAAAAGAAAAAAAAACAGTGAAGTACTACTATTTATCATCTTCTTGACCCAAAGGTATAACGAACCCACAACACATACCCTTTCGCTAATTGTCGCTTATTCACCATTCGTGAAGATCAATCACCCATCAAACACCGTCACTGATTTGAGTAGGATCTTGCAATACATCCATCTCCAAACGTTTCTTGTAAACAATTTTAAGTTTTCTTAGAATGAATGAAGAACTGGGGAACGAAAAAAACTCCAGAATTCATGATACAAACAAGCGATCATCTTGTTCCAAGGCCTAAAGAAGATTTACATAAAACATATATTCTTTCTATATATTTTACTTTAATTATATTTTTTTCTCCTAATTTGGATCTTGATGCAATACATGATCGGAAATGGAGTGTAGAGAGAGAAAAGAGTTGCAGAAAGAAGGAAGGAAGGCAGCACATTTGGGTATTTTGTCAAATGAGGGTAAAATGGGTACAAACTGATGAGTTTTGTTATGGAGTAGGGCCTACTTGCAGAAATATCAATTATTGCTGTGGAAATATCAATTCCCTGATTTTATCTTTGAACCTGAAATGTTGTGTGAAAAAGCTCTTGCGGCTAGCAGCCAATATTAGAAATGTCTTAAGTACTCTATTTTATTTTTTGTTTTGTTTAAAAACTTTTTCTTTGGGTGGTGGAGGGTTGTCAAGGTGATACATTTAATCCTCTACTTAAAGAAAGGTGTAGTGCTAAGTATAATGTGTTTTATGAATTATGGAGTGGGCGGGAAGACCCTAGTGGGATAGTCTTCCACAGCATAAAACTTGAATACCACATCAGCTTCATTGGTATACATATTCATATGTTTAGCACTTTAACTGGTTTTAAAATCTTAATCACTATAATGCTTTTAAATGGTTCTACCAACTCAATACTCTTGAAAAATAGCGAAACAATAACCAAGTAACACTTAAAAAAACTTTTCTGATGACTGAAAGGAAAGAAAGAAAAAGGGAAAATGTTACCATTTAAGGTTAGAATTGCACATCATTATATATGGCTGATTATTTGTACCCTGCTGTATCATTATTACTATGCTGACATGAGCAGTGTACAAATTTATTCAGGTGCGCTACATAGGCGTTTCTAATGAAACTTCTTATGGAGTCATGGAATTTGTACATGCTGCAAAAGTTGAAGGACTACCAAAGATTGTCAGTATTCAAAATAGTTACAGCCTGCTAGTTAGATGTAAATTTGAAGGTAAATTTTTTTCCTTCATAATTCTCTATTATCATGGAAATTTGAAAGAGGAACTATTTCCCATGGAAAGTTTTGAGTTACTGATTTGTCAAGAGAAAGTTGTTTTGAGCTAAACTATTATAACTTTGAACATTAGACATCTCTTTATTTATTTGATAAGTAACATCAGATATATTACTCCTTTGTTTTATGTCAAGTTCATGAAGACTCCAACTTTCTGATGGACCAAAAATATCTTCCTTCTTGGTGCACCACGTCAAATAAATTTCTTTTTTGCGTTCTGTCTAATGTACTATGTTCTCACTCACTCACCAACCAAAGAAATGTCTTCCTTTCTTGTTTTAGTAATACTATATATCTGAAGCCATGGCCTTTCTCATATCTGTTTCCAGTTTCATAAATTTTTACTTATGTAAATGAGAGGATTGCTTTAGTTTTCTGTAAGAGCATGCAATGGTTTTCCAATGCCTAGTATGGTTCTTAGGAGGTCTAATGCATAATCAATCTTTACCTCCCCCTCCAGCTCTTCAGCCATGGTCTATTGCATTAGTGAGGATATTTGTTCTGCTTATTGATCTGAAATTACTTGGAAACCTCATAGCAGGCATGTGAACCCATATAATCAATTCATCTGGGATTCCATAAATTTGGGAATTATACTCGGAACAAATCTTTTCATACATTAGCAATTTTGTAATTCAATTTATAGAGCTTTCAGTGCTAAAACCTAAAATCCATGTTCCAGGAAACTTGTGAGAATTGACAGAAGATTGGCTTATACTACTTTAAGACGTTGTTGACAGTAATATGGAGGAGAAATAGGCTACATTCATTTATTTGTACAGATAAAAATTATCTGTTGAAGACAGTTTAGTAAATGTTTCTAATTTGATTATTTGCAGCTGATCTCGTTGAAGTTTGCCATCCAAAGAATTGCAATGTTGGATTACTCTGTTATTCCCCGCTGGCTGGTGGATCACTGTCGGGAAAGTATCTAGATTTGAATTCGGAAGCTGCAAAGAAAGGGAGGATGAACATCTTCCCTGGCTACATGGAAAGATATAATAAATCCCTTGCCAAGGTATGTTACTTTTGAAACTTTTATGACTTGAGATTAAGTTCACACTTGGATAAGTTTGTGTATTTTTGACATCCAGGAAGCCACAATACAATATATTGAAATGGCGAAGAAACACGGACTAACTCCGGTTGAGTTAGCACTTGGATTTGCACGAGACCGTCCATTTATGACAAGTTCAATCATCGGTGCAACTTCTCTGGACCAACTAAAGGAAGACATTGATGCTTTCTTGACAGTGGAACGGCCTTTGCCAGCTCAAGTGATGGCGGATATTGAGACTATTTTCGATAGATACAAAGATCCAGCAGGTCTATAGGAGAGTAGGACTGAGGGTTTAAGGATTTACTCCTTTTTCTTAAATTTTGTTCAATTCTTTTTCCCCATAACCTATTTCCATTATGAGGTTTTTTTAATGAATTAGTTTTTCCATAAGCCTCTACTCGGTTTTTGATTAATTCCTGTATCAAATGTAAACACTCCAAATTTGTAAGAAAATGAACTTCTAAGAAAATATATTTTTTTTTGGTTTTATATATATTAAGATATTAATCAAAAAAATCTCTTAACAAATTACGTGATTTAATTATATTAATATTAATCATGAGTTTCAATAGCTAAATTAAATTCTTTAAAACTTGATTTTTTTTTTTTTTCAAATCACTTGATTAGTTGCATTCATAATATATGCGACTCTTTTTTGAAACATAATAACTGTAAATTCGTTAGAAAATTATAGTGGATTCATTACTGACATAATATCATAACTAAATTACTAAAACTTGGATTAGAATTGTAAGCAAATATTGTGAATATAAACACCAATATAAAATTCAATTACAAACTTAAATAAAATCAAAATAATTATTTCTCATAATCATAACTAAATAAATATGTATTTTATTCAAATGTTTAGATTAATAATTGATCGAATGAACCTATAATATACAATTCAAAATTTATTATTTAAATAAATAAATAATTTAATAACTACAACTATCTTCTCAAAATTATATTATTTATTTATTTTACATTTATTGATTATTCATATCATCCGTGCTTCGCACGAGGTTGGTGAACTTGTTAAGTTTATCAATCAATAGTGTTATGTATTGTGATAAATTTACGTCAAATTATAATTGTGAAATCAATTATAACTTTGGTGTAATATATATTGGTAGGAATTATAAGAGGGCCCAAATTATTACATATCTCTCTAAAAAATATTATCACTAATATTTATGGACGTAATTGACAATCAAAAGTTTAAAATATTCACAATATATAGCATTACTATTGTTTTATAGAAGAGTAATCAAATTTATTTAAAATAATACGTTATCAATTTTATATATAACGATAGTAAATAAAATTATGATGATGAAAATTATTTCGTTGTATACTACTAACCATGAAAATACCATGCCACACTATTATCTGAAATTAATTTATTTATTTTTAAATATAACTTTATGTATTTAAACTTGTATAAGAGAAAATAGGAGCAGTTTTTACAAGGTTGTTAACAGGGCCAAATAAGCGCGCCAATGTCGCTCCCCTTCCTCTTCAGCTGCAAACGTTCCCCTACACTTTCTCTCTCCTCATTCCTTATCTTCCTTTTCTCTCTCTCCAACTCCCTCTGTGTATCTGATCTGTTCTGATCACACACAAACTTTTACCTTTTAGAATTTCGAATTTTTCAAGCAATATGATTTTGTCAAAAAATTTCTTGCTTTCTGGTGGATCAGTGCATTTGAAGGAGGAGGAGGATCAGTAGTTCATAAATCAAAAGTTATTGGTGATGATCTTTGAGATTTTGAATAAGATCATTTGGGGGTTTTTTTAAACAGGAAAAAATTGGAGGGCTTTTGGAATTTAATCTGTTGATGTTAGGCATTACAAACTGCATTGGCATCTATGAAGACTATGCAGATGGTTTGGAAGAAGAAATTGCTTCTTCTTCTTCTTCAGTGGATAATTAGATGGAATGGCAGATCTTGCTAGTTCTGTCAACCCTGACCGCGACACCGAGCAGGTCACTTTATTTTCTTTTTCTATGTTTGTGTGTGTATATATATGTACGTATATATTTATATGTATGTATACTTCCATATGTGTGTAAAATTAAGATATACCCAGAAATGAATTCTCTAAGTAATAGGTAAGAGTGAAAATTATAACATCTTTTCAGCCTCCTAAACTATTTTGACATGAACATCTTTTGCTTTTCTCTTATAAGCATTCTACAATACTAGAAAGAAACAACAGTCTAAACAGCGACGCTGTAGTTATGTGACAGAAAGGTCGATCACAAAAGGATAGATCCCTAAGGCATATCCATCTGGTAAAATATTATGAACATTTTATACATTGAGCTGCAAGGCATATAACAAATTTCTAAATATCCACTTTTCTTTTAATTGCTCTACGCCATGCTTCTCCATATCTGGATATTTTTTTTTACAAATATGAGAACACCATTACAGATGGGTTAACATGCTGGATGTCTTTTTTATTTTCTTTCTTCCAGGCACTTGTTGCATTGAAAAAAGGCACCCAGTTAATTAAGTACGGCCGGAAGGGGAAGCCTAAGTTTTGTCCATTCAGAGTTTCTCCGGTAAGTTATTACTATTTCTTCCTGGCTTCAGGTCTCCAATCTGTTAAGCACTGCCACACTGGTTAAAGAAAAAGCTTTATTAGGAAGGCATAATCTGATACATTTATGATATTCTGTGTAACTGAGTTTTCTACTAGAATGGTGGTCATGTTGATGCAGCTTTTCTGAATCTAAATGAAGTTATTGTATGATATATTTTTCTTGTAGTTATATGTGGAAATGTAAGAGACCTACGGAAAACTGACGCAAGTAAAAAGTGAAAAAATATCATTAGTCTGAAACTTTACTATCCTATTTGAAAACCCTGCGCAAGTCATGATCCAGAAGCAGTGTAGTGGTGATTTCCCTGTAAAAACCATATTAATGGTCGTAGGGAAGGAATCTCTACATTTATCTACAGAAAATTATCATACAATTGTCCCTTGATTTTCCTGTCTCTTTCTCCTCCTATTACTTCCGTAGGTCATACTTGGAATTTATTATATGTGTTGGAGAGAGTATATGGGCTTATACACTGATGGGATAATTTCTTTTCACAACATGAAGAGATTCTGAACATTTGCAATGACTGATATTGGCTTAGCTGCTATTATATGATTCTGTGTTCTTCACTATAGTCAGCATCAGTTCTAGTAACTTGTAGCTCTAAAATATTTAATTTCCTGTACCTGATTGTTCATACAAATTATATTACACATCTGTTAGTGAAAGCATGGTTAATAAATGATTTGGGAAGCTGTTTTACTGTATTTCACTATAACTTCAGTTTATTAACATTTGATATCTGTAAAATATGTTTTCACTATAACTGCAGCTCCATTTCTACTTTCCATGCATAAACAGTACTTTGATCAACGTTGGTCGAAAACGTATCCACCATTCAATACCAAGTTTCGCTAACGTAATTGAAGTTTTAACTATACCTGTTCATTCATAAGCTTGTTGTATGTGTATACAAATTATCCACATATATTGAAGCCAAGTAGGATGTAAAGCATTTTAATTTTGTTTTTCTATTTATTCTATTTTTCCCTTTTGTGTATATTTTCTTTCAACTACATATATATATGCGTGTGTGTGTGTGTGTGCTCGCGTTTTTATTTTACTTATCTCTATTCATTTCTATTTTTTATTTTTAATTATTTATTTATTCCTTTATATTTTATCTTTTTATTTTTATTCTTGCTTCTTTTCTTCTCTTCTTTTTTTTTGTAATTCATTTTCAGCCCTATGTCTAATGGGGGTATAAGGCACTGTTGAGTTTAACTTATATATTTTTCAGTTTCAAAAATTCATTCTTGCCTTTATGGTAAATTGTGATACTTTAAATCAATACACAGAGTGCATCGATACTTAAGATTTGCAATTTTTCCAGGATGAAACAACTCTCCTCTGGTATTCTCGTGGAGAAGAAAGGAATCTGAAGTTATCTAGTGTTTCACGAATTTTACCTGGGCAGAGAACTGTGAGTTAGAACCTTTTTGAGGATGATTGATATTTTCATGTTAAAGTTCATGTAACCTGCATTAGCATATGATGGTACCAGAAGTTTTTGTCAAATTTTTGACGAGACAAATATAATTTAAAACTAAATTTGTTAAGTTGTCACTGCAGCCTGTTTTTAAAAGATATCACCGGCCCGAGAAGGAGTACTTGTCATTTTCACTTTTATATAATAACGGGGAAAGATCTCTTGATCTGGTTAGTGAAAGTAAATTATTTGCTTATGTCTGTGATACTCTCAAGCCAATGCCAGATTTGGTGAAGGATTTGTTTCACCACATTTATTATTTTAATTGATCTTAATCCATAGATTTGCAAGGATAAAGCTGAGGCAGAGGTGTGGTTTGCAGGCCTGAAAGCTTTAATCTCTACTGGCCAAAATCGAAGCAGACGCACCAGGAGTGATATTTCTGATGTAAACGAATGACTAGTCAATCTGCCTTTCAATTTAATTTTTTGTCAACATCCATGTTATTATGCTGGACATTTTCACTGGTCTTTCTGTGTTCATAGGTTCTTGTCAGCATTACAAAGCTAGAAACTTGTTTCCCGCAAATAGTGTCAGAAGTTTTAGAAAGAAACATTCCCCTCTACAAGCCTTTCTTGTTTCTTCCTTCTTTCTTTTCCTCAAGTTTTGGCAAGAATTTCACAAGTTAATCATCTGAAATGCTTTAATGAAACACAGACCATATGCAGTCTCTTCTAATAAAAAAAAAAATTTATCAAGATGATATTCTTCATTAAATATTCAAACCACCATAAACTGTAAGAATCACAATAACGTGGATATTATTGGTTTCTGCTAGAAAATTGTCCATTTTACCCGAAAAGGAAATTTGTATTGTTGATATGTTTCTATAGATCTAATTCAGTTGTTTACATGTCAATGTTGCAGATAAATGATGTTTTTAGTGATACAAGTCAATATAGGAATCCTTTTGGTGCAACACTAGAATTAAGTTCAAGTATAAGTAGCAGAAATTCACTTGATTATAGTACTCGTGAAAGTTTTACTCTCTATCCAAGCTCAGATGTTGGGTCTGAATGTGCAAATATGCAAGTAAGAACAAGTGGTGCAGATGGTTTCCGAATAAGCGTTTCAAGCACCCCAAGTTGTTCAAGTCAAGGTTCTGGACCAGATGACATAGAATCACTAGGCGATGTTTATGTATGGGGGAAGATTTGGTCTGACGGGGTTTCAACAGATGGATCTGGGAGTGCACTTTCTACCAAAAATGATGTATTAGTTCCTAAACCCTTAGAGTCAAATGTAGTTCTTGATGTTCTCCAAATAGCATGTGGCGTACGACACATTGCTCTTGTCACAAGGCAAGGTGAGGTTTTCACCTGGGGAGAGGAATCTGGAGGTAGACTTGGTCATGGAATTGAAAAGGATTTTGGTCGCCCTCAGCTTGTTGAATTTCTCACAGTTACTAATATAGAGATTGTTGGGTGTGGTGAATATCACACATGCGCTGTATCTACTTCTGGTGATTTATATACCTGGGGTGATGGTGTCCATAATGCTGGACTTCTTGGTCATGGCAGTGATGTGAGTCACTGGATACCTAAAAGAGTTTCGGGTCCTCTAGAAGGCCTTCAAGTTTTATCTGTTGCATGTGGCACATGGCATTCGGCATTGGCAACTTCTAATGGAAAGCTGTTTACATTTGGTGATGGATCATTTGGTGCTCTTGGCCATGGTGATCGAGAAAGTGTTCCATATCCAAAGGAAATTCAATTACTGAGTGGATTGAAAACTATTAAAGTTGCTTGTGGAATATGGCATACAGCAGCCATTGTAGAGGTTAATAGCCCTTCTGGTTCGAATGTTTTATCTAGAAAGTTGTTCACATGGGGTGATGGTGATAAATATCGACTGGGTCATGGAAACAAGGAAACTTATTTGCTTCCAACTTGCGTGTCTGCACTTATTGACTACAATTTCTTTCAGCTTGCATGTGGACATAGTATCACTGTTGGCCTTACTACATCTGGTCATGTCTTCACCATGGGCAGTACTATATATGGTCAGCTGGGCAATCCACAGTCCGAAGGAAAGTTGCCTTGCTTAGTACAAGATAGTTTGGTAGGAGAATTTGTTGAAGATATTGCTTGTGGCGCATATCATATTTGTGTCCTGACATCAAGAAGTGAAATATTTACATGGGGAAGAGGTGCAAATGGGAGATTGGGACACGGGGATGAAGAAGATCGGCATACTCCAGAACTGGTTGAAGCACTAAAGGATAGGCACGTTAGAAGTATATCATGTGGCTCAAATTACACTGCAACTATATGCATTCACAAGTGGATCTCTGGATCGGATCAGTCGGTGTGTACTGGATGCCGTCAAGCATTTGGTTTTACTAGGAAGAGACACAACTGCTATAATTGTGGACTGGTGCATTGCCATGCTTGTAGTTCTAAAAAGGCATTGAAAGCAGCATTAGCGCCAACTCCTGGAAAACCTCATCGTGTTTGTGACTCTTGCTTTGCAAAACTTAAAAAGGCTGCTGAGGCTGGTAATTTCTCTAATTTCAGTAGGAAAGTGACTGCCCCTCATTCAGCAGAATCAGCAAGGCCAGAAAGGGGAGAGGCTAGGATGTCGAGGAATCTGCTCTCTCCCACCATGGAACCAGTAAAGTACCACGAGGTTAAGTCAGCCAAACCTGGGACTAGATCGGATTCTTTGTCCATAGTGAGAGCTTCCCAAGTTCCATCACTTTTACAACTGAAAGATATTTCATTCCCGAGTTCACTTGGTGCTCTCCAATCTGCTTGGAAGCCTGCAATGACAACAGTACCTCCGCAGCCTCCAACTCCTCCACATCGTCAGCCTCTGACTCCACATCGTCAGCCTCAACCTCTGCCTGTGTCCAACTCGAGACCTGTTTCACCATATAGGAGACCAAGTCCTCCACGCTCTGCCACTCCAGTGTTTTCAAGGGGTGTCATTGACAGTCTTAAGAAGACAAACGAGCTTTTGAATGAAGAAGTGAACAAATTGCAAAACCAAGTACTAAAATTTTTTCCTTGTCACTGTCATCCTTTATTGAATCATTACCATGAGATTCTTCCGCAGAAGCAGCCCATCGCTAACTGTTTACATATTTTCTCTTCTTGAATTGTAGCTTAAAGTTCTAAAGCAGAAAAGTGAGATCAAAGATGCAGAGGTTAGAAAACTACAAAAGAATGCTCAAGCAGCTGCTGCGCTGGCTGCAGTCAAATCTTCCAAATGCACTGTTGCAGTGGAAGTTGTCAAGTGCATCACAGCTGAGGTAATCTTAGTATTCCACTAAGTATCCACTTTTTGCCTCCTCCCCAATGGGGAGCATGCGCTCAAATATTTACTAAATTCAATTTGATATGATATTGAACAAGTGAAAGTGTACGTATTATACGTTTTGATAATTTTGAAATCTACCATCGGTTAATTCTTAGCAATGGCTCAAGGTGGAGTGCATATCTTCTTATTTCATATATGAAACCAATTTTTCTAATCGACTGTTTCCTTGCTGTTTTTTATGTTTCTCAGTTGAAACAAATCTCAGAGAATCTGCCCCCTGAAATTTCTGAGAGTGAATCCTTCAAATCCATTAATGTGCAAGTAGAATCGTTTTTGAATTCCAGTGTAACTGAAGAATCTGAATCTAATTCATCTAAGGTGGCAAGCCAACAAAACTTGCATTCAAAAACTGCTTCGGTCAGTGAATTTACCGACAGGACATATCATGGGATGGAAGATCATTTGGATGATGCAGGAATTCCAGACACATTGCACGATACTGAAAATGCTGCCCAGGAAAGTAATGGACCATCTGTTTCTGATATAAGAGAAGACCCACCTCAACCAATAGCAGAAAGTGGATCAAGATCTAGAGCTTCAACAACTGAGGGACGAAAGGAAGTAATTGAGCAATTTGAACCTGGTGTTTATGTTACTCTGCTTCAACTGGGAAATGGTACAAAGATTTTCAAGCGAGTTAGATTCAGGTACTAAAATAGATGAATTTTTGAACTCCTTAATCATTGTTCACTTTGCTTTTGCAACTATGAATGATTTACACATCTATATTCTCCCCTCCCCTCACTCCCTCCCTCCCTCCCTCCTATGCAGAATCATATTTCAAAGAGCGTAAGTAGAATACAATAGTTGCTCTACATAATATTTAAGAAATCTAGGATATACATAGCTGCGAAATTCAGAGACTTGATGGTTATATTCACTTTGAAGTAGCAGCATATTATACAACATGTTTATATAGAAGACAATAACAACATCTTGTTAGGTAGAACGAATTTTGAGTCCCAAATATCTCTCAAGCTTACTATTTCAAATTGACTACAATATTTCCACAGCAAACGAAAGTTTGCAGCACAGCAAGCAGAAGAATGGTGGAAGGAAAACAAAGACAGGCTGCTAAAGAAGTACAACACAACAAAGACTATCAGCACTCCATCTGAGCCATCTGTAGCTCCACCACCTCCCGAGGAAAATGGTGAAGCAGCTGCATCCTCCTAACTTGGTTTTGTCAAGCATTAATGCCAGCAACCAAATGCAGGATGTGGGCCTTTAGGAAGAATCAGAAGGTCATGCTCAGAATAGACTAGAGAATAGACTTTTTGTAGGATGTGGCACAAAGGTTTTTTCTTGACAATACAAAGGAAAAGCAAATTATACTACAAGATGAAGTTTATGACCTACCAGCCTAAGACGAAAAGGTCACACATTTAATGTTTATATTTTCATTCAGCTGATTGTTTGTTCTTGCAGCGTCTGCTATTAACATTTCAGTTGTACAGTAGTTAATGAACTTGTTAGGACAAAATACAAAGTTATTTGTAAAGCACTTTGGTTTCTACTTTATAAAAGTGCACTCCCATAATCTATGAGATCAATGGTTGCAAATACCAATTCAAGCATGTTGGTTTCGGATATTATTAAGGGAAAGTTGGTATATTAGGTACATTTATTTTTGGACAACAAAAATATTCAATTGTGCAGGACAGAGAAAGTAACAAACTGGTAGTAAAATAAACATAACATTAGTGCATATGGTCAGCTGATAGTGTTATTTGGAGTACTAATTAAAAATAATATTGTTATTTTTGTAATAAAATAGGACGAGACATATTAAATTTTAAATTAATTTATTTTAATTAATATAATTATTATAATTATATAATATATAACAAAAAATTATTAATTATAAAATTTATTTTTTTTAAAATTTTTTGTAAAATTTAGACTAAAAGACAATTTGCACCCTAAATTTTACACCGATGTTGACTTTTGCACCTCAAACCGAAAAAGGTGTCTAAGTACACCCCAAGTTTTTCACTTAACCGGTCAAAAGTGACCGGCTAAGGCGGTAACAAAAGTTCGGGGTGCAAATTGTAACGGTTTAAAAAATTGGCAAAAATAATTAATTTTAAATAAAATAAAATGATTTTAAATATAAGAATTTTTAAAAACAGAATTTTAAAATAGTTAGCATACAATTACCATACAATTAAAAAACAAATCTTTTTTTAAACTGTTATAAAATTTTTTTAAAACAAAATAATTTTTTTTAACAAATTTTTTTTAAACTGTTTTTAACAAATTTTTTTAAAACTGTTATATATTTTTTTTTAAACCTGTTATAAAAAAATTTTTAAACCTGTTATAAATTTTTTTTTAAACTGTTAAACTTTTTTTTTTAAGACAAAATAATTTTTTTTAACTGTTTTCAACAAATTTTTTTAAACTGTTTTTAACAAATTTTTTTTTAGACTGTTATAAAAAAAAATTTTAAACTGTTATAAATTTTTTTTTAAAACAAAATAAATTTGTTTAACTGTTTTTAACAAATTTTTTTTTAAACTGTTAAATTTTTTTTTAAAACAAAATAAAGTGTTTTAACTGTTTTTAACAAAAAAAATTTTAAACTGTTTTTAACAAATTTTTTTAAAACTGTTTTTAACAATTTTTTTTTTTAAACTGTTATAAATTTTTTTTAAAACTGTTTTTAACAAAAAAAAAACTAAAACTGTTATAAAAAAATTTCTAACTGTTATAAAAAAAATTAAAAACAAAATAAATTGTTTTAACTGTTTTTAGCAATTTTTTTAAAACTGTTTTTAACAAAAAAAAATTTAGACTGTTATAAAAAAAAAAATTTAACTGTTATAAATTTTTTTAAAAACAAAATAAATTTGTTTAACGGTTTTTAACAATTTTTTTTTAAACTGTTAATTTTTTTTTAAAACAAAATAAATTTTTTTAACTGTTTTAAACAAAAATTTTTTTTAACTGTTTTTAACTATTTTTTTAAGCTGTTTTTAACAAAAAAAATTTTAAACTGTGATAAAAAAAAATTAACTGTTATAAAAAAAACAAAAAAAATCGTTTTAACTGTTTTTAGCAAAAAAAATTTAAACTGTTTTTAACAAATTTTTTTTAGACTGTTATACTTTTTTTTAAAACTGTTATAAAAAAAATTTAAAAACAAAATAAATTTTTTTAACTGTTTTTAACAAATTTTTTTTTTAACTGTTTTTAACAAATTTTTATTTAAACTGTTATAAACTTTTTTTTTAACTGTTATAAATTTTTTTTTAAAACAAAACAAATTTTTTTAACTGCTTTTAGCAATTTTTTTTTTAACTGTTTTTAACAAATATTTTTTTAGATTGTTATAATTTTTTTTAAACTGTTATAAATTTTAGTTTGTTTTAAAAAAAAATTTGTTAAAAAAAGATTAAATTTTTTTAAACTGTTACAATTTGCACCCCAAACTTTTGTTATCGCCTTAGCCAGTCACTTTTTTCCGGTTAAGTGAAGAAAGTATGCGTTTTGTTACGTATAATGAAGTTTAGGGTGTACTTAGACACTTTTTTCGATTTGAGATGCAAAAGTCAACAATGGTGTAAAATTTGGGGTGTAAATTGTCTTTTAGTCTAAAATTTAATATATTTGACATTATGTCAAATTTTGGGACTGTGGGAGTTGTGTAGAGTATTATCCACAGTACAATTTCAAGTTACAACATTCGTGGGTCATTTGAACATTTTACCCGCGCTAGTTCAGGTAAACATATTTCTAATGGCACTCTATATCTTCTTGGCAAAGATAGGAAAGACTCCAAGAAGTTTTAATATTTATAGTTTACACCCCATTCGTCACAAAATATTTGCATAAAAGCACCTTTTCCTTTCGTTTTTATTCTCGAAACTTTCCGTAGAAAATTTCCCAATTTTCTCTTGATCGGTCCCTAACAGTCCTCAAAAACTCTAAACTTTATTACTAATCGATAGGTCAACAACAATCCAAAGAAGAATTGCTGTATCAGCAGGTTAATTGTGGTAATGCTGAATGTATCAAAGCTCTTTGCAGAGATGGCGCTGGCCTCGAGGTGTCAACAAACTGATTATTTGAATGCTCATATATGTGTACATATTTATGTATATATATAGCCTCACCCCAGTCTCGGCCCCATCAGCACCACCTATTGAACATGCAGTTATAGATGCCGGTCCAATCCATTATCCGTCAGTTGATTCCAACCCCGTTCATTTGTCTTGTCCAGCTGTTGAGATGTTGGCTGCTACAGCGGATGGTATTAAAGAAGATGATGGTGCTTGTTCATCATGTGTAATATGTTTAGACGCCCCCGTTGAGGGAGCTTGCATTCCATGTGGCCACATGGCTGGATGCATGACTTGTTTGAATGAGATCAAAGGCAAGAAAATGGGGCTGCCCTGTTTGTCGTGCAGAGATTGATCAGGTTTTACGGCTGTATGCTGTTTAATTGTGTTATAGCAGTAAAAAAAAGATGAAACTCTAAGACTTCTCCCCCTCCCCCTCCCCCTTCCACTTCCACTTCCACCTAAATCACTGCATTTTTTTACATTTTATATTTTGTAAAAATTTCAATTTTTATAAATCACATTAATTATTTAGTAGTCAAAAGTAAAAATAAAAATTTTTACGGGTCGGAAGAAAGCGGTCGGCGTAGAAGAACTCTTAGTTAAATATTTATACCCTGCGTTTGGATGGAAAGAATAGAACGGAGATCGGAATAATTTATTTCATTAATGAAATATTTTAGTTGGAATGAGTTATTTCATGTTCTCTCTTCCTCAAGACTCTCATGGCTCAATGATAAAAAAAAAACTATTCATAAGGCTTTGAGTATGAACTCTTGGACAAGAATGTTAAATTTCAGTCGAAAATAGAAAAAAAAAATGGTTCAATCCATTTCAATCACAACCAAACACAATTTTTTTATTCCATAAGCATGAGTCATTCAATTCTCTTCCTTTATTACTTCAATCTAAACGTAACTTACGTTTGCATAGTAGGAATAAAGGTAGAAATAAAATGATTTATTCTTAATGAAATGAAAAATATTATGTTTGGTTGTTTCATTGAAATTGAATGAACTATTTTTATTTCTGTCAAATTTATGAAATTTTATTTTTTTTAAAAGGGTATGAAATCACTCATTTCAATCAGGAACGAAATAGAATGAATTATTCTATTCTCCGGTTCATTTTCTTCACTATTTCATTAAGTTGGGACAGTAAATCCTTTCCAAACATCTGCAAGTGGAATCTGTTCAGGTTGATTGCACAACTTATGTCATTGTGATTGAACTCCATAAAATTTATTTGTAGGAATTTTTCTCTTCTTTTTTTTCTGCCCGTAGGACAAACGTGCACTATTTATTCCTTCATAGTTTTACGTGAAAGCTGCAATTTCAAGAAACCAGTTCAAAATCTGACCACAAAATTCACCCTTTTTGACTCTATTACTATTATTTCCTTGTCTGACATGAGTTCGGTCGGCAGATATCTGATTCCATCTACAAATAAAATCGGTAACTCCATTTTATTATCATAGTAAAAATAATATTGACAGAATAATAATTATCGTTTAAAATTTTAAATATCGTTAAAATAATTATAAAAATATTTATTTATTTTGATATTAATATTTTTATTCTGAAAATATTAAACGACAAAAGTTATGATTCGAATTCTAAAGATTCAGCTTACTAATATGTGCAAACATTTCAACCAGTCATACAACTCAATTTTTTGACAAATTTTTTGCTTTGGAGAGGATCTCATTTTGGAGCAAGCGAGTGTACAATATTTTTGGACATAATTTTAAATTTTATTTTGAAGCCTATTGAACCAATCAGAATTAATTGAAGTTTGTTTCCAATAAAAGAAAAAAAAAGGAATTTACCAAGTTCTTATAATCTGACACCTCCAAAATAGGTATACACAACTCATTCTGAGTCGCCAAATACATGATACATAATTTAAATACAAATTTCATTTATACAACACGACAAAACGTAGCTGAGAGTTTTAACGAGAATATTGTCTCGTAGACAATATCCAAACTCAAATAGAATCCTCATTACAATTATTATCACATTATTTTATAGAATAGTGATGACTACTACAACCATCATCTCGGACCGTCACTCCATTCCCCGACTAGTCCCGGCTATATTCTCATTTCCTGAAGAGAATAATGAAAGTAAAGGGTGAGCTCAACTAGCTCAGTAAGAAATATTATGACTAAAATAATACAGAATAAATTATCGTTAGTCTTCAACAGTGTTAAACTGATAGAATACTATAAACAACAAGTTTAATTGCAGTGAAACAAGCAATCCATTAGATGAGTCAAGTAGAGCATGATATCTACTATCTTCTATGATTTAAAAGTTCATCATCAATATTTTATCGTTGTAACACAGCTCAATAAATAATACACATCACTGAATTATCCATGCATTACGAGCCAAAAGATATTCATTAATATCACATCCACGAATTATCCATGCACTACGGGCCAAGGATATTCGTTATTATCATCAATGGTCATGATCATGCCAACAACTGTCTATCAATGCACTACGGGCCAATGAGGACTTTTACCACATTATTTGTAACATTACAGGTCATGATTATATCGATACATAATTCTTGGTCATAATCATATCAATCAACAGTCTATCTATGCACTACGGGCCAAAGATGACTTTCATCATAATATAAATATGAGGATTATGACAATGATATAAGAATTCAATTAAGTGAAAGCATGGATAAATTTTAAAGATTTATAATTTAATTTATCCAGAGTTCAAGAATGTCCAAATTATCAACATGATAACTGCTTTGTGGAGTAAAATTCAAGAATAATATTGTACCAAAAATAATTTGGATAGAAAAAAATTAATTTTTATCATGAATAGTACCCCGAGCAAATAGTACCCGTATGAATAGTATCCCGTGAATAGTACTCCGACATGAAAAGATTAAAATTTAATAAGAATGTTCAGAAAAATATCTTTGTGAAACGATACTAGATGAAGCAAAAATTTCAAAAATATTCTACAAATTTCAAGGAGTATAGAAGCAATACTTAACAAAATGAGTGTAGAATTCAAAATTTGAAACGAAATATTATTACTTACATACTACAGAGTATGGAAGAAAATATTATTTCTTACGAATATTGAACAAAAATAATACTCCTTACCTTAAAAGGAGAGCACTTCTGACTGGTATGACAGGGATATTCTTGAAAAAAATATATACATTTTCTACACTCAAAGCTTTCTTAAACTCAAAAGAAATACGCTCAATATCTGGCTCACCACGGAACATAAAGGTGACGAATGGAACTTTCTGTTCCTCTGTGCATCTCAAGACATCAAATATCTTGGTAATTTGCTTAACCCACGTTTTTGCCTTAATCGGATCTAGCTTTTTTAAAAACTCTAGTGGTCCTAACTCTTTGAACTGTTTGGCTGTGACTAGCCGCGCGTTGCTATTATTTTCACCCGTATTTTGTACACGAGTCTTCCTCGTCTGATTTTATATGAACTGCAAAAAGATTTTAAACATCACATCATTCATCGTTTGATCGGTGGTGTTGTTTACAAGAGGAACATTGTCTTCCTGTTGCACGTTCTCCTGATTGGTGATTAAAGGTGTCTCCACAGTCTCATTCACTCCATTGTTAACATTTTTAGTTGTCATTCTCAAATACTGCCATAAAACAAGGGTTAATTAAAAAAATTGACATTTCACATATTATTCCTATATTCTGACTGACCAATTAATCACAAATAAGCTTAGGTAGGACACACTAGCGAAGGATTTACTCGTTACTCCCTTCCTAGTTCTAACATCAGATCTCCATCAAAGATCATATCCCTAAGCTCTGATACCAACTGTGACGCTCCCAAAATAGGTCCACACAACCCATTCTGAGTCGCCAAATATATGGTACAAAAAATAACAACAACTTCATTATTACAATTATCGTGCAAAATACGACAACACATGTGTTGTGAGTTTAAATACAAATATTATCTTTTAGACAATATCCAAACTCAAATAAGTCCTCATTATAATTATTGATACACTATTTTATAAAATAGTTAGGACTGCTAAAATAACTGTCTTGAAATATCACTCCACACCCCTGATTAGTTCTCGCTATATTCTCGCCTCCTGAGAAAAAAAATAGAACAAAAAAAAAAGGGTGAGCTCAACTAGTCCAATAAAAAATATTATGACTAAGATAACGTAGAACAAATTATCGTTAGCCTTCAATAAATCAGATAAAATATAATGGACAACAAGTTTTAGATCAATATTCGCAGCGAAAATAACAATTCATTAGAAGAGTTAAGTAGAGAATGAAGTCTACTATCTTCTATGATTTAAAAGTCCATCATCAATATTTTATCCCTATAACATCAATCAATATACATCCTAAATCAAATATTCATCTTTGTACTACGGGCCAAAGATATTAATTTGTATCACCAGTTGGTCATGTTTATCTCAATACCTGTCCATCTTTGCATTACGGACCAAAGATATTCATCAAGTAATCATTCATCTTTGCACTACAGGCCAAAGATATTCAGTTATATCACCATTTAGGACTAAGGATGATGAAAATATTTTAAAAAAAATGAATTCAGTGAGATAAAAGGACAAAGATTAGGGATTTGTACTTCAGTTTATCTAAGTTCAAAAATACTCCATAATAATCAAATTTAGAGCAAAATTCAAGAATAAAGATCAAAATATGGATACAATAAAAGATAGTAACCATAATAGACAACTTGGACCAAGATTTTTTTTTTAATTTTTCTGTGAATAGTGTCGTATCCGTGAATAGTATCATATACGTGAATAGTATCATATACGTGAATAGTAACCTCGACACAAAAGGTAAAATTTTTATTAAAAATTATACTTCGTGAATAGTACCGTATTCGTGAATAGTATCGTATACGTGAATAGTGTCGTAAATGTGAATAGTAACCTCGACATGAAAAGGTAAAAATTTCATACCAATATTTCGGTATAATGATATTAAAAGAAATAACATCATTTACGAAGAAAATAACATCTCTTATCTCAAAAGAATAGTACTTCTGACTGAAATATCGGATATAATGCTGAAGAAAACTTACACTGCTGATCAACTCTCAAAGTATCTAAATACTCACAAAAATACGCTCGATATATAGAAAAAGAAACTTCTGATTCTGGTGTAATTTTTATTTCTAACTAAGCACCCTATTTATAGGAAAATGCCAGAATACCAACGTAGACTAACCTGCTACCGGTGGCTTCCACCCTATGCTATATATTCACGCACACCACACTTTGAAATTTTAGCAATTTTTCACAAAAAATAAAAGTAGGGCCCACCCATATTTTTAATAAAAATATATATTTTTGAAACTTCAATAATTCATAATAAATAGCTCTTTTATCAAAAAAATATGAACCTTATGTGTATTCTATATAAAATTTAATTCTCTACAACTTTATAAAATTTTTTTTTTCCAAATTCTAAACAGAAAATGACCGAAATTCACATACAGATAATTTTTAATACACCCATTCCGATAAAATACTGATAAAATACCTCAGTATTAATTCCTTCATTTATATCCACACAAAATTAATATTTTCTTATCATATAAATCAATAATTAATTATTCACAAATAATATTACAGAATTACAATAATGACAACCAGGTCGTTCCCAAGAAAGTGGGTGCTTTCCGATAAGAATTTCTCCTTACTGGCGCGCAATTAGGTGATAAAACCCCTTTTCTAGATAGAACTTTCTTAAATACTGCCAATAATGCTATCTAATAATATGAATTATTGATCTGATAATGAGAAATACTCTGCAGTGACAATTATTGAAACAAGAATAATATAAAATATCAACGTAGAAATTATTGAATCAATAAAATAAAATATTGAACAGTAATTACTGTAACAATTATTGAGTAGTGTCTTCTTACGTAAGAATCAATAATCTAAAAATACTGTGCAATACAGTGTGCTACCGTGAAACCACGCGTATTACTGTATTTTAACCACTAGGTATTCTAACAGTGTTAACGGTAACAACTACGCTGTTATTTATAAAAAACTTAAATTTATCGTTTTCTTCATCTGACAGTTTTACGTTATGGAACCCACAAATGGCTGCGCCATCGTACGAATATTCCCCGACAACAATGAATATTTTATAACCACTTGCTTATTTAAAATATTTGAGCATTTTACCCATAACTAACCACATTAATCAAATCAACCCATTACTATTTTAAAATAATGAATAGAGAAAATTCAATTTTATTTATAAAAAGTTGGGGTCTTACAACCTCCTCTCCTTATAAAATTTCATTCTCGAAATTGACGTACATACCTAGTATTTCAAAAAGGTGAGGATACCTCGCTTTCATTTCCAATTCCAACTCCAAGGTCATTTCCTCAATAGCATGGTTCCTCCACAAAACCTTGACTTGTGATATAATCTTTGTGCGTAGGACATGTTCCTTCCTATTCAAGATCTTGACAGGTACCTACTCGTACGTTAAATCTTCGACTATCTCGTCTGGTTCTAACTCAATAATGTGGTTTGGGTCTGCCACATATTTACGAAACATAGATATGTAAAAAATATTGTGAACACGAGACATGCTTGGAGGTAATGCGAGTCTATAGGCCACATTTCTTACTCGATTAATAATCTCAAATGGACCAACAAATCGTGGATTGAGCTTTCCTCTCTTCCCGAATCTTGTAACTCTCTTCCATGGAGCAACACGTAACAATACATGATCCCCAATATTAAATTTCACGTCCTTTCGATGAAGATCCGCATAACTCTTTTGTCGATCCTGTGCCGTTTGTATATGTTGTCGAATTATTTGGATCTTTTATGTAGTCATACATACCAACTCTGGTCCCAACAATGTTGCTTCACCCACCTCATCCTAACATACTGGAGAGCGACACTTTAGTCCATACAATGCTTCGAATGGAGCCACACCTATACTTGCCTGATAACTATTGTTGTAAGATAATTCCACCAATGGTAAGTACTTATCCCAACTCCCTTTGAAGTCTAGAACATAAAGTCTCAATAGATCTTCAAGAGTTTGAATAGTCCTTTCCGATTACCCGTCCGTTTGAGGATGATATGCCGAACTGAATCGTAAATCCGTGCTCATAGCTTTCTGCAAACTAACCCAAAATTGTGAAGTGAACCTTGGGTCACGATCTGAAACTATGGATACCGGCATGCCATGCAACCTCATAATCTCATTCACGTACATACGAGCAAGACGTTCAAGGGAATAAGTCTCCCGTATCGACAAGAAATGAGCAGACTTGATTAACCTATCAACAATAACCTAAATTACATATATTCCTTGAGAAACCTTGGGAAGACCAGTAACAAAATTCATGGTAATGTGTTCCCACTTCCATTTCAGAATCTCAAGTGCTTGCAATGGACCCTTTGGCACTTGATGCTCCGCCTTTACACGTTGACAAGTTAAACACCTCGAGATAAACTCCGCGATCTCTCTTTTCATATTACTCTACCAAAATTTATATCGAAGATTATGGTACATTTTGGTACTCCCAAGATGGATTACAAACGGTGTGTTGTGTACCTCCATCATGATTCTATGCTTCAAATCAGAATCGTTAGGAATGCAAAGTTTGGAGTTGACTTGAAATATTTCTTCTTCATCGATTCTTGCTTCTGGAATAACACCTTCTTGTACTTTCTTCTTCATACACATCAGCTCTAGGTCTGTGGCTTGAGCAGCTTTAACTTTATCAATTAAAGTCGGTTCTACTCGTATATTTGATATCATTACATGGGTACTTTGAGCCTTTAACTCTATCTCCATCCTTTGTAAGTCGTACAAAATGGGTCTTTGTGTTAACAACATTGCACTCGTACCCCCATACGATCTTCTACTCAATGCGTCAGCTACCACGTTTGCTTTTTCAGGATGATATTGAATGGTATGGTCGTAATCTTTCAACAGCTTGAGCCAACGTCATTGCCGCATGTTGAGTTCCTTTTGGGTTAAGAAATATTTGAGGCTTTTATGATCCATATAAATCTCCACTTTCTCCCCATATAGGTAGTGTTTCCAGATCTTCAAAGCGAAAACGATTGTTGCCAACTTCAGATCATGAGTAGGATAATTCCTCTTATATTCTTTGAGTTGTCGTGAGGCATAGGCTATGATTTTTCCATGTTGCATGAGAACACATCCTAACCCTTTGCCCGAAGCATCGCTGTAGATAACAAATCCATCCGAACCGGATAGTATTGTCAGAACAAGTGCCGAAATGAGTCTCCTCTTGAGCTCTTGAAAACTCTTCTCGCATTCCTCTCTCCATACGAATTTTGTATCTTTTTGATTCAGCTGAGTTAATGGACTAGCGATTCGAGAAAATCCTTCCACGAATCTCCGATAATAACCAACTAAGCCCAGAAAGCTACGTACTTCGGTCACCGACTTCGGTTGCTCCCAACTTTTTATTGCTTCAATCTTTGTCGGGGTCAACAGATACTCCATGTTTTGACACCACGTGCCCAAGGAATGCTACTTCCTCAAGCCAGAACTCGCATTTCTTCAGCTTGACATATAGCTTGTTATCACGAAGCCTTTGAAGTAACAGCTTCAAATGGTGCTCATGATCTTCTCGGCTTTTGGAATAGATGAGGATGTCATCAATAAAGATAACAACGAACTGATCCAAATATTCGTTGACCACACGGTTCATCATATCCATAAAAGCAGCAGGAGCATTAGTCAATCCAAAAGACATGACTAAGAATTTATAATGCCTGTACCGAGTTCTGAAGGCAGTCTTCTGAATATCCTCAGTTTTAATCTTCAGCTGATGATATCCAGAACGAAAATCGATCTTTGAAAATAATTATGCTCCTTGCAACTGGTCGAACAGGTCATCAATGCGAGGTAGCGGATACCTATTCTTGATGGTGACATGGTTCAATTTCCGGTAGTCAATACAAAGTCGCATACTCCCATCTTTCTTCTTCACGAATAAAACAGGAGCACCCCAAGAAAATGTACTAGGACGATTGAAACTGATGTCTAACATCTCCTGTAGTTGGACCTTTAACTCCTGAAGTTCAATAGAAGTCATTCGATATGGGATTTTAGAAATAGGTTTTGTACCAGGTTTAAGGTCAATAAAGAATTTAACTTCACGTTCTGGGGGTAGACCGAGAAGTTCTTAGGGAAATACGTCAGGAAATTCACTAACAACAGAAATATTATTCAAATCTTACGTATTTTTGTTCAAGTCCATGACATGGGCTAAGAAAGCTTGACATCCGTTTATCAATAAACGAATGGCTTTATGGCTTAATATGACAGTGATTGACTTTAGTGGTTTGGTTGCTTGAATTCGCATAACAGGTTGGATAGGAATATGAAAACTAACAACCTTACAAAAATAATAAATTTTGGCATGATGAGTAGTTAACCAATCAATACCTAAAATCACATCAAATGCAAGTATTTTCAAAGAAATAAGATCGACAGGTAATGTGATGGTCCCAACTTGAATCAAGCAAGATTTATAAATCGTGGATGTAACGAAAGATTCTCCTAACGGAGTTTCAACAGACAAGTCAAAGTCTAATTTCTCAGGGGTCAAGTTCACACGTTGAGCATAAGCAGGAGAAATAAAAGAATAGGTAGAACCGGTATCTAATAAGGTATAAACTTCGCAAGAGTTTATGATTAGCTTACCCGTGATCACCTCGTTCGGGTTACTCGCGTTTTGGGCAGTCACGACAAACGCACTTCTAGGAACCACTGACTTTGACTTGTCCAGGACAGTCTTTGGAGTCATCATTCCCGCTGGACTTGGTTTCGCTATAGGAAAATCTCGAGCTATATGATCTTCCTTTCCACAGTTATAACACACCTTGAATTGTTGTGGGCAGTTTGGGCTGATGTGTCGCTCTTTCTCGCATTTATAACATACGACCGGTGGTCGTTCTCCTCCCCTAGGAGTAGTTGATGTTGGTGATAATGTCTTTACGTTGTCATTGTTGTACCTTCACTTTTCGAAATCTTCCCCCGACTCGCTTCTTCTACTATTATGGCCACGATTACCACAAGAGTGGTTACTGCTTTTGTTCAGATATTTTCCTCCCCGCTGGTTATCATTGCTCCGATGACTGCTGCCATCGGTATGACCCTGGTTGTAGTTCCTCGGCTGAACAGACTCATTATCTCGCTCTAATAATTGAGCCATGTTCACAACATTTGAATATAGAGAAAATTTATGAGAAATGAGGTATTGACGAATTTCGGGTTTCAAACCTCTTAGAAACAACCGCGTCATATGTTCCTCGTTCTCTACCAAATGAGGTGCAAACCTGGATAACTCCATAAACTTAGCCTTATACTGGGACACAGTCATGTTATTCTGTTCTAGTCTGACAAACTCTACCTCCTTCATATGACGAATACTTTCAGGAAAGTACTTGTTATTGAACAGTTTCTGGAACGCTTCCCAAGACATATTGAGTGCGGCTGGCTGGGTACGCTTCATAGATTTCCACCAGTAAGTTGCCTCACCACGGAACATAAAGGTGGCTAATGGAACATTTTGTTCCTCCATGCATCTCAAGACATTAAATATCTTGGTAATTTGCTTAACCCACGTTTTCGCCTTAATCGGATCCGACCTACCCAAAAATTCTGGTGGTCCCAACTCTTTGAACTGCTTGGTTGTGACAAGCCGCGCGTTGCTATTATTTCCACCCGTATTTTGTACACGAGTTTCTCTCGTCTGATTTTGCATGAACTGCAAAAAACTTTTAAACATCACATCATTCATCGTTTGATCGGTGGTGTTGTTTACAGGAGGAACATTGTCGTCCTGTTTCACGTTCTCCTGGTTGGTGATTAAAGGTGACTCCACGGTCTCATTCACTCTATTATTAACATTTTCAGCTGCCAATCTCAAATACTACCATAAAATAAGGGTTAATTAAAGAAATTGACATTCTACATATTATCCCTATATTCTGACAGACCAATTAAACACAAATAAGCTTATGTAGGACACACTAGCGAATGATTTACTCATCACTCCTTTCCTAGTTCTAACCCCAGATCTCCATCAGAGATTATATCCCTGAGCTCTGATACCAACTGTGACGCCCCCAAAATAGGTCCACACAACCCATTCTGAGTCACCAAATACATGGTACAGAAAATAACTACAACTTCATTATTATAATTGTCGTGCAAAATACGACAACATATATGTTGTAAGTTTAAATACAAATATTGTCTTCTAAACAATATCCAAACTCAAATAAGTCCTCATTACAATTATTGATACACTATTTTATAAAATAGTGAGGACTGTTAAAACAACTGCCTTGAAACATCACTCCGCACCCCGACTAGTTTCCGCTATATTCTCGTCTCCTGAGAAGAAAAATGGAACAAAAAGGAAAAGGGTGAGCTCAACTAGCCCAGTAAAGAATATTATGACTAAGATAACGTAGAACAAATTATTGTTAACCTTCAATAATTCAGATAAAATATAATAGAAAACAAGTTTTAGATTAATATTCGCAGCGAAAATAACAATTCATTAGAAGAGTTAAGTAGAGAATGAAGTCTACTATTTTCTATAATTTAAAAGTCCATCATCAATATTTTGTCCCTGTAACATCAATCAATATACATCCTGAATCAAATATTCATCTTTTCACTATGGTCCAAAGATATTCATTTGTATCACCAGTTGGTCATTTTCATCTCAATATTTGTCCATCTTTGCACTACGGACCAAAGATATTCATCAAGTAATCATTCATCTTTGCACTACAGGCCAAAGATATTCAGTTATATCACCATTTAAGACTGAGGATGATGAAAATATTTTAAAGAAAACGAATCCAGTGAGATAAAAGGACAAAGATTAGGAATTTGTACTTCAGTTTATCTAAGTTCAAAAATACTCCATAATAATCAATTGTGGAGCAAAATTCAAGAATGAAGATCAAAACATGGATACAATTAAATATAGTAACCATAATAGACAACTTGAACCAAGAAAAGAAAATTTAATTTTTCTGTGAATAGTACCGTATTCGTGAATAGTAATCTCGTCACAAAACGGTAAAATTTTTATAAAAAAAATCATACATCGTGAATAGTACCGTATTCATGAATAGTGTCGTATACGTGAATAGTAACCTCGACATGAAAAGGTAAAAATTTTATAATAAAATTCATATCAATATTTCGGTATGATAATATTAAAAGAAATAACATCATTTACAAAAAAAAATAACATCAGTTACCTCAAAAGAATAGTACTTCTAACTGAAATATCGGATATAATGCTGAAGAAAAATTGCACGGCTTATCAACTCTCACAGTATCTAAATACTCACAAAAATACCCTCGATATATAGAGAAAGAAACTTCTAATTTTGGTGTGATTTTCATTTCTAACTAAGCACCCTATTTATAAGAAAATGTCATAACACCAATGTAAACTAACCTGCTACCGGTGGCTTCCACCCTTTGCTATTCACGCACACCACACTTTAAAATTTTAGCAATTTTCCACAAAAAATAAAATTGGGGCCCACCCATATTTTTAATAAAAATATTTATTTTTGAAACTTCAATAATTCATAATAAATAGCCCTTTTATCAGGAAAATATGAACCTTATGTCCATTCCATATAAAATTTAATTTTTTACAACTTTGTAGAATAAAGTTTTTCTAAATTCCAAACAGAAAATGACCGAAATTCACATACGGATTGTAAGACCCCAACTTATTATAAATAAAATTGAATTTCCTTTATTTATTATTTTGAAATAGTAAGGGTTAAATTGATTAATGAGGTTAGTTATGGGTAAAATGCATAAATATTTTAAATAAGTAGGTGGTTATAAAATATTCATTGTTGTCGGGGAATATTCGTTTGGTCGTGGAATATTCTTCATGTCGGGGAACATTCGTACGACGGCGCAGTCTTTTGTGGGCCCCATAACGAAAAACGATTGGATAAAGAAAACGACAAGTATGAGTTGTTTATAAATAACGGCGTAGTTGTTACCGTTAATACTGTTGGAATACCCGGTGGTTAAAACACAGTAATACGCGTTGTTGCACAGTAGCACACGGTATTGCACCAATTATTGATTCTTACGTAAGAAGGCACTACTCAATAATTGTTACAGTAATTACTGTTCAATATTTTATTTTATTGATTCAATAATTGCTACGTTGATATTTTATATTACTGTTGTTTCAATAATTGTCACTATACAATATTTTCTATTATCGGAGCAATAATTCATATTATCTTAATAATATTATTAGATAACATTATTGACAATGTCTAGAAAGTTCTGTCTAAGGAGAGGTTTGGTCATCTAATTGCGCGCCAGTAAGGAGAAATCCTTATTGGAAAGCCCCCTCTTTCCTGGGAATGGCCTGGTTGTCAGTACTGTGATTCTGTAATATTATTTGTGAATAATTAATTATTTATTTATATAATGAGGAAAATATTGATTTTATGTGGATATAGATGGAGAAAATTTTTAAATGTGACAATTGTTGAAAATTAATATTTTATCTTTTTCTGATAAAATAATTCATTTAAATATATTGTTTTAATAATATATTAATGGTGATATTTTTACAATTAATATGGGATATATGAGTATATGAGAAGAAAGAGTATTTTTGTTGCATTAAATGATTAACACAGGTTTTGTGTGTCGGTGGACCTATTTCTTGACTGAAATATGATTATAGCCTGTAAAATCGTCCGTTTGTGGATTTCGGTCAATTTTTGTTTAGAATTTAGAAAAACTTTCTTCTGCAAAATTGTGGAGAATTGAATTTTCTATAAAAAAACGCGAGATTCGAATTTTCTGATGAAAGAGCTATTTATTATGAATTATTGAAGTTCCGAAGTTCTGAAATAATTGGTTTTTGAAAGTTTTAATTATTCTTATTTACAAAATCGTTTTTTTTTGCTTGGTGAGCTGCATTAAACATGTACAATGAGCTGAAATCAGATTTCAAGAGGTGGGCTTGACAATTTTATAAATATAAATATTATTATATTTAATTTTCTGCTTTGGTGTTCTAAGCATTTTCCTATAAATAGGGTGCTTAGGTTAGAATTGAAAATCACACTAGAAACTGAAACCTTTTCTCTCTTTCTCTCTCTATATTAGTGAGCGTATTCTTGTGAGTATTTTAATACTTTGAGTATTGCTAGACGGTGCAAGTTCTAGTCATAGCCTATATCCGGTGTTCAACTAGAAGTACTGTCTTTACGAGGTAAGAGATGTTATTTTATTCGAAAATGATATTATTTCTTCAACATCATTATGCCGAAATATTGGGTGGAAATTTTTATCAAATTTAGAACTTTTCATGTCGGGGTTAATATTCATGAGTTACTATTCACGAGTTACTATTCACGAGTTACTATTCTGGATACTAGCTTTGATTGTATCCATGTTTTGATCATTCTTGAATTTTACTTCACTATGATTATTTATAAGGTATTTTTGAACATGGATAAATCGAAATACGAATCCTTAATATTTGTTATTTTGTTTCAGTGGATTCGTTTCCTTTAAAATATTTTTCATCATCCTCAGTCCTAAGTGATGATATAACTGAATATCTTTGGCCTGTAGTGAAAAGATGAATGATTTCTGATGAATATCTTTGGCCCGTAGTGCAAAGATGAACAGGTGTTGAGATGAGCATGACCAACTGATGAATATCTTTGGCTTGTAGTGCAAAGATGAATATTGATTGATGTTACATGGATAAAATATTGATGATGGACTTTTAAATTCATAGATAATAGTAGATTTCATTCTGTACGTAACTCTTCTATGAATTATTATTTTTCGCTGCGAATATTGATTTAAAACTTGTTGTCTATTGTATTCTATTAGATTTTTTCCTGTTGAAGACTAACGATAATTTGTTCTGTATTATCTTAGTCATAATGTTCTTTACTGGGCTAGTTGAACTCACCCTTTTCCTTTTTGTTCTATTTTTCTCAGGAGGCGAGAATGTAGCGAGTACTAGTCGGGGTATGGAATGATGGTTCTAGAAGTTATTTTAGTAGTCCTCACCATTTTTGTGAAATAATGTATCAATAATTGTAATGAGGACTTATTTGAGTGTGAATATTGTCTAGATGACAATATTTGTATTTAAACTCACAGATCTTATGTTGTAATAGTAAAGATGTAGTTATTTTTGTACCATGTATTTTGGCGACTCAGAATGGATGTTGTATACCTATTTTGGGGGCGTCACACGGATGATTTTTAATACATCCATTCCGACAAAATACTGATAAAATACCTCAGTATTAATTCCTTCATTTATATCCAAACAAAATAAATATTTTCTTATCATATAAATAAAAAATTAATTATTCACAAATAATATTACAGAATCATAATAATGACAACCAGGTCGTTCCTAGGAAAGAGGGGGCTTTCCAATAAGGATTTCTCCTTACTGACGAGAAATTAGGTGACCAAACCCCTTTCCTAGACAAAACTTCCTTAGACATTGCCAATAATGCTATCTAATAATATTATTTAAAAAATATGAATTATTGATCTGATAACTGGAAATACTGTGCAGTGACAATTATTGAAACAACAATAATTTAAAATATCAACGTAGCAATTATTGAATCAATGAAATAAAATATTGAACAGTAATTACTGTAATAATTATTGAGCAGTGTCTTATTACGTAAGAATCAATAGTCCAAAAATACTGTGCAATACTGTGTGCTACCTTGCAACCACGCGTATTACTGTACTTTAACCTCCAGGTATTTTAACAGTGTTAACGGTAACAATTATGCCGTAATTTATAAAAAAGGCTCAAACTTGTCATTTTTTTCATCCGACAGTTTTCTATTATGGGACCCACAAATGGCTGCGCCGTCGTATAAATATTCCTCGACAGCAAGAATATTTCACGACCAAATGAATATTTCCCGACAACAATGAATATTTTATAACCACTTGCTTATTTAAAATATTTACGCATTTTATCCATAACTAACCACATTAATCAAATCAACCCTTACTATTTCAAAATAATGAATAGAGGACATTCAATTTTATTTATAAAAAGTTAGGGTGTTACAACCTCCCCTCCTTATGAAATAAAAGTATTCAATTTTCTTATAATTATTATTCTATTTAGTAAATGGTTAAATTGATAAAAAGTTAAAATGAAGGGTGATATGTGAAAATTTTACAAACTAAGCAAGTTGTCATAAAATATTCGTTTAGTCGGGGAATATCCATACGACGAAACAATCATTGGTGGACTCCACAACAGAATAACTGTCGAATTTTGAAAATGACAGAAATAATTTTTTATTAAAATAACGGCAAAAGTTTTACCGTTAACTGTTGAAATACACTGTGGTAAAAGTACAGTAATACGCGTGATTGCACAGTAGTACACAGTATTGCACATGCAATATCTATAAATTATTGATACTTACGTGAGAAGTCACTCAATTTTATTTAATTATTGCAACAGTAGTTACTGCATAGTATCTCATATTATTGATTCAATTATTGTCACAGTATTATCTGCACAATATTTTATATTATTAAATCAATAATTGAGACGATAAAATTATTCATATTATTATTTGTATTATTGACAATGTCTAGAAAGTTCTGTCGAAGAAAGAGTTTGGTCACCTAATTGCGCACCAATAAGGAGAAGTCCTTATCGGAAAGTTCCCTATTTCCTAGGAATGATTTGATTGTTAATATTGTGAGTTATAATATTAATGATGAATAATTATTGAAAGATTAAAGATGTGTTATATATATTTATTAGTGATAAATAATGAGATTTAATTTAATAGTTAGTCAAGACTAATTAAATAGTTTGAACTAACTAAGAAAACAAAAGTGTGTATAAAACACAAGAAAATGAAATTAAAAATTGAATTTGAGTTCAGAGTTGAATTTGAAGACGCGGACGAGATATTTAAGTCCGGGATGATGAAATTAGTAAAAATAGAATATAAACACAAAATTTGTCGGGGTTGACTTTTTGGTCAAAAAGTCAACAGTTGACTTTTTTAGAAAAAGCCAAACTTAAAAAATTCAAAGATGAAATTATTGATAAAAATATTTCTATTGTGTTGAAATTTTTAGTGTTAGTGAAAATCGATATTTATTTTGATAATAGTTGATTTCTGGATATTAAATTGACCAAATGGGTAATTAATCGGATAAATGAGTAATTAATTGTTATTAGTTCACATGAAAAGAACTATTGGTTCACATGCAAAGAACTATTGGTTCACATGCATGCACTATTAGGGAGGTTATGCAATATTGATAATACTTGAAGGACTAAATTAAAAATAGAGGCAAAGATGAAGGTACTAAACTATAATAAATCGAGCTCCTAAACGTGTAATTATCGAAACTATGTTTTTCTATAAATAGAAGCTCATTTCTTTTTTCATTCTCACCAATTCAGTAAGACTCACAAGAGCAACTATAGAGATCGAAACTATAAAGAGAAAGAAGAAGAGTATCTGTTACTTCACTATTGCAGCATCCAGTCTTCTACTATGATAAGGGGTCTTATTTACGGGGTACTATTCACTCAGAATATTATTTATGGGGTACTATTCACGCGGGTACTATTCACGCGGAGTATTATTTACGGAATACTATTCACTCGGGGTATTATTTACGGGGTACTATTCACTCTGGTATTATTCACTCGGGAGTACTATTTACGAAATATTATTCACGGGATACTATTCATGAAGTATTATTCACAAAGTACTATTCACGGAGTACTATTCATGAAGTAATATTCACGGGACATTATTCACGTCAAAAATTGATTTCTTTATATTCAAAATTATTTTTGATATGTAAATATCATTATTAAATTTTACTCCACGTTTAGTTATCATGTTGATAATTTGGATATTCTTGAACTCTAGATAAATTAAATTACAAATTTTTAATATTTATCATTGATCTCACTTGATTGAATCCTTATATCATTGTTATTATTCTTATGTTTATATTATGGTGAAAGCCATCTTTGGCCCGAAGTGCAAAGATGGACTGTTGATTATTAATTTTACAGTATTATATTTTTGACCCGTAGTGTAAAGATGGACATGTGTATGACATGATCATGACCTAGACATGATCTGACAGACAATTGATTGAAATGATCATGACCATTGGTTTTATAATTGAATATCTTTGGCCCGTAATGCAAAGATAAACAATTGATTGTTATGATCATTGTTATTACATTTGAATGTCTTTAGCCTTTGGGGAAATGATATTGAGTGAAAGTTCTATTAAGCCTTTGTGGCAAGGAGAAACTGTTAATTATTGGTTTTACAGTTGAACATCTTTGACCCGTAGTGCAAAGATGGACTGTTGAGTATTGGTTTTACAGTTATATATTTTTGGCCGTAGTGCAAAGATGGATTGTTGATTTACATGATTATAAATATGAATTGTTAATTTAACTATAATCTTTGGTGGTTCAGGTGAAGACAGGTGATGAAAGTTCTCTTTGTCTTGGGTACAAAAAGAATTGTTGATGGATGTTACGGGGATAAAATATTAATGATTAACTTTTAATTTGGAGGATATAGTAGACATTATGTTCTACTTGACTCTTCTAATAGATTATTGTTTCCGCTACAATTGTTGATCTAAAACTTATTGTCTATTGTATTCTATCAGATTTTTTTTGTTGAGGACTAAGGATAATTTATTCTACATTATCTTAATCATAATATTCTTTACTGGGCTATTTGTACTCACCCTTTTGCTTCACAATTCCTTTTAGGTAATAAGAGTGTAACTGGGTCAAGCAGGGATAACAGGAGAATAATGTGATGGTCCGAGACTGTGGAAGTTTCCCAATATATTATAAAATAGCATATAATTGTATTGATGACGTAAGATGTGTGTGTCGTATTTTACACGTCACTTAATAATTGATTTTGGCGAACAACAATAGGGTGAGGAGGACCCGACCTTGAAATCGTCAAATATGCACATCATTAGAATGAACATGATATTAATCTTCTCGTTCTTCTTTGGGGTCTTGAAATAATTGCTGCTGTATTTTATATGGCATTGTAATAATCTGAGTTTGGATATTGTCTACGAGACAATATTCGTGGTAAAACTCTCAGCATATGTTTTGTCGTATTGTATAAATAAAGTTTGTATTTGAATTATGTACCGTGTATCTGGCGACTCAAAATGAGTTGTGTATATCTATTTTGGGGGCGTCACAGTTATAGTTTATGGTGTAACTTAGGATTTATTCAAAGAAATATATATACTACCTATGTATGTGTGTGTGTGTGTGTGTGTGTGTATATATATATATATATATATATATATATATATATATATATATATATATATATAGCGACCACATCCATGACAACCGATTACTGGGAGCAACTAAAAAAGTCACGACACAATAACTTGTAGCGATTGGGATAATTAAAAAGGGACATGCCCCATTTTAATTGTCCCAGCCACTACAAGCTGTAACGACTTGTCACTATTCATATTGGTTTGTAATATTATTAATACTATTATATTAATATTTTGTAATATTAATATTAATAATAATATTTTGTAATATTATTAATACTATTATATTAAAATATTTATATTTATAATATTAATATTAATAATAATATTCTGTAATATTATTAATACCTATATTAATATTTTGTAATATTAGTATTAAATATTAATATTAATAATAGTAACAACTAATATGAATATGAATATTAATATTAATACTAATATTACTATTATTCTTATTAAGATAAATATTAATATTATATATAAAAAAAACCACTACAAGATGTTACGGCTTAGTATTTTTTTATGATAACAAGTTTATACAGTTCCTTCAACTTTACGGCCATTACAATCGAAGGTATCCGGTTAGCATGAAGTTTATTTTTTGGTAAGTTGGTCAATTGGCTAATAGAATATTGACACACATAGAGTCTCATCTGCGTGTCAGCACTCTATTGGCCAATTAACCAACTTACCTAAAAATGAACTTCATACTAACCACTTCCCAATCGAAGTATTATTAAAGCATCATATATCATCATCTAGTATATGTGTTTATCCAATACATACCTTTCCAAAAGTAATCTTAATAACATTAAAACTATCATCATCATCTAATGTCCACTTAATTTTTTTCACTATTTTAAATAAATTATGCTTTTAAAATTTTAATAGAGCCTAATTTCTATTATATTTCACTATTATTAATATTAATATTATAAATATTAATATAATAGTATTAATAATATTACAAACTAATATGAATAGTGACAAGTCGCTACAACTTATAGCGGCTGAGACAATTAAAATGGGACATGTCCCTTTTTAATTGTCCCAGCCGTTACAAACTGTTGTGCCATGACTTATTTGGTTGCTCCCAGCAACCTGTTGCCATGGGTCCCATTTATATATATATATATATACTGGTTCGTTAACGAACTGGCTATGACAATGATTCGAACAATCGTTATAGAATAAAAAACCATCGTCATAATATACGGCGACGATTTTCTGTTTTATAGCGATAACGAACCAATTCGTTTATGAGATTATATATATATATATATATATATATATATATATATATATATATATATATATATGCATTTTTAATTCTACATTTTCTTTTCTTTTCTTTTTGTGAAAACTTAAGTACTACAAGTAGTAAAGCAGAGACAAGTGAAGCTTCTTTTGCCACTACTTTGATCTTCTTGTGTATTGAAAGATAAGCCAATACAACTCCATTAATTAGTCTCTTTGTGCTTTGTTTAAAGTTAAGCTCTTTGTGCTTGTGGGAAATCAGTTTTATTCGATTCTTTTCTTAAAATTAAAACAAAATGGACTGCTAGGCAATAAATGTGCTCCTAGGGGACAATATCCTTATCTTTACATGAGAAAAGAAATACTACCTCCAATAAATTAAAAACATAGGATTTAATTTGACTTTTTCACAAGATTTAATTTTTTAAAAAGTAAATAAATCACGCCAATTTTATATTTTAAAATATTATAAATAAGGAATGCCTAAATAACTTTTATTGATTGTTGATATTATCATCACAGCAAACATATATTTATCGGAATTCTAACGACACTTCATATTTTAAGGGACACTTATATTGCTCTACCAGCATCATTTTTACTCTATCAATATCAATTGCCTTATCTTTATACTCTCTACATCTTGATGGCTTGAACGAAACAAAAAGAAAAAGTAAAAGAAAAGAACCCTCAGATTTATTCTAAGAATGATTCTTTAATTTGTGCATGGAAAATAGTAGTCACCAAATGGTAATTCGTACACCTTAGGAAAATGATTGATTCACGCCTAGTTTATGCATAGTATAACAGAATTCTATCTGTTTTATCATAAATTACAACGGGATGTATATGGTGAAAAATAGAGTATGAACGTTTATCACTTCACAATACCTTATGATTGTTGATATGAGGGCAACTATTCCAATATCAAGCGACTTACCAATGTAGTGTATATAGGTAGACCCAATAAATATGTTGAATCAACTCTTTATTTAAAATGTTAATTTATTATATTGAGACTCCACTATATTTATTAATTCATTTACGTTTTTGAATTTATCCGATGTAAAATTCATGTGAAATATCTCAACAATTTTCACCTTTTACTTGAATGCTCATCACAAGTATTATTATATAAGAGTAATATTGAGCACACTTTCTTTGAGTCTTGCTCGACTCTAATACTACTTCACCACGTTGAACACCAAACATTAGAGTATAACCTTGTTTTTTATGAACCCTTCACCATGAGCTGCTTTCTAGAGCTATTTTAAGCTCGCCGCTCCATTCAACTTAAATCATACCTCACTGTGTAGTGACAAATGTGTGAGTGATCCCTTGTGTTCCACCCGACTCAATTTTATTTGTTGCACCACGCGGATTGGGTAAATTAACATGCAGTCTACGAATGCTCCATCATGGAGTATGAACTTGATACTTAATTGGGCCCATCGAGTAGTCGCTATTGAGCACACTTTATTTGAATCCTGCTCGATTATAATACTACTACACCACGTCGAATACCAAATGTGAGAGTATAACCTTGTTTTTTGTGAACTCTTCCTCATGAGCAATTTTTCAGAGCTATCTTAAGCTCGCCGCTTCATTCAACTGAAATTATACTTCACCGTGTAGTAGCAAACGTGTGAGTGATCACGTGTGTTCCACCCAACTCAACTTTATTTGTTCCACCACGCGGATTGGGTAAACATGCAGCCTACGAATGCTCCACCATAGAATATGAACTTTACTTGAGCCCATCGAACTATGGACTCTAATACCACATGTAGTGGAATTGTGCAATCCATCATCCAACCCAAATCAATACATTACGCCAATGCAGTGTACACATGTGTAGACCGGTTCAATAAATATGTTTGATCACCTTTCTTACCTAAAAAATTAACCTATTAAGTTGAGACTCCACCATATTTATAAACTCATATATATTCTTAAATTTATCCGATGTGAAATATTCCAAAATTTTGAACATGCGTCGAAAAAAAATATCTTTTATAATTTTTATTGTATTTTTTGAGTACATGTGATTGTTGTCTTCTGTAAGACTGTTACATAATATACTCTATTTGTTCTACATTATAAGATTAATATTAATTTTTTAAAAATTAATTTAAGATATTTTTAAATTTAAAATTGATATAATTTATTTAAAATAAAAAATAATAAATTTTATAACTAATAGTATTTTTTAAATAATTTATAATATCGATAATTACATTGACATAAATTAAAAGAATTTATATTAATTTTAAATTTAAAAATATTTAAAATTCATTTTTAAAATATAAATAATAATTTTATAATTTAAAACTGACGGAGTAATTTTTTTGGTATGATGATACGATGTTGGGTAAAAAAACTTGTCTCGCCCCAGTAAAATGAATTGTGTAGCATTGTCTAACAATATAGCTAAGAGTAGAACGAGGAAAAAGAAAATGTTTTGCCCAATCCAATTCCCCCGTGCATATATACTCCTTTTTATACTCGTAATATATTCTCCATAGTCCATATCTTAACCTAGAGGCTATAGCCTTCATTTGGCTAATTAATTAACCACATTTTATATTTAGGGCTACATAAACCCTAGCTAGCTAGCTTTTGTAATTCTATTATGAATAAGTCTTGACAAATATTTTTATTGGACATGAATATTAGATATTTTTAATTTTTTTTTTGTTTGTGACTCTAAAAAAATGTATAGTATTTATTTCAACAGAAATTTTTATAAAATATAGTGTTTTAGGTGCAATTTGGATACATATACAAAAATATGATTGTACAGTCTGTATAACCCTATTTTTTTATATCAATATATATATATATATATATATATATATATATCTAAATTACACTTAAAATACTATATTTTATAAAAATTTATATTAAAATAAATATTATATATTTTTTAAGAATCACAAGAAAAAAAAATAAAAAAATTTATTCCTATCCAATAAACCTGTTCAATTAACCTGTCTGTGTAGCATTGCTCTTCTACTTGCAGCTTTATTTGGGTAATTAATATACCTGGATTCCTCTAGCTTCTAGTGTCAACAACTGTCTAATCATTTTAACCTTTTTTAGGCAATTGCCCATTGGCTATGGACCCCATGCTGTATCAACTCTACGGATCTCCTTCTAATTTATACGTCACAATATTCTTTTGCTTATTCTAAAGGCCCAAGAATAGATAACAATTATATAGGAGTAGTACCTTTTTTTTAGCGTCAAGTCATAATTTTAGTATCTACTACAATAATGATTATAGTGAGTAACTTTTTTTTGTTAATTTTTTTTGAATTATATATTATACAAAAGAGGTTATTTATGACGAAATTAATTATGTCGATATTATCTTATTGTCGATAGAATATTTTGTTAGACTTAAATCCCTCAAAATTATCTTACTTTTGACGAGAGTCGATCGAAAATAAATAGTAGTTTAGGCGCCAAAGCTTCCCGACAGTGCGAAAGGTATACTCCAAGGAATGGATATATTGTCGACATAATATCCATCGGAAATAACTTATAATCGACATAAACATTTTCGACGGAATTCCATCAGAATAAAATAAACCCTAATTTCATTTAACAACGCCGCAGATGTTTTCATTTCATTTATTCTCTCTCTATCCATGTTGCTCTTTCTCTCTTCGTTCCATCCACCTTCTGTTCATTCCAACTCCGTTTACTCCACCTCCCCACCTCCGTTTGCCACATTCGACATCCATTGTCCCTAATTCTCTCGATCTACACACCCTATTCTCCAATCAACTCCATTGCCTAGTTTAGCTTGGCTTGGCTTGGCGGCGACCACACGACGACAAGAGTCACCAATTTGTCATTTTTTTAATTTTCTGTATAGATTCTTCAATTCACTAATTTGCAATTTTTTTATTTTCTGAAATCCAAACGGAAAGATAAGATGCCCGTGTCTCAAGTGTAAAAACATTATCTGGAAGAAAACTGAAAAAATTAAATTCGATTTATTTTCACGTGGGTTTGTGGATGCGTAATCGATATGAATTCATCACGGGGAATTAACTAAATTGAGAGAACTGGCCGACAATGTAGACCAATCAGTTCACAGGAATTCATATGTCGATAACTATAATGTCGTGAAGATATGTTCAATACTTATGGCCATACACATATTAGCTAGGATGAAAACGAGCATTCGTCAAGCAGTTCTCAACAAGAGTCAATGATACAACAACAACCTTTTACAAAATGTTAGCTAATGATATTTATAATTCAAAGTCTTAATTAATTTCGTTCATTCAACGTATTTTAGGTATATGCGTCGATTAAAGAGACGTTAGATTCCACTATACCTCCGTAAGAGATTTGTTTATCTCAAGATGAGGAAAATACTCTTTGGGTCGCGTCTCAGAATTGTCCCAGTAGCACGACCAGTAGATATCGAGTGTTAGGGCTACCGATGATACCAACTTATACACTATCAGGAGGTATTTATTTTAGTGTGTTTCATTTTTTTCATAATTTATATCGTGATCTAGATTATTATTATGTTAAATTTATTTCCGTAGGCTCTAGCCATCGATGTGTCTGAGAGTACCCGTTGGACAATCTCTTACGGGCGTTGTAATATCCGTAAATTTTATAAATAACATAATTAATATTGAAAATAAATTGTTTGAATATTTATGTTGAAATACATATATAATTATGTGTCTTGGAAAGTGATAATTCAATTTAAATTGAGTTAAATGTGTGATGAGTGAGTAATATAGTGGAAATGATGCAAAGCTTAGATTAAGCTTATGTGATATGCCTAGTGTGGCATAACGAAAGACTAAGTAATTGTGACGCCCCCAAAATAGGTATACAACACCCATTCTGAGTCGCCAAATACATGGTACAGAAAGCAAACTACAACTTCAATAATACAATTGTCGTGCAAAATACGACAACACATACTGTGAGTTTAAATATAAATATTGTCTTTTGGACAATATCCACACTCAAATAAATTCTCATTACAATTATTCAAACACTATTTTACAGAAATAGTGAGGACTGCTAAAACATCTTTCTAGATCCATCACTCCATACCCCGACTAGATCCTGCTATGTTCTCACCTCCTAAGAAGAAAAATGGAACAAAAAGGAAAAGGGTGAGCTCAACTAGCCCAGTAAATAATATTATGACTAAGATAATATACAAAAAATTATCGTTAGTCTTCAACAGGAAAAAATCTGATAGAATATAATCGACAACAAGTTTTAGATCAACAACTGCAGCGGAAACAACAAACCATTAGAAGAGTCAAGTAGAGAAAGAATTCTACTATCTTCTAAGATTTAAAAGTCCATCATCAATATTTTATCCCTGTAACATCGATTAATAATCATCTTTAACCAAATATTCATCTTTGCACTACAGGCCAAAGATATTCATTTGTATCACCAGTCGGTCATGTTCATCTCAACATCTGTTCATCTTTGCACTACAAGCCAAAGATATTCATCAAGCAATCATACATCTTTGCACTACAGGCCAAAGATATTCAGTAATATCATCATTTAGGACTGAGGATGATGAAAATATCTTAAAGAGAACAAATCCTGTGAGATAGAAGGACAATTATTAGGGATTCGTATAACAGTTTATCCAAGATCAATAATACTTCACAATAATCAATTGTGAAGCAGAATTCAAAAATAAAGATCAAAACATGGATACAATGAAAGATAGTAACCATAATAGACATCTTGGACAAAAAGAGAAAATTTTATTTTTCGGTGAATAGTGTCGTATTCGTGAATAGTACCGTATACGTGAATAGTGCCGTATACGTGAATAGTAACCCCGACACAAAAAGTTTTAAAATTGATAAAAACTCATATCAATATTTCAGCATAATGATATTGAAGAAAATAATATCATTAAGAAGAAAATAATATCCCTTACCTCAAAATATCAGTACTTCTGGTTGGAAAACCGGTATAAGGCTGAAAGAAACTTGCTCTGATGAATAAAAACTCTCAAAGTATCTAAATACTCACAAAATACACTCAATAATCTAGAGAGAGAAAGAGAGAAAACTTGTTTCTGGTGTGATTTTCAATTCTAACTTAGCTCTCTATTTATAGGAAAATGTTAGCACGCCGAAGCAGACTTAACCTGCAACATGATGGCTTTACCTGCTACTATTTCCACCCACCACATTTGAATAAAAATCTCAGCACATTTCTTCACCAACCAAGAGTGGGGCCCACCAATTCTAGAATTTTTCACCAAAATGATTAACTCTGAAAATTTAACAATTTCTGAACCAGTCATCTCGTAAAATTCATAATAAATCATACGTTCATTTTTAACGGTTCAAAATTTGTGGACATATACTCAACTTATATATGTATAACATACCCAAAAATTACCACGATCCAACGGTCGGATTAAAAATTATAACCCCCGCAAAATATCTCAAAAATTCTGATTTTTAATACCTCCATTCCGACAAAAATACTGATAAAAACCTCAACATTAACTCCTTCATTTTTAACCACAAAAATATATCCCTCATTTATATCCACATAAAATAAATATTTCCTTATCATATGAATCAATAATTAATTATTCACAAATAATATTACAGAATCACATTTATGACAACCAGGCCGTTCCCAGGAAAGATGGGGCTTTCCAATAAGGATTTCTCCTTACTGACGCGCAATTAGATGACCAAACCTCTCCTTAGACAGAACTTTCTAGACATTGCCAATAATGTTATCTAATAATATTATTCAAATAATATGAATTATTGATCTGATAATGGAAAATACTGTGCAGCAACAATTATTGAAATAACAATAATATAAAATATCAACGCAACAATTATTGAATTAATAAAATAAAATATTGAACAATAACTATTGTAACAATTATTGAGTAGTGCCTTCTTACGTAAGAATCAATAATTGGTGCAATACCGTGTGCTACTGTATTTTAACCACCGGGTATTCCAACAGTATTAACGGTAACAACTACGCCGTTATTTATAAATAACTTATACTTGTCGTTTTCTTCATCCAATCGCTTTCCGTTATGGGGCCCACACAAGGCTGCGCCGTCGTACGAATATTCTCCGACAGCAAGAATATTCCACGAACGAACGAATATTCCCGGACAAAATGAATATTTTATAACCACTTGCTTATTTTGCAAAATTTGCACATTTCACCCATAACCAAAGTATTATATCAAATTAACCCCTTATTATTCAAAAAAATATTTAGAGAAAATTTGATTTTATTCATTAATAAATTGGGGTCTTACAGTAATTGTTTAATTAAATCAATAAAGAAATGATTAAATAATATGGACTAGTTATCATTTAATTATTATTAATAATATTATCATTATTGATTAATTAATTGTTATGTTCAACCATATGTGATATGTGAGCATGTAAGTGGTAGTGTAATAAAGTTACTTAATGCATAAAATATACTATGGGATGTTAGGAATAACATGATAATATGTGAATAGATATTATATAAAATTATATGATAAAAGTAAGCTTTAATTATGTAAATTACTAAATTGTATAAAGGAGCCTTGTTTGGCATAATGATTCATGGTGAGTCAATTAATGTGTATTTTAAAAGTATGGAAGAAAATTAATTTCTAATATTAATTATCATTATAATATTTGGGTGTAATTGAAACCATAAGTTTAATAAAAAATAATGGGTTGTTAGTACCCAACTAGTTTTATTCTAAACCAATTTAAATATTATTTGGACTAACCCATTATACACGGATTATATGATTATGTGTATATATACCCCTAACATATCTCAAGTTAATAATATTAACTCATTAAAAATTACACTTGTGAGCCCAAAAAAGAATTGACCATAGTATAATTAATAGCCATTTTGACAACACATTGAGTTAAAAGGGTTTGTCCCATATTCATTGACCCATTTCATTAATCAATCGTGTATGGCCAAAAGCCTATAACTCCACCTTGCTCAAAATCAGATATTACAAATGATGAAGGGGGTGGTCTCAATAATGTGTGGAAATTATTCCACCAAATCTTGCTTGCCCAATGATCTCTTTTCTTCTTCCTCTTGGTTTAATTTATTGAGCAAAACCCCATATAAATGGAAGCCTCCACTTCTCAATTTCCATTTATTAAGTTCTCTGTAAAGTTCAAATTAGTGAGTGCTGTGGAATTGAGTGAACAATCTGAAGTAGGAGCAAAGAAGTTAACAATTCAAGCTTCAAGAGGTAGCATTAATATTATGAATGTTCTTAATTTTAAGTTTGATAAATTCTTAGAAATTCATGAAATTTCATGATAATTAGTTTGGTAATAAATGTCATTATGTTAACAGATTTTATATGAGTGTATGGAAGTAATATGGACTAGCTTAAGCATGTTAAATGAATAATTTTGTGTATGAGTTCTGAGTTCTGCATAAGCAGACCCGTTCCTAGAACTGTTCAGGAAAAGCGCAGTTGTGCCCTTTCTGCAGTTCAAAACTGCGCAGCTACGCCGGGCACCAGAACTTGATAATAACTTTCTGTTGTAAAGTGATACCTCTAACATGTTAGTTTGACTTAGTTAGGTATAAAAAAATACGAATGACATGTGGCCTCAAGTTCCTTTGCATAATAGGAGAACTTGAAACTTTGAAAACGAATTTGGTGAAACTTATGTGTAAGACCCCAACTTTTATAAATAAAGACGAATTTTCTATAAATATCATTTTTGAATATTATGGAGTTAATTTGATATAATGTTAGAGTTGTGGGTAATATTTATAAATTTTGCAAAGTACGCAAGTTGTTATATAATATTCGATTGGTCGGGGAATATTCGTTTTAACAGGGAATATTCGTACAACGACACAATAATTAGTGGACCCCACAACGAAATTATTGTCGGATTGAGAAAACGACAAAAATATTTTATTAAAAATAACGGCGGAAGTTTTACCATTGATACTATTGAACTACTTGGTAGTAAAAGTACAGTAATACGTTTGGTTGCATAGTAGCACACGGTATTGATTATTAATGCTTATGTGAGAAGTCACTCAGTTTGATTCAATTATTGTCAGTTAATAATATGAATTATTTAGCGATAATGACGTTTTGTTTTATTCATATTATTAATGTAATAAAACAGAAACATCTTTTTATATAAAACAGAATACTTTATTAAAGTTATTCTATAAATAGAATATATTATATTTTATTTAAAAGATTTTTCTTTAAATATGGACCGTCAGATTAAAGTAATCAATCTGGACCGTTCATGGATTAGTTACTATGCATTCTATTTTTCTATAAATAGCAGCTCATTCCTTCATTATTTCTTACGAATTCACTGAACTCTAGAGAGAGAAACTATAGAGAGAAACTATAGAGAAAGAGAAGAAAAATATTCTACTACTTAACTACTTCCTTATTTCAGCTCTTCTTTAAAACGGTAAGGGGTGTTATTCTTTCTTATTCATGAAGAGAACTGTTGTTATTTCATTTTTTATTATTCTGTTGGAATAACCTGTATACGCGGTCTACCCTATACTTGGTGAAATTCTTCTGTTATTCTGTTGGAACATCCTGTCTGTGTGTTTTACACCGGACCTGGTTCCGTTTTTATTATTATTCTGTTGGAACATCCTGTCTGTGTGTTTTACACCGGACCTGGTTCCGTCTTGTTATTATTCTGTTGGAACATCCTGTCTGTGTGTTTTACACCGGACCTGGTTCCATTATTTATTATTCTGTCGGAATATCCTGTCTGTGCGTTTACGCCGGACCTGGTTCCATTATTTATTATTCTGTCGGAATATCCTGTCTGTGCGTTTACGCCGGACCTGGTTCCATTATTTATTATTCTGTTGGAATAACATGTCTGTGCGATCTATCGCATGCCGGGTGATTTCTTTTGTTATTCCATTCTTTATTATACTCAGTTGATTAAAGTTTTAACTTCTATACTCCATGAAATTAGTGGAATATCCTTGATAATTGCGGTTCATCCAGTATCTTTTCATGAAAATATTCTTCTAAGTATTCTTGAATTTTACTCCACAAAGCAGTATCATGTTGACAATTTGGACGTTGTTAATTCTTGGATAAATTAATTCTTGAACTTGTTTTATTGAATTCTTATATCATTGTCATCATCCTCATGTTTATAAAATGTTGAAAGTCATCTGTGGCCTGTAGTGCATAGATGGAATTGGTATGATTATGACCAGGGATTATTTGGTATAATCATTACCGAAATGTTATAAATGATGTGATAAAAGTTCTTATTGGCCTGTAGTGCATTGATGGACTGTTGTTGGCATGATCATGACCATTAATGAATACACGAATATCCTTGGCCGTAGTGCATGGGTGATTCGATGATGTGGATTATTTTATTAAGCCGAGTCTCAGCGATAACAGTGTTAAAAAATCTTTTAAATCATAGAAGATAGTAGATTTTATTTTCTACTTGACTCTTTTAATGGATTGCTTGTTCCTGTGACGAACGAGAATTTTGTAAATTAATTTATAATATTTATTGAATTAAATAAATATTTTTCGACGATTTAATTATTGGATTAAATAATTAATTGATGCAGTTGTGGTAGATTAATTTAATTATATGTGTTATATTTATTAAATTAATGTGGAGAATTTTATTATTCAAAGCATGTAATTATGTGAGCTTATTGAATTAAATGAATTATTTAATTAAGCATAATGTTATTTTAATTAAGTTAATTATTAATTAGTGATTTAATAATTTGACATTTATTATTAATGAGAAATTATTATATGTTATTTAAAGTAAAATAAATAAAATATTGGATTTATTTTATAAGGAGTGTGACATTTTCAAACTATGTTATAAAATGTTTTATTAAAATAATGAGAAGACTTATACAGGTTGCTAACCAAACGAGGCATTATGAGGAGTTGGATGCAGTTACCACTATTGGGGTAACTGACCACCATCACGCGCATCTATTCCCTGAATTATATTACGTATTATTTACTCCTTCATTATTACTAAGTCTAAGATATAATCAGAGAGAAAGCCAGAGTGATTTCTAGAGAATTTGTGAGAAACTCAGTGAGTGAAGAAAGCATCTAAGTCTACAAATATATACCTTATACTCTGGGTAATCTCTCCTTCCCAATTTCTTCTTCACGTCTTTTAGCTTTCTTATATATGGGTTTCATAGTTTTTGTTTTAAACCTCTGTAATTGGGTTAGGAGTAATGATTATGAGTTATATATGTGTTAGGTTACATCAAATTGTGTTTAATTACATATATGTTGTAAACCATAACATCAAATTCATGAAGACATGTCGTATTATTGATGACTTGTTATTTCAAAATATACAGAGTTTGGGTTTTGGCCTTATGGCCTTATATGTGAAATTTTATGTAGTGATCGTATATTATCCCTAAATTTTACACTCCTATATTATTAGGCATGTTGATACGAAGAGACCAAGCCTTAAACGAACGGATTCGGTGTTATAATAAATTCATAGTGTTAAATTTATGATTTTGTTCATTAACTTCAAGAACATCAAGAACAGTCCAATTTTACATGATTTAATCTGTTATTAAGTGTTTAGATGGATTAAAATCACTCTATAGAGGTTGGGTAATGATTATATATGAATATTAACATGTGGGTATGTTAAATTAGTGAGTTTAATGACCATGAAATGTGTAATTCGCCGAACTCTGTGTTCTTCGCTAACTGGGAAACAGAATCTGGAGTCTCGCGTTGCGGCGCCAACTCTAGAACTGAGATCCCGCGCCGCAGCGCCACCGCACCGCAACGCCAAGACTAGAGCCACGGCGCCACAGCGTCAAGTGTTCGGCTGCAGCGCCACCGCGCCGCAGCGCGACGATCACGTGTATCAGTGGCGCCGCAACGCCACTCTACAGAAAATTTAGAAATGAGATTTTTAAAATATTAAAGTCTAACAAGTGTTAGTGAATTGATGTAATGAACATACAAATATGATAAAAGAATAATGTGATGATAAAAATAGTTGTTTAAACATGCAAATAACATAATTACATGTGATTTAAATTATTGAATTCATAACTAGATTATTATTCATGAAGTACAAATTATGTGATAATGAGATAAATTGACTAAGTATAGTCGATAATTAAAGTAGACAACGAGAATACGTTTACGTTGATTAATTAATTTATAATTAACTGGTATTGTGTATATGTATGGTATGTAGGATTTAATTCAAAGAACGTTCTTAGTTAAAGTATAATCTACGCGCGAGACAAGTTTCCTAAACTTAAACTCTTAAATTTGAGCAAGTTTCCTAACCCTACTTGTCATTATTGTTCAGGTTTATTATTTATCTCGAGTAAATTATCAATTCTATTATTCAAGTTCAAATGTTATATTAAAGATTGATTATCTTTTCAAAGCATGATTCAGTTATACAATAATTGTCCTATTGTATACTTTTGAGATTATTGTTCAAATCGATTATCAATTTTTGTTGAACCTTATTAGACTAGTGAAACCTTAATGATTCAACTAGTCCATAGTTGATGAGCGTTCTAAAATTCAGAACCCTTGATGAATTATCCAAACCAAACTTCCTTTGGTGCGGACTCGAATGTCAAACTGAGATGAACAACCCTGTATAGGGGATTATTTACGCTTTAGCGTTAAGATATTGTGCACAGTATGGTACTAAGGGCTGATCCCCCTAAGTACGAGAAGAAGGTCCATAGTCTTAGGACTGTTAAAGGTTTCAAGTATAACCCTTGTTAACCTAGGACATAGTTCAAGGTCTTATGACCCTCAGAATTCTTTTGATTCTTGTTATTCACTCTTGATTCAAAAGTTGAGCTTTTATTCAGAGGTCTTTGATTTATTCGCATGTTATTATACTGTTATTTCATTTTTATACTTGTGGGCATTTGTGCTCACTCTTACTTAATAATAACATTGCAGTTAAGAACGAAAGAGCTGACGAACCTTCTACTAGTAAGGGCAAGGGCAAAGTTAGCAAATGATGGAGACTTGTTATTTTATATGATGTATTTGTTTAAGACTTATTTATTTATAATTCCGCACAGATGTTTAAGGTTAGTTTAACCTGGGATTGTATTATTATTCAGATGTTGTAACCCTTAAGGGAAAGATTTTATTTCTATTATTGCATGGTTTGCATTATTATGGGTAGATAGATAGATAATATTTGTATCGTGAACACCAAATCCTGTGAAACTGGAAGTACCGGATTTGGGGGTGTCACAGGTTGGTATCAAAGCTGTAGGTTATGAACCTTAGGTGGGGGAACAACCTTAGGTAGTAACCTTATAAAAAGAAGATAGTAAAGAAAAACTCTTATCGAGTTTTAAGAAATGAATTTTTGGTAATTCATTGAAGATAATAAAATACATTATGTGTTTATGTGTTAATTTATGTGCTCGTTAGTACGACTTAGTAACTAAAACTTAAAATTTTATTGTCAGGATGACGAATGTTGGAGAAGCTAGTCAAGTTGGGGAGGAAGAACCCCGATTACCTATAGTACCAACAGAGGAGGAGCCCCGAGACATACATGTTGTTAGGGAACAGTTAGTTCAGAGGGAGTCATCTCCATTGATCACCGTTGTTGGTCAGGAGCATGAGCCCGAGACTGATCCTGAGGAGGATCCTGAGGAGGAGTTTGATGAGGAAAAGGAAGAAGAGGAGTTACCGCGGTACACCGTTGATGCGGAGATGTATGACACGTTATACGACCGTAACGTTGAGTTATAGGACGAGGTTCAGGAATTGGCTGAGCGAGCGACTATTCAGTAGTCTACTTAAGAGGAGAAGGAGAGGGAGATTTCGACTCTTCACTCACGATTGGGAAATGTAGAATGGGATTTGGTCCATGAAAAGGGTCAAACCGAAGATAAGACCGAGGAAATAGAGAAGCTAAAAAAGGAACTGAAAGAAACCTCCGGAAGACTGAAAATAGCAGAGGAAGGATGGGTAAGAGAATCACGTCGAGCTGATCATGCAGAAGATGATAGTCGTGCAAAGAAGGTAAAGCTTGAAGAGACATACTCCACACTTAATCATGCAATAGATGAGGCTCAGGAACGAGTTTTGAGATACCCCATCCAGTTCGAAGGACTTCCGTCGTATATGTTGGATCGCAGGACGATGTCTCGTATCATGGATGAGGAGCGTGACAAGGCTATTCAGCACCTTGATAGACAGGATTAGAATCCGTTTAATTATGTGAAAGACTTAATTAGTTTTTTTTCTATGTAAATTCCGATGTGTTTATGAACGAAGGAATATGTTAATATTTTAAGTCTTGTGGATTCTTTATTCCAGGATAGTTGATGTAAATAGCAGTTATACTATAGTTTGATGTTAAAACTTTGAGTTGAATTAAATATAATAAGTTGTTTGAGATGATGTGATAAATGAGTATGTTAAATTATTGAGTAATGCCTTAACTATTTAGAGAAATAAATAATGTTCTAATAAGCGTTTATTTTATCAGAAATATGCCGCCAAGGAGAAGACAACAGCGTCAACCGGCTCAGAAAGAGTCAACCAATAATAACAATAACGCCAACGCTAATCCTGTTCAGCAGTTGGTGAACTTACTGACGGGAGCAATGAATGTAAGACCCCAACTTATTAATGAATAAAATCAAATTTTCTCTAAATATTATTGTGAATAATAAGGGATTAATTTGATATAATACTTTGGTTATGGGTGAAATGTGCAAATTTTGTAAAATAAGCAAGTGGTTATAAAATATTTATTTTGTCGGGGAATATTCTTGCTGTCGGGAAATATTCGTACGACGGCGCAGCCTTGTGTGGGCCCCATAATGGAAAGCGATTGGATGAAGAAAACGACAAGTATAAGTTATTTATAAATAACGGCGTAGTTGTTACAGTTAATACTGTTGGAATACCCGGTGGTTAAAATACAGTAGAACACGGTATTGCACCAATTATTGATTCTTACGTAAGAAGGCACTACTCAATAATTGTTACAATAGTTATTGTTCAATATTTTATTTTATTGATTCAATAATTGTTGCGTTGATATTTTATATTATTATTATTTCAATAATTGTTGTTGCACAGTATTTTTCATTATCAGATCAATAATTCATATTATTTGAATAATATTATTAGATAACATTATTGGCAATGTCTAGAATGTTCTGTCTAAAGAGAGGTTTGGTCATCTAATTACGCGTCAGTAAGGAGAAATCCTTATTGGAAAGCCCCCTCTTTCCTAGGAACGGCCTGGTTGTCATAAATATGATTCTGTAATATTATTTGTGAATAATTAATTATTGATTCATATGATAAGAAAATATTTATTTTATGTGGATATAAATGAGGGATATATTTTTGTGGTTAAAAATGAAGGAGTTAATGTAGAGGTTTTTATCAGTATTTTTGTCGAAATGGAGGTATTAAAAATCAGGGTTTTTGAGATATTTTGCGGGGGTTATAATTTTTAATCTGACCGTTGGATCGTGGTAATTTTTGGGTATGTTATACATATATAAGTTGAGTATATGTCCACAAATTTTGAACCGTTAAAAATGAACGTATGATTTATTATGAATTTTACGAGATGACTGGTTCAGAAATTGTTGAATTTTCGGAGTTAATTATTTTGGTGAAAAATTCTAGAATTGGTGGGCCCCACTCTTGGTTGGTGAAGAAATGTGCTGAGATTTTTATTCAAATGTGGTAGGTGGGAATAGTAGCAGGTAAAGCTATCAGGTTGCAGGTTAAGTCTGCTTCGGCGTGCTAACATTTTCCTATAAATAGAGGGCTAAGTTAGAATTGAAAATCACACCAGAAACAAGTTTTCTCTCTTTCTCTCTCTAGATTATTGAGTGTATTTTGTGAGTATTTAGATACTTTGAGAGTTTCTATTCATCAGAGCAAGTTTCTTTCAGCTTTATACCGGTATTCCGACCAGAAGTACTGATATTTTGAGGTAAGGGATATTATTTTTTTTCTTAATGATATTATTTTCTTCAATATCATTATGCTGAAATATTGATATGAGTTTTTATCAAATTTGGAACTTTTTGTGTCGGGGTTACTATTCACGTATACGGCACTATTCACGTATACGGTACTATTTACGAATACAGCACTATTCACCGAAAAATAAAATTTTCCCTTTTTATTCAAGATGTCTATTATGGTTACTATCTTTCATTTTATCCATGTTTTGATCTTTATTTTTGAATTCTGCTTCACAATTGATTATTATGAAGTATTATTGATCTTGGATAAACTGTTATAAGAATCCCTAATATTTGTCCTTCTGTCTCACTGGATTCGTTTTCTTTAAGATATTTTTCATCATCCTCAGTCCTAAATGATGATATTACTGAATATCTTTGGCCTGTAGTGCAAAGATGTATGATTACTTGATGAATATCTTTGGCTTGTAGTGCAAAGATGAACAGGTGTTGAGATGAACATGACTGACAGGTGATACAAATGAATATCTTTGGCCTGTAGTGCAAAGATGAATATTTGGATAAAGATGATTATTAATTGATGTTACAGGGATAAAATATTGATGATGGACTTTTAAATCTTAGAAGATAGTAGAATTCTTTCTCTACTTGACTCTTCTAATGGTTTGCTGTTTCCGCTGCAGTTGTTGATCTAAAACTTGTTGTCGATTATATTCTATCAGATTTTTTCCTATTGAAGACTAACGATAATTTGTTGTATACTATCTTAGTCATAATATTATTTTACTGGGCTAGTTGAGCTCACCCTTTTCCTTTTTGTTCTATTTTTCTTCTCAGGAGGTGAGAACATAGCAGGATCTAGTCGGGGTATGGAGTGATGGTTCTAGAAAGATGTTTTAGCAGTCCTCACTATTTCTGTAAAATAGTGTTTGAATAATTGTAATGAGGATTTATTTGAGTGTGGATATTGTCCAGAAGACAATATTTGTATTTAAACTCACAGTATGTGTTGTCGTATTTTGCACGATAATTGTATTATTGAAGTTGTAGTTTGCTTTCTGTACCATGTATTTGGCGACTCAGAATGGGTGTTGTATACCTATTTTGGGGGCGTCACAGTTGGTATCAGAGCTTAGGGATATGATCCCTGGCTGAGATGTGAGACAAGAACTAGGAGGGGAGAGACGGGGAATTCCTTCGCTAGTATGACCTGACTAAGTTTATTTGGTGTTTATTTGGTCGGTCAGAGTATAGGGATAATATATGACATGACTATTAACCCTTGTTTTATGGCAGTATTTAAGAATGGCAGCTGAGAACGTTAGTAATGGAGTAAATCAGACCGTGGAGACACCTTTGATCACCACCCAGGGAAACGTGCAACAGGAAGGCAATATTCCTCCTGTAAACAACGTTACCGAGCAAACGTTGAATGATGGAATGTTTAGGAGCTTTTTGCAGTTCATGCAAAATCAGACGAGGGAGACTCGTGTGCAGAATACGGATGGAAATGATAACAACGCGCGGTTTGTCACAGCTAAGCAGTTCAAAGAATTGGGACCACAAGAATTTAAGGGAAAGTCGGATCCGATCATGGCGGAAATGTGGGTCAAGCAAATTACCAAGATATTCGATGTCTTGGGATGCAAGGAGGAACAAAAGGTTCCATTCGCTACCTTTATGTTCCGCGGTGAGGCAGACTACTGGTGGGAGTCTGTGAAGCGTACCCAGCCTGACGCACTCAACATGTCCTAGGAAACATTTCAAAAACTGTTCAATGACAAGTACTTTCCTGAAAGTATTCGTCATATGAAGGATGTGGAGTTTATCAGACTGGAACAAAACAACACGACGGTGTCCCAGTACGAGGCGAAGTTTGCAGAGTTATCCAGGTTTGCACCTCATTTGGTCGAAAATGAGGAACGAATGACAAGGATGTTTCTGAGAGGTTTAAAACCCGAGATTCGGCAATATCTTATCTCTCATAAATTTTCTTTATATTCAGATGTTGTAAACAGGGCTCAATTATTAGAGCGAGATAATGAGCATGTGCAACCGAGGGACCACAACCAGGGTCATACCGGTAGCGGCAGTCATCGAAGCAATGAAAACCAGCAGGGAGGAAAATATTCGGACAAAAGCGGTAACCACTCTGGTGGTAATCGTGGTCGTGATAATAGAAGGAGCGAGTCGGGAGGAGATTTCAAGAAGAGAAGGTACAACAATGATAACGTGAAGACGTCAGCACAAACATCAACTGTTTCTAGGGGAGGAGAACGACCACCGGTCGTATGTTACAAATGTGGGAAAGAGGGACATATCAGCCCAAACTGCCCACAACAATCCAAGGTATGTTATAACTGTGGAAAGGAGGGTCATATAGCTCGAGAGTGTTCTGTAGCAAAACCAAGTTCAGCGGGGATGGTGACTCCAAAAGTTGTCCCGGATAAGTCGAAATCAGTGGTTCCTGGAAGGGCGTTTGTCGTGACTGGCCAAAACGCGAGAAACTCGAACGAGGTGATCACGGGTAAGCTAATCTTAAATTCTTGCAATGTTTATATCTTACTAGATACCTGTTCTACCCATTCTATTATCTCTCCTGCTTGTGCTCAACGTTTAAACTTGACTCCGGAGAAATTGGACTTTAACCTATCTGTGGAGACTCCGTTAGGAGAAACTTTCATTACATCTACAGTTTATAAATCTTGCTTAATCCAAGTTGGCACTATCACATTACCTATTAATCTTATCTCTTTAAAGATACTTACTTTTGATATGATTTTAGGAATTGATTGGTTAACCACTCATCATGCTAAAATTGATTATTTTCGTAAGGTTGTTAGTTTTCATATTCCTAACCAACCTGTCATACGAATTCAAACTACTAAACCACTAAAATCAGTCACTGTCATATCAAGCCACAAAGCTATTCATTTATTGAAAAACGGATGTCAAGCTTTCTTAGCCTGTAAGACCCCAACTTTTATAAATAAAGATGATTTTTCTATAAATATCATTTTCGAATATTATGGAGTTAATTTGATATAATGTTATAGTTATGGGTAATATTTATAAATTTTGCAAAGTACGCAAGTTGTTATATAATATTCGATTGGTCGGGGAATATTCGTTTTAACAGGGAATATTCGTACAACGGCACAATCATTGGTGGACCCCACAACAGAATTATTGTCGGATTGAGAAAACGACAAAAATATTTTATTAAAAATAACGGCGGAAGTTTTACCATTGATACTGTTGAATACTCGGTAGTAAAAGTACAGTAATACGTGTGGTTGCATAGTAGCACACGGTATTGATTATTAATGCTTATGTGAGAAGTCACTCAGTTTGATTCAATTATTGTCAGTTAATAATATGAATTATTTAGCGATAATGACGTTTTGTTTTATTCGTATTATTAACGTAATAAAACAGAAACATCTTTTTATATAAAACAGAATACTTTATTAAAGTTATTCTATAAATAGAATATATTATATTTTATTTAAAAGATTTTTCTTTAAATATGGACCGTCAGATTAAAGTAATCAATCTGGACCGTTCATGGATTAGTTACTATGCATTCTATTTTTCTATAAATAGCAGCTCATTCCTTCATTATTTCTTACGAATTAACTGAACTCTAGAGAGAGAAACTATAGAGAGAGAAGAAGAGTATTTTGCTACTTAACTACTTCCTTATTTCAGCTCTTCTTTAAAACGGTAAGGGGTGTTATTCTTTCTTATTCATGAAGAGAACTGTTGTTGTTCCATTTCTTATTATTCTGTTGGAATAACCTGTATACGCGGTCTACCCTATACTTGGTGACATTCTTCTATTATTCTGTTGGAACATCCTATCTGTGTGTTTCACACCGGACCTGGTTCCGTCTTTACTATTATTCTGTTGGAACATCCTGTCTGTGTGTTTTACACCGGACCTGGTTCCGTCTTTATTATTATTCTGTTGGAACATCCTGTCTGTGTGTTTTACACCGGACCTGGTTCCGTCTTTACTATTATTCTGTTGGAACATCCTGTCTGTGTGTTTTACACCGGACCTGGTTTCGTCTTTATTATTATTCTGTTGGAATATCCTGTCTGTGCGTTTTACGCCGGACCTGGTTCCATTATTTATTATTCTGTTGGAATAACCTGTCTGTGCGGTCTATCGCATGCATGGTGATTTCTTTTGTTATTCCATTCTTTATTATACTCAGTTGGTTAAGTTTTGACTTCTATACTTCATGAAATTTGTGGAATATCCTTGATAATTGCGGTTCATCAAGTATCTTTTCATGAAAATATTCTTCTAAGCATTCTTAAATTTTACTCCACAAAGCAGTATTATGTTGACAATTTGGACATTATTAATTCTTGAACTTATTTTATTGAATTCTTATATCATTGTCATCATCCTCATGTTTATAAAATGTTAAAAGTCATCTGTGGCCTGTAGTGCATAGATGGACTTGGTATGATTATGACCAGGGATTATTCGGTATAATCATGACCGTAATGTTACAAATGATGTGATAAAAGTCCTCATTGGCCCGTAGTGCGTTGATGGACAGTTGTTGGCATGATCATGACCATTAATGAATACACGAATATCCTTGGCCGTAGTGCAGGGGTGATTCGATGATGTGGATTATTTTATTAAGCTGAGTCCCAGCGATCACAGTGTTGAAAAACTTTTTAAATCATAAAAGATAGTAGAGTTTATTTTCTACTTGACTCTTTTAATGGATTGTTTGTTCCGCTGCAGTTAAACTTGATGTCTATTATATTTTATCAGTTTAACATTGTTGAAGGCTAATGATAATTTATTCTGCATTATCTTAGTCATAATATTTCTTACTGGGCTAGTTGAGCTCACCCTTTCTTTCACTGTTCTCTTCAGGAAATGAGAACGTAGCTGGGGCAAGTCGGGAAACGGAGTGATGGTCCGAATGATAGTATTAGTTAGTAGTCCTCACTATTCTATGTAATGGTGTGTTAATAAATGTAATGAGGACTCCTTTTGAGTATGAATACTCTCTAGAAGATAATATTTGTATTCAAACTCACAGTTTATGTTTTGTCGTATTGTACACGACAGTTGTATTAGTAAGTTGTATTTGTATTCTGTACTATGTATCTGACGACCCAAGATGGGTGATGTATACCTAATTTTGGGGGCGTCACAGTTGGTATCAGAGCTTAGGGATATGATCCCTGGCTAAGATGTGAGAATAGAACTAGGAGGGGAGAGACGGGGAATTCCTTCGCTAGTATGACCTACCTAAGTTTATTTGCATGGTATTTAATTGGTCGGTCATAATATAAGGATAATATATGACATATCAATTAACTTTTATTTTGTGGCAGTATCTAAAAATGGCATCTGAGAATGTTGAGAATAGCAATGGAGCACAGGCGACTATTGATTCACCACATATCAATAATCAGGATAATGTGCATCAGGAAGGTGACAATCCTCATGCAAACAACAACACTGACCAGATGATGAATGATGGAATGTTCAAAAACTTTATGCAGTTCATGCAACAGTAGGCGAGAGCGGCTCCTGTCC